>CM040175.1:4430000-4750000 GCA_022606695.1 Vaccinium macrocarpon | reverse complement strand
CCCTTAAATTAGGGGTGTTCCTTTAACTTGGTTTTTTTGCATGTTTTAGTTTTGTAAAAAAACTAACTTTTTCCACAAACTAGTTTTTTGGTTTTTAGTTTTGCAAAAAAATTAACTTGTTCCATTAAACTAGTTTTTTGTATGTTTAGTTTTGCTAAAAAACTAACTTGTTCCACTAACTATTTTTTTTTGGTTTTTAGTTTTGCAAAAAAAGCTAAGTAATATTTTGTTAATGAAATGATATAATTTTTAAGTTAAAACAAAACTGTTTGTTTTTAGTGGGACGGGGCTTTAGTTTCAATCGGGGTATTCTCATTTGATGGACGGCAGCCCAATAAAAACTACACTAGGGAAGGTAACAACTGTTAAAATATCGTTCTTTACTTTTTTTTAGAGGGACCAATAAAGAATACAGTAACAATTTCTTTTTCACAGTGGGACTTTGAAACCCTTCGATTGACGTAAGTAGTGACGTTGCTAAACTGAATTCTGTACTTTTTTCCTTCTATAGCTCTCTTTTTCCCTCCACTCTTGACCAAAAACCTCCCCCTGTTCCCACAAGTGGAGTAGGGAGTGTCCAAGAGCCTGGAGGCTATAAACCTATGTCACTGGGCCCCAGGATTCCAATCTTGCAATCCTTCTCATTTCTGATGTTTTTGGTAACAACCCATCTCCATTTCCTTCTTCAAAATTCGTTCTTGGCGTCGGATTGTATTGATTTGGGGGTAATTATGCATATTTAAGCCCATATTTAAATATTACTTGTTACTCTGACTGTTGAATCATTACTTTGTGCTATATTTTTGCTTTTAGCAAATTTTTTTTGCTTTTCTTGAAATGGGTATTTGATCAAGCATTCTTTTTTATAGCATTTGTTACTTCGTATCGAAATTCATTACTTTGTGCAAAATTTTCATATTTAAGCCAATTTGTACTGTTTCTTGAACTGGATATTTTGACTGTGCATCTTAAAAGCTAATGCCCTGCGGCAAGACAAAGATAGTTGATATCATTATGCTATGAGTCGATTTATGAGTTCTATTTACGCATTAATGGTGAGTTCTTCAAATTTTCTCATAAAACATATTTAGATTGTTGTGTTCTTGAACTGCTTTTGCAGGTTATGAAGCTCCAAAGTTGAGGTATGCTACATTCATAATTTATTTTGGTTGAACGAATGATATCCCCGCTATTCAACCGAAAACAAGAAGATATTGCACATTTCAAGGAACTCTAAGGCCGTAATGACATCTTCTACCATCCATATTCGAGAGATAAAGCCCAATAGGACTAGGATTTCCATTGGCTATGTTCTTTAACGCTTGTTGCCTAGGGTTTCCATATGCATCAATTACCCAATAATTTATTTCAAAGATGCATTTGCAATGTCAATAGAACATGTTCCAATAGTTAATGAACCCCACATCCTTATGATCTTGTACCGCCTCAGATTTAATTAGTACACATGAATATGGAAGTCGAAAGTAGGCGATTATGTAACCTTTTAGATACTTTCTCGCACCTATCACGATAATCGGAAGTAGCCCCTCCGCATCCCAATTGTTTCAACTACCTATTTTTTTGAGTAATTCCAATCATAATTTCCTCTATAGGTTCTACATAAGATCCAATCCCCTCGTTGTTTCTTGTTTTACTCTTTGTCTTCCCTATTGATTTGATTATATGACATTTAACTGGTTCATGAATTGATGGATATTTGAGCTTATTTATCAGGTTTTTCTTCGCAAAAAAACTATATAGGACTGGGTGTTTTTGGAAGGTTTTTCGTCATGTTAGGCTATTAACATGTTTTGGAATTTGGCTGTCATCACTCATCAGGTAACCTGCAAAATAAGTATGTGAGTTTGGGCGTGTCTCCACTCATTCCCAAGTAGTTTTGAGTTGATACTTCAACATTTTTTTATTAAACAACAAGTTGGATACTTTAACATGATAATCAAAGCTAGGTTTCTGAGTCTTGCCCTAAATGCTCTTTGTTTCTTTATGATCCCTATATTTGGATCCTTTATTTATCCCTCCACCTACGAGTTAGGGGTTGCATGCAAGACAAAGTGTTAGAACTTGTCCCACATTGGTTAAGTATAACCTCCAACACTAGTATATATCATTGACAATTAATTTTGAGAGAGATTTTTGAACAACATCAAACTGTTGATCTTCCTCTTTTGTCGAGAAAGTAAGAAGGATGTAGACTTTACCTATATGGCTACATCATTTGAAATTGAAACTGTGTGACAATCCGTGGAATAAAGGAAATAGGAGTAAACCCAATACAAAACTATGTAGTCAATTTCATGCTAGTCATCGTTTCCACAGTACACGCTATCTGATGTTTTGGAGCATTCACGGAAACAATATTTATAATTCTGTTTCCTACACTGATTGGAGTTTTGGAAGCAGCTGTTTGATCTATATGTTCAATGGTACCTAGAAAGGAGGGCAAGGAAAAGGAAACATTTAGGCTTTCTAGGGAAGATAACAGCTTCACTCGTAGTACATAGGACTGTATCCCCAACGTAGTTGGTGCCAACTATCAACAATCTATATCTGTCTCTTTCAAAAAAGTTCCCTGTTCTTGAAGATTACTCCGAAAGACTCAACCAAAACTAGCCCAAGGCGGCCTTTATGATTGCGAGAACGGTTGGACTGAGGGTAGTGGGGAATTGTCTCTTTGATTGAAAAAGTATTGATGTTCAACTTAGCAAGGGTCCTAACTCATGTGGGATCATGCTTAAAACGCAGATGCAGCAATTATAAAAGGATGATCTTCTTTTTTCTACTCTATTGCCCTCCACTTACTCTAGCTTCAACCAGCACAAAGATATACGACCTAGTGAGCTTCATTACATCCATTATTATCTCTTTTTGTCATTTGGTAAAATTAACATTTTCATTTTGTTGCTGTAAAGGAAACTCGCAGACAAAGTGTCAGCCGATGGATTTCTAGTGGTGGTTCCTGATTTCTTTTACGGTGATCCTATTGATCCTAAGCTGGATCGGGAAGCATGGCGAAAGGCTCATGGCAAGGTAACTTTGTGGCTTCACAATCTTTTCCAAAAGTCGTCAATATAGAAGTGTGATTTCAGAAGAGATTAAAGGAGTACCGACGCATACATAGTTTCTAATTGGGAAACCATAAGGTTCTGATTTGTCGCCATGAATATATGGCTCTTTGTATTACCTGGAATCTATGTTACACGGACTCGGGTGTGGGTATAAGTCCGAGTGTTAGACCGTCCTAAATTTGTATCTTAGGATATGGGGATATGTGTCCCTAAATTGGGTATACGTACAGGGATTTTTCAGATTATGTATCATACATTATATTTAGAAATGGATTTAAACAAGAAGAGGTTAAGAAAAATATATTTTTGCTATTTCGTGCCCATATGAAAGGCTAGAAATAGCACTTTTTTAGCGAATTTTATATTCTTTTCTGTGAATATCAGACTAAAATAAGGATCTGAGTGTCCAAAATAGATACGGGTGTCGGACACACCAACATGGGTACTCTAGCCAAAATGGAGGATCCATGGCACATAGCCTCAAATGGGTAGGGTGTCAGACTCGACACATGTTTTGATAGTCTCACTAATTTCGTAGTTTTAGGATCTGTGTGCTGGATAAAAAGAATGGCCATGGATATTCATATTGAATTGTGGTGGTTTAGTTTCACTAATAATACTTTTAAATGTCATAGATTTCAGGCCAACCTTATGAGAAGCATTAATAGAAAAGACTCGAAAAAACTGAATACTGCAACATGTTCAGGCAATGTTGGACTTCTTCAAACTTGATTTAAACCTTTTTACTTTCAGGATAAAGGTTGTGAAGATGCCAAGGCAGTAATTGCAGCTTTAAGAAGCAAAGGAATAACTTCTGTTGGCGCTGCTGGTTTTTGCTGGGGCGGTAAGTTATTTCTATTACTTTTTGCAGTTTAAGTCTCGAAACTTCGCCTCATCAAAAATTGTCTGATCTTTAGTAAGTAGTCATTGACTCGGATCTAAAATTTTGGATTTTCTTGCATTTGGCTCTGGGGTGGTAGTTGTAAAACTAGCGAGTTCCGATTGCATTCAGGCTGGAGTAATGCTACATCCTGGACGAATCACAGAAGATGAAATCAATGGTAATTTCACACTTCCTTAGCTCACAACTTGTGTTTGTGACTGAAACAGCTTGTTTTGTCAGAGGTCAAGTGTCCACTTTCTATATTGGGAGCTGAGATCGACAATGCATCCCCACCTGAACAAATGAAACATTTTGGGGAGATCCTATCTGCGAAACCTGGGGTAACAGATTCTCAAAATGATGTATTAGGTGCTTTGAGAAACACAATGTTACTTTTCGAGCTGTCCTCTAAAAGGTTCTGAAATTTCAGCAAGAAAAATGTTAAAGTGATCTGTCTTGGCTTCAAACCCTTGTATTGCATGAGTAATTTATTTAACTTGAAACATTTTGATGCAATTCCCATTGTGTACTAAATATCAGTATGTCTATATTATGATAGTAATCGACGAAGATTACAAGTACCACAAATCATTGGTAGTAAGTGACAAAAGGGTAATTCCCATTATTACCATGTAAAACTGAGCCCCACTTCACACTTGAAACAAACTCCTTTGCTTAGAACAAGCAAAACTACGTCCTCAAGTTCTGACTTCCAAGATAACCCCGCGGAAAGAAATAGAGTTACTACGTTCCACACGTAATTTCCTTCAGCGTAGTAGACATTGCGTAACCCTGACATTGCTTTTGTTCTGCTTTTGAGTGTGTTATTTGAAAAACGAGTAATTATTTCATGGTCTTGGGAATTATGTGACGGTGCTCCATGACTATGAAATAATTAGTCTTGAAAAATAATGTTAAAATAGAGAATTGTGGTTGGAGTTTTAGTGAATAGCAATAATCATTGCTCAAGCATCATTTTATACCTTTTGATCATATAAATATTGCGTAGTTCCATAAAGAAGGGACAAAAGAAGAATTACACGGACTGAGACCCATTAAAATTTTAAAATATAAATAAACGTTATATACAATGCGAAGTTCTTAAAACAAAAAGGATGAATAACTGAGACGTGTGTTTGGCAGCCAACTTTTTGAATTTTTATTTTCTCATTTTTAATTTATGGTTATTTGACAACCTCAATACAAAACACATTTTAGGAAAATGAGTTTTCAATTTATGGGTAGCGCCATTCCAAGAGGCGCCACTAGATTTTTAAATTATTTATTTATTTTTTTCATGGGTAGCGCTATTCCAAGAGGCGCTACTCGATTTTTATATATTTTTTATTTTTTTCATGGGTAGCGTCATTCGAAGAGCCGCTACTGGATTTTTAATTTTTTTTTTACTTAATTTCATTTATACCGCCATTCCTAGAGGCGCTACTTAATTTTTAAATTTTTTTATTTTTTTTCATGGGTAGCGCCAATCGAAAAGGCGCTACTGGATTTTTTTTTAATTTTTTTTTAATTTTTCATGGGTAGCGTCATTCCTAAAGACGCTACTGGATTTTTAAATTTTTTTTTATTTAATTTCATTTATAGCGTCATTACAAGAGGCGCTACTTAATTTTTAAATTTTTTATATTTTTTTTCATGGGTAGCGCCATTCCAAGAGGCGCTACTCGATTTTAATTTTTTTAATTTTTTTCACGGGTAGCGTCATTCTTAAAGACGCTACTGGATTTTTAAATTTTTTTTTATTTAAGTTCATTAATAGCGTCATTATAAGAGGCGCTACTTAATTTTTAAATTTTTTTAAATTTTTTTCATGGGTAGCGCCACTCCAAGAGGCGATACTAGATTTTAATTTTAAAAAATTTTTTTTTTTTTCGGGTAGCCATCCCAAGAGGCGCCATGGATTTTTTTTTTTTATTTTTATTTTTTTCATGGGTAGCGCCACTCTTAAAGACGCTTACAGATTTTTAAAATTTTTTTTTTTAATTTCATTTACAAATACATTACAAGAGGCGCTTACTTAATTTTTAAATTTTTTTTTTTTTTTTGGGGTAGCCAATCAAGAGGCGCCATCGGATTTTTTTTTTTAATTTTTTTTAATTTTTTTCATGGGTAGCGTCATTCCTAAAGACGCTACTGGATTTTTAAAATTTTTTTATTTAATTTCCTTTATAGCGTCATTACAAGAGGCGCTACTTAATTTTTTTTTTAATTTTTTTCATGGGTAGCGCCAATCGAAGAGGCGCTACTGGATTTTTTTTAAATTTTTTTTTATTTTTTTCATGGGTAGCGCCATTCCAAGAGGCGCTACTCGATTTTAATTTTTTTAAATTTTTTTCACGGGAAGCGCCATCCCAAAAGGCGCTACTGGATTTTTTATTTTATTTTTTATTTTTTTCATGGGTACGTCACTCTTAAAGACGCTACAGGATTTTTAAATTTTTTTTATTTAATTTCATTTATAGCGTCATTACAAGAGGCGCTACTTAATTTTTAAAATTTTTTATTTTTTTTCATGGGTAGCGCCAATCGAAGAGGCGCTACTGGATTTTTTTTTTTTTTTTTTTTAATTTTTTTTCATGGGTAGCGTCATTCCTAAAGACGCTACTGGATTTTTAAATTTTTTTTTATTTAATTTCATTTATAGCGTCATTACAAGAGGCGCTACTTAATTTTTAAATTTTTTTTATTTTTTTTCATGGGTAGCGCCATTCCAAGAGGCGCTACTCGATTTTAATTTTTTTAATTTTTTTCACGGGTAGCGTCATTCTTAAAGACGCTACTGGATTTTTAAATTTTTTTTTATTTAAGTTCATTAATAGCGTCATTATAAGAGGCGCTACTTAATTTTTAAATATTTTTATATTTTTTTCATGGGTAGCGCCATTCCAAGAGGCGATACTAGATTTTAATTTTTAAAAATTTTTTTCACGGGTAGCGCCATCCCAAGAGGCGCTACTGAATTTTTTATTTTATTTTTTATTTTTTCATGGGTAGCGTCACTCTTAAAGACGCTACAGGATTTTTAAAATTTTTTTTTATTTAATTTCATTTACATCGTCATTACAAGAGGCGCTACTTAATTTTTAAATTTTTTTATTTTTTTTCATGGGTAGCGCCAATCGAAGAACCCGGTGAATGAAAAATGAGTACACAAGATTTGAAGCGGTTTTACGATAGTGCTAAAGCAAAAAATGATTGAACTTCATGAGGTGCATGGCTCACATCATCTCTTGGCACGAGTTCACGATGGAGCCACAAGATAAAAAGGTTCTACTGCGGTTCGAGAAACTGCTACAAAGATTGACATTGGGGTAATCACACCCATACATCCCATTTTCCTTGAAATGGAAGGTTGAAATTGCATAACACCTGGTTGGATGTTAGCAAGAGTAGAAAAAGAAGAGAAAATAAGGAAGAAGTCAGCTTTTATATCATCTAAATTGCGAAGAATGAGAGAAAAATAACGAAATAGAGTATTGAACACAATTCAATTTCTCTTATATTTTCACACTTCTCTTTGTAATAATTTTCCCTTTCATCACCCATTCCTTTCCTTATTTACCAAACAAAATCGAAAGTTAGATACTGATCCACTATTTCTTTCTATCCCTAGAGGGGTTGTTTAGTTTAGATCGAGGGGAGAAAGACGAGAGAAAATAATAAAGTTACAATATTAAGAGCAATAAATTTCCTTTTTACTTTCTTGAACACTTTTTTTTTTTTTTTTACGAGTACTATTTTCTTTCCCTCACCTCAATTAAAGAGAGCTACTAGTTATGAGTTCGTATTTTCTAGGAACATAATAGTGAATGGACGGTAAACGAGTGGGCATAGCCCAGGTAATAATAGACATTCATTTGACGAGGTTCAAATCCATCCCCACGCCTCTCTCCCTTAAATTAGGGGGTGTTACTTTAACTTGTTGTTTTTGGTTTTTTGGATGTTTTAGTTTTGCAAAAAAACTAACTTGTTCCACTAACTAGTTTTTTGGTTTTTTAGTTTTACAAAAAAATTAACTTGTTCCACTAACTTGTTCCATTACACTAGTTTTTTGATGTTTAGTTTTGCTAAAAAACTAACTTGTTCCGCTAACTAGTTTTCTTTGGCTTTTTTGGTTTTTAGATTTGCGAATAAAACTAAGTGATTTTTTGTTAATGAAATGATATAATTTTTAAGTTAAAACAAAACTGTTTGTTTTTAGTGGGATGGGGCTTTAGTTTCAACCGGGGTATTGTTTACATATAAAATTAACAAATCCAATAATTAATTGACACGTAATCAAAAGTGCCAAACATTGGCAATTATCTGTCAATGAAGATATACTGGATTAATAAGGTAAAATTGAGTAAATACGTTGTCGTATCATTTCTCAAACTGGAAGAGCAGTTATTGGCAGTTACAAGCCATTGTTAAAATATAGATTGGCTTCGAAGCCATAATACTAATCACCGAACACACAAGCTCCACGCGGAAACTTATGTAAACAAGGCAATTGGCAGTTAGAACACGTGGAATACTTCTGGAAGGCAGTTATTCCCTTAACATGTTATCATTTGAGTTGGTAAACAAACGTGCAGATTTAAAGCTTCTGGGAGAATAAAGAATTCAAATTCATATGTGGAGGAAGAATAACTGCCAACTCCCAGAATGGAAGTTAGAGTTCGAAGCAATCCAGATTCAAATTTATGGAGCGGGAAGTTCAAATTACAAGCAACGTCTATAAATAGAAGAAATTGAAGAGTGAAAAGCCCTCGGACAAATCTTCAACAAACAGCTATCAAAAAACTGATGCTTGGTTTGTTCATTGGCAAAGTAGTTTAGGATTTTGGACCCAGTTTGAAGTAGTTTAGGATTTCGAACTTAGCTCGAAGTAGATTAGGAATTATCTCGATTGTTCTTGTAGCAATCACCCCTATCTCGGTTGTTCTTGTAACAATCACCGCTCAAGTTCTCATTACTCAGATTTGAAGTTGGAGATAATTTCAAGTAAGTTTATCTTTGATTCATTAATCGTAGTGTCTTGTTTCTTTATTGTTCTTTGATTTCCTAAGTTTATTGGTTTGCATTTCTTCACTTATTAAGAAAAATCCACTTAATTGAGGTAATTGAACCAACAAAACACAATCGCCTGATTAGGTTTGGTTTTTTCCGAAGTTAATCTGAGGGAGGAGATTGAGACTCTCTCTGGCATGCTCGCACAAAATCATTTTCCATTGCAAAGAAGTACAAAAGAACCAAACACATCTTTTTTGGCACGCCCGGTGGGACCCAGAAAGTGTTAGATGGCTCCAAAACTTAGGAAGCAAGTGGATGATTCTCGTGGTTGGCTTAAACGCCGTAAGATGAGAACAATGTTAATTCTAAAGAGAATGAAAAAGTCGAAGGCCTTCAAATAGGACCAGAGACTTGTGCTGGTCAAGACTTAAATATGGGAACTGACCAGACTTCTTGAATGAATACTAGGAATAATAAAACTGTGCAAATTGATGACTCAAAGAATCCAGAAGTTGGAGGGAATATGTCATCTAGCCAGTTTATTGAAATGATTGCTACATTTAAAGAATTGACTCAGACCCAAAGGCTTATATTACATTGCTAGATTCACTGCTTAGTGTAGGGAATTAGGCAATAATGGGTTCATTAAGTTGAAATTGCTTTCTAATTCCTTAATAGGGACGGCCTTCGAATGGTATTCTAACTTGACACCAGAGTCAGTTCCAAATTGGTTAAGGATGGAAGAGTTATTCCATGCACAATTTTATCAAACTGAAGGTGAAGTCACTATGGCTGATTTAGCAAGATTAAAGCGTAAGCCCCATGAGAAGGCTGCTCAATTTATTGCTAGATTTAAAAGGGCCAGAAATAAGTGTAAACTTCAATTACCAGAGGTTGAATTTGTAAGAATAGCACAAGATGGCTTAAGTAGAGAACTTAGGAAGAAGTTCGATTCTACTGAATTTAGGGATTTGGTTGATTTAACTTACAAAGCATCAAGGTATGAGTCTTTGTTAGAAGAGGATGTTGATAGAAATAACTCTTCTTACTCAACCTATTATTTTGAACCCATTTATGAGATTGATGCTGCTGAAATTGTTGAACATGAGCCTTGTGTGTGTGAATGTCTAGTTCGAAAGGATTCCTCTATAGCACCAAGGACCAACAAGAAAGTAGTTAGTAAAGTATATTCATTTGATGTTTCAAAGGCAGATGAGATTTTTGATTATCTTTTGAAGAAAAAGTTCATCAAACTCCCTGAAAATATTAAACTTCCAACTTTGGAAGAAACAAAAGGGAAAAGTTATTGCAATTGGCATGCTTTATGGACTCATTCCACTAAAAATTGTAATGTTTTCCGTGATAGGATTCAAGAGTAGATCAAGAAAGGAAGAATAATGTTTCCAAAAAATGCTATGAGAATTGATACTGATCCATTTCCAAAAATTGAAGAAGTGGCTGCCAACACTAATGTGCCAACATCTCTGGCTAAAACTGTCAAGGACATGTGGCAAAACAAGCAGGTTCAAGTGGAAATGAATTCAGTACAGTTTAGTAAAGGAAAACCAAAGATTGACCAACTTCGAAATGATGAGGGGAAGACCTACCGTCAAAACATTGTACCAGGAAGTTCTTTTAGCAGAGGTTTTAAGCAGTCTCATCTTCCCATGCTTGAGGCATCCTTTTTGGAATGTTTGTGCATGGAATGCAGGGCCAACTATTTGATCTTCAAGGATTTGGATAGACAGGGGGTTGATTTCTTTCCAAAGAGGATGGAAAGAAAAGCTTTGGATCAAAATAATGAAAGAAAGCCTTGGATCAATCCAAATCATGGAAGAAATGAGAGGCCTTGGTTTGTTTCAAAGAGAAATGTGCCTTCTAGTCCAGTCCCACCAGCTTCGAAGAAGGATTATCCTCCTTCGAAGAAGGTTAACACTGGGAAGGCCCCAATAGGCCAAAGAAATGGAGGAGAAGAGGAACAGTTTACCTTGGTGAAGGGAGTTCCTGATTGGTTTCTAAAAAAGATCAAACTAGAACTCTTCTAAGAATGTGGAACTTCTTCTAAAATTGGGAACAAAATGGTTAAATCTCCAAGTGCTCCTACCGAGATGCTCTTAGAATCGATAATTATTCAGACTGCTATTCGTGTAAACCATTTTTCAGGGAAGATACTTCGGGAAATGCTTAAATAAATGTCTTGGAAAAGTACTAATAAAGTGACCTTCCCACCCCGATGGGATTCTAATTATATATTTTTAGGTCTAGTTTTTCAAAAGATTTTATCACTTTGTAGTGTTAAAATTATGATATTTTAAATTAAAAACGGTGTGATTAAGATATCGCTTTTTCAATTTTTTTTGCCAAATTAAAGTACACGAGGAGTACTTTAATTTGGTGCGAAAAAAATCGAAAAACGATATATGGAACCACTTCATTTTTAATTTAAAATATCAAGATTTTAATACCTGAGTGCTAAAATCTTTTGAAAAACTAGACCTTAGTATTGGTGTGTAAATAATAACCGGGGCTTTTTTACGCCCAGACTTGTGCTTATGTTTGTGTGGGGATTTGTAGATCCCGATGTTATTATCTTAAGACTTATTCCATTACTATATGCATGGCATGGCCACAAAAAGTTCTGGATGATGTACTTTTAAGTGTGCTTAAATAATACCTCTGTTTTATAGTGCTCGTTAAGTTTTTTTCTTTCTTTTTGTTTTTTTAATGGCAAAAAAGATTGAAACTATTAGGAATTCAAAATATAATCAGCTTTTACATTTTCAGAATAATAAATAGACTACTGGACCACAGAACCATATACCAAAGTAGGGTGGTTCGGATCGTATCGGACTGGTTTAGCAGTTATTTTAGACAACTTTAGTATTACTGTACGATATTTGATGACCAAAAATTAAATTCCCCTAGACAAAATGAGTTGTATGCCCCCCAAAAAGAGTACTTTTGGGTTCAAGCATCAATGGCACAAGTTATTTGAAAAAATGCATGAAATTTAGATCAAAGGAGGAAATAAAATTTATATTTGTGGAATATATTGATCAAGATCTATTAAAAGCACTGACAAAGAGGCTATGAAGAAGGCAGAGGAGGCCCATAAGGATATGCTGAATTGGTTTGCCAATTATCTTTCTTAATTCCTTGTGTTTGGGCTTCCATGTTCTTTTACTGATAAGGCGATCGACTTCACCATGCGTGGACGAGGAGTGTTTCAGTCTCCGCTCTTCCCATGCATGCAAGGACTTTCCTTTATTTTAGCAATGAATATTGTGCTTGGGGTTGGGCTTCTGGTTGGAAACTTGATCTTTATTTTACCTATTTGAAGTGCATTCAGATTCTTTCATAGAGTTGTTGCAGTAAATGAAGGAGAGCCCTATGGTTGGTACACCCCATTATGTATGATTTTGGTACTTGTTACATTTGATTTAGATTGTAAAACATTCACCGTTCACCTCACTATTCACATAATTTACCAAAATATACGTAACAAAATTCAAAATCATGCATAACAAGTTCAATCTTCTTGAACATGAACGATTTTAAGAGTGCAAGATTTGCAAGTTAATGCTATTTCATTAAGACCAGATACTTGCTATCAACAACTTAATGCAAAATCAAAAAGAAAAACATCGATCAATTTAGTATTCAAAATCCAGACACAGCTGGGAAGAAAGCACCTAAAAACTCATCCGGGGCATATCGGCTCACAAAAGTGACACAAAACTAGATATTGAAATAAAACAACATTTTAAAATCAAGAAGTTCATTTCTACAGCGGTTCCACAAATGCTCAATGAGGTCCAATTTCAGTTGACTGTGTAACCTAACTTGTCATCTCTTTAATTCGGCTAATACAATTTTGTGGGCGTAGGTTAATGTCTCGATTAAGAGTGATAGATTCATGTGTTTCACCTTCAGAGGGTTCCCACTCCTCGGGATCATCCTCATTCTCCACTATCATATTATGGAGTATAATGCAAGACTTCATTCACATTCTTCTCGATCCCAAAGGTGCACCGACACCTTGACAATTGCAAATCGTGCTTGCAAAATCCCAAATACCCGCTCCACATCCTTTCTCGCCGCCTCTTGTGCTTCGGCAAAATGTTTATGTTTCGCATTGCCAAGCTGGCTAATTGTTTGAATCAAGGTTACCCACTTTGGATGTATGCCATCAGAGAGGTAGTAACCCATTTTATATGCATGTCCATTCACGACAAAATTGCATGGTGGAGCTTCACCTAATACAATATGATCGAAGAGATGAGAATTATCTGGAACATTGAGGTCATTATTTGTACCTGCCATCCCAAAGAAACAATGCTATATCCAAAGGTTGCATGTCACAACAGCTTCCAAGATGAGTGTGGGGGCTCCAATTTTCCCGTTCACGTGATAGCCGTGACCTGCAATGGGACAGTTTTTCCACTTCCAATGCATCCAAATTTCCCAATATTCCCTGAAAGCCTCTTGTGTCATTTTCTACAAGGATGTATTGAATGTTTTCCTCAGTTGGAGTTCTCAAATATTCACCTCCAAAAATCTTAATTATAGCAGTGCAGAAATTTTTCATGCCTTTGATTGCAGTGCTCTCTGCAACTTTGAGGTACTCACCACATTGATCTGATGCCATCCCATGCAAATATCCGAATCGCGAATGTGACCTTTTGTAGAGAAGACAAACCTAGTTTTTAGAAGCATCTCGGTGGTGCTGGAAGTTTATGGGATCATATGCTAGAACAGCGTCATGTATGCGCATACAGAGTGCATGATTTTTGCATCCAAAATCGTCGACAAAATTTTTCATTGGAGTATGTGCACCCCTCAATAAAGTAATCCCTCTTCAAAATATTGTCAGCCCTAATCCTATCACAACGAACATATCGCCGCGATTTCATAGAACCACCCCAATGAGGCCTTTTTTTTTTTTCACTGGCTCTCATATACACTTTCAGCAATAGCAGCACCTTGTTATATTGCTTTCATCTCACCATTGTCAGAGGAGGAGGAGGACGAAGAGGAAGAGGAGGAATTTGAATGGTTGTAGAACGACTTTGAATCCTGGGCCACTAAATAAAACTCCACTGCTAGATCCTTCACATTCTAGTACCAATCCTGAATATGAAAATTAATCAACCAAATCAAAATCGAATTTTCACCACTGCACAACTATTCTGAAATGGCAAAAGCCAAAAATAGTCAAACATTTGTCCCTCAAAAGTTGTCATATACAGATCACAATGAGTTTCAAACTATTAATATCAGTTTACTAAAACAATCTACTTCTCAACACACCCAAAAAAAAAAAAAAACGGATCAACAAAAAATTGCTGAAACACCACATGCACATCAATATACATAACCAAATATGCTAATATTACCCAATCTTTATTTTGAAGTATTATAGCCTCCAACGTCCTCCTTGATTGACCAAACTACAATTCATTCATGAGGTTCTAACCTTATAGAAAGAGTAATCTGACAAACCAACAGAGCACATGTTTTGTGAGTTTGGTATTCAATCAGCTGCGTAATCTGGTATAACTTAAACTTAGGGCTTTTTCTTCTACAGGGAATCATACATTAAGGAATTGAAAACAAAAGAAAGAGGAAACACAAATTCAAGAAACTTTGTTTGTGCAAAGACATGAGAGAGAAGGAGAGAAACACTATTCATAGAAAGAGAGAAGGCGCGTTAAGCAAGTGAACCCACTCTTTCCCCTAACCAATTAAAAAGGAGCGTGAATGAAAATCAGAGTAACGTGAGTTAAATGAACTTTTGTATGTGGGTGTCCATTAAATTTCATTATTGGAAAAATGTTGGTAGTTTTGAGTATCAAAATACCAAAATTTGAGTATTTATAAAAATGTTGCTAAATTTGGTTATTCCATTGTGGCCCCTTTTTTGTGCCACTCATTGGTAACTTTAACAATATTTTCTTTTTTAGTATACCATTACGGATTGTGACAACATTAAAATTTCCTTTTCATAATTACAATTGGTCACATAGAAATTTAGATTTTATGATCGTGTCCTATTTAATTATTTTTGTGCCTTGGTACGTGTTTAATTGGCATTACTATAGTTTGAGGATGCAAGCCTAATTTTATTGGAATATATTTATTTGGGCTATTATTATAATTGATTTGTATATTATTTAAAAAATTCTAATTAACTACTTGGCTACAATTTAGGGTATATCACGTTTTCAGTGGGTGGTTACTGTTCCACATAAGTAGATATATACTCATTCATTGATTGGTTAGGGTTATTATTAAGAGAACGTTTGAGAGAGGTAGAAGGAGCAACAACCACAGTCCGAGGGTTCCGATCTTATACTCCAGTCTTGATCTCGGGTAAGTTTTGTATTGCTCTTGGTTGTTCTCTTTTTATGATCAGGTCTGGTGTGTGTGTGTGTGTGTGTGTGTGTGTGTGAGAGAGAGAGAGAGAGAGAGAGAGAGAGAGAGAGAGGAAGAATGTTTGCTTGGGTGATTTGTGTAGGATGGAGTGGGACTGAGTGTCAATTTTTGGGTGTGTGAATTTGGTTAATTGGGGTGCACATTGGGGTGGAGGATTGATATCCTCGAGATTAACAAGGCAGCAAGTATTTGTCTCCTTTAGAGTTAACATTGATAATTTACATTTGAAGTCTCGAAGTGTAATGGCTTTGGAAGTTTGGATTGGCTATGGTTTGGAGGGTAGTATTTTATCACTCGAACAGAAACAAAATAGGGTGGCTGGGTTGGGATGGGGATGTGCTTCCAGGGATTAAAATTCTTGAAAGGATGATTTGTTGGCTACTGGCGGGTTGGTGAATTAGGCTAGCTTTAGGTATTTTAATAGCAAATGTTATTTCCTAGCTTACATAATTTATACTTGAACTAGTTAGTCACATTGCATGTGGTTCTTTTTGTTTAGGTTAGCCTCTCTTTGCCTATTCGAGTTGCATTACCTTTGGATGCAGGTGAGTGGTTAAGCATGTTGTGTACTTTCGAAACTTCCCTGTGTCCTTTAAATTGTTCTTTAAAGGCAAATAGAATTGTTAATTGGAAAAGCAAAATTATTTTTTATTTGGTTCTTTAAATTGGCACGCGATAAAAGTGTTCTTTTTGGTGAGAACTTTATGGATATCATTGGAAACTTTTGTTATTGGAAGTCTAGAGAAATTATTCCTTTGTATAGGTGACTCTGGCCATTAGGGAAGAGACCCGGGTTAGGCCGGTGACCCTTTTGCTCAACGACTGTCTTTTCACTAGATAGACTTAGGGTACCACGGTCTGCCAACACCTGGTGACTCTAAGTCCAATATTGGATATCATTTTGTGATCACCATTAAGATTTATTATTGTTTTAATCTTACATTGTGTGTGCCAAATTATGATGATATGGTAATTTAATTTAATCTCTGCTTTAGAATTTTATTTAATATACATGTTTTACTCATTGAGTTTGTCAGCTGACAGATTTATTCCAACACCATTTTCGTGAAAAAATCGAAATCGATAAGTGAGGACTTTGGCAGTGTCTTAGGGAGTTACTATGTCGAGCTCCATAGGATTGTTGCATTCTAGTTTGTATTTTTATTAATGCTTCCGCATTTTGCTAAACCTTTTGATAGAAATCGAAAATCCTTTTTCTATTGGTGATATATTCCTATCATTATGGTTTATGAGATGGTTGTGCCCTATGGATATGATTTGGACCTATTTGGCTTTGGTTGGTTTGATAAATAAATAAATAAATAATGCATAATTCGATATCAGACGACTTTATTTTATTTTAGGCTACGTGTTTCACGAGTTGAGGTCTCGTGGTTCATGGCTGGTCACTTCTCATTTTGGAATATGACAGGGATGGTCTAAGTGCCTAAACCTAAATCCTAAACCCTAAGATGGGAAGATATAAGAAAAGAGAAATCTCTTCAGAAAGTGTAATAACAGAAAGATGGGAAGATATAAGGACAAATACAACGGCGCCAAATAAATATTCATACATGTCCATTGTTCATCAAGCAAACACAAATTTGGGGGAGACGCTGTGTGGTAGGTGTTATGCGTCATGTTGTGCGGCAAAACTATGTCATTTTGCTAATTTTCTTAGCATATCCAAGGGCCCTGTTTGGAGAGTTAAGTGTGGGGTTTAATTTAGAAGATCAATTTTTGGGGATTTAGGTTCTTTTGGGTAGGATATAATGGGTTTAGGTACTTGGATTCAGACATTTTGGGTTTAGGCATAGGTTTAGGGTTTAGGTTGGATGCTTCCTCACGTTGTGATGCCACTTTTCCTTGCCCTCGTTAATCTTTGTAACCATTTCAAAGATTAATAAAATTATTATGCTTTCAAAAAAGAAAAGAAAAGAAAGGTTTAGGGTTTAAACACTTTGGGTTTAGACACTTTGTAATGGTTTTTTCTTCCTCCAAACAAGGCTCTTGGAAGCTTTGGAATTGTACACAAAAATCAAACAAAATGACGTAGTTTTGCCGTATAACACCTACCGCATAGCACCCATTCCGGACCCCACAAACACACACAGAGAATTACTCCACATTTGAGGAGCGATTTGAATAGAATAAACTTTAGATATAGATATATTCAAAGGCACACATTTATGTACTTATGTATTTATTTCTTTTGATGTACCATTTGATATTGAGGAAAACAAACCTCGAAGTGTATAAAAATACAGTGCATTTATTGAAAAATCCGGTCATTACAAAGAAAAAGACTATAAAAGCGATAGAAGAGATCTTGATTTACTTACAATGTATCTGGGTCGCTACTCTATATATAGTGCATCTGTTATAATAAGGATGATTGAGGGAAAGAGAGATTTCTATTTCGATGTTTAGGTAGGTAAATCAATGAACGTAATCTCTGAATGCATCAATTAGCATTGATTTACTTACCAAAAAGACTATAAGAGCGATGAAAGAAACACTGATTTTCTCTTTTCTCTTTCCTCTTTCCTAAATTTCATAGTGTATCCGGTATAAATAAGGAGTCAATTGCTTATTTGAACCTTGATTGCATGTTTAATTTCAGTAAATATTGATAGAGAGGGGGATTTCTATTTCCATGTTTAAGTATGTAAATCAACGTAATCTGGATGCATTGAAATCAGCTTGCTTTATTAATTTTGTTTTCTGCTCTTTAAAAGACCATGTTACTGTTTAACACAATAGAAAATATCATCCCAATTCCTGGCTTTTACAACTCTCCTTTGTTAAGCAATGGTGATATCTGTCACCATGACAGGAATCTCACTCCTTTCTCTTTCAATCCTCTTCACTTTTAGCTACCATTCACGGGCTGATTTAATAGGAGACACCTGCAAAAAAAATGACTTTCCAGATCTTTGCATTTCAACTCTAAGATCTAACCCTGGCAGTATGACCGCCGATGTCAAAGGACTTGCTCGCATAGCGTTCAATGCTACACTTGTTAAAGCAACTGCTAATCTCAAACATGTAAACGAGTTGCTCAAAAAGGAAAATGATCCTATTCTGAAGTCATGTCTCCTCACTTGCGCCGAGCAGTATGCAGATGCTCTTCATGACATTCCTATGGGTGTTCAATATGTTGGCTCAAATAATTTTGAAGCTGCATCAATAGCCGCTGCTGTTACTGATGAGGCTCGAAGTTGTGAGGAAGCATTTACTGAAAACAATCGTAAATGCCCATTCACACCTGAAAATGATGCTGTGAGACATTTAGCTGGAGTTGTTGCTGGAATTATAAGCCTTCTTCGTTGATTTTCCCTTTGCTATACAGTTTCCTTCTTCCTTCATAATGTTGAATTAATAACTGAAGGATTTATCGTTCTTCTAACTCTGAAACTCATGATACACTTGTGATGGTTTTCTGGACTCTCATTTCTGGATATAAGTAATCTCTTTAAATCATGCGAATTGAGTAACAACTGTATAGTCTCTCTCTCTCTCTCTCTCTCTCTCTCTCTCTATCTTGCGTGCGCGCGCACACCTAAAATGTCATATTATAAGAACTATTTTCATCTTTGGCTCATTAAGTTTTTATGATTCACCCCATCGCTATGAATATACGAAAAATTTAAAATACAGAAAAAAAGAAGTTACCGGACAAAAAGTTCAGGATATGCCCTTAAAGTATTCTTATTTAGTGTCTTACAATTAAGCATGGAAATATCAATATGGAAATGAAAAACAAACAAACATACGAAGCATGACACAATTGTGCTCTTCATCGGCCCCGGACATAGTGCCGCCATCTTCGTTAACGGCCAATGATCTCTAGGCCATTGGATCTTAACGTCACCTTCAGAGTGTATGTGCTGCGTGTTTTGCGGACTCTTGCTCCCTAATTTTCTTCGTAATATCCCCTTTCTTTTGGTCCTTAACAATCTTATTATTGCTAGAAATAGAATAGTATTGGTGTGTCCATCAGGGACAAGCAAGAACATGTTAACCGGGGTGCGTTGATTTACACTACAAGAACTTACACCAATGCCGACTAAAAATGCCGAGTAAATTTAATTTACTCGGCAATTGGGGTACCATTGCCGACTAAATTAAATTTACTCGGCAATTGGTGTACCATTGCCGAGTAAATTATCTTACTCATTGAAAGTACACCTTTCCCGAGTAAAACTTATACTTTAGTCGGGAACAATGTGGCGCCAGGCCTATTTTTTGGTGGGAATTCAATGCCGAGTAAAATTTGCTCGCCAATTGGTGTACCAATGCCGAGTAAATTATCTTACTCGCTAAAAGTACACCTTTCCCGAGTAAAACTTATACTTTAGTCGGGAACAATGTGGCACCAAGTCTATTTTTTGGTGGGAATTCAATGCCGAGTAAAATTTGCTCGGCATTTATCAAATTTTTTGAATACTAATTTTTTTGCGCCAATTTTAAAATTCACGAAATTATTGGCGGGGCATTTTGGTATGTCCCAAGCAAAATTTAGTCGGCAATTGTGTGCGATGTTTCCCGACTAACTTACTTACTCGGTGTTTATCAAATTTTTGAATACTAACTTTTGTTGTGCCAGTTTAAAAATTCACATAATTGTTGGCAAGGGATTTTGGTATTTTTTCGGCCAAAATTTAGCCAACAATTGTATAAGGATCAATTGTCGAGTAAATTGTTTAGTTGGCATTTGCCAAATTTCCATTCATTTTTTTTTATATAGATTTTGCTTCAATACCCGCTTATAATTTATTTTTTTTAGAGAGAGAGAGAGAGTTGGACTAAAAAAGAAATTATCAAATTATCATTGGGGTATGAATGTTTTATATAAATTATCAAATTAAATTAGATATTATAGAAATTATAGAAATTAAATTATAGAAATTCATAAATAATGGAAATTCATCAAATTATAGAAATTAATATACAAAAATACTAACCTTAATTAACTAAAATAAGCAATAAACTTCATATGAAGGATCCTGCAACGTGTAAAAATTCAAACCTCGAACTCCAATTTTCAGACAAAATTTTGACGATCTGAACTGTTAGATGTGTTTAAAACATGTTTTTAAGGTCCAATGAGATAATTTGGCAAAATATATTACCCGGAAGGGCTTGATCAGATTGTTTTTTTATAAAACCGCTATATTAAAAAATGCTCCGATCAAGCCCTTCTAAGTAGTTTTTTTTTTGTCAAATTGTTACAATGGAGCTTATAAACACGTTTTAAACACATCTAACGGTTTTGATTTAAAAAAAATTAATTAGATGGCCTTGAACTGGTGCATTTTAGTGTTCAAATGTCACTAGAAGCACTGAATGTGTCCGATCGTGTGGTTACCAACATCGGATGATCCTCAATTTCGGGGAGAGTAATAGAATTTATAAGATCTTAAATCGTATCAGTTTAGATCACACATTTTAAAAAACGAACCAGTATCCACCATTCAATGATATATATTGAACTTATTAGTTATGAACCAATATCTACTACTATAGTCTAATGTACATTAGACACACGACCGCAACACAATTACGACAATCAATTCCAACTATTTTGTTCTTATTGGTGTTTTAATGAACCTCACCAAATTTTGGGCCAATCGGATTTTGAAAACCCCTTCATCAGGAGATTCCGAACGTGAAAATCATTAGTAGGAAAATATTTGTTAATTCCGATCGAGCTGATAGAGATAGTCAATTTACTTAATTTTTTACATGAATGATATAATCCCTCCTGGAAAAAACATAGACGGTTCCGATTTTCCAAAAAAAAAAATTTGATAGGCCCTCGAGTGATGCATCATAACTTTATGAGGATTTCCATACATGTTAATGCCATGCACTACACACACACAATCACACACTGTTTTTTGGTCCAAAATGCGGTGAATTATTTTCTCCCACTAGAAATTCCCACCAAAATCAACGTGAAAATCAAAATCATACAAATCTCTCCCTCCAAAATCAGATTGTTTTGCACTAGAATGGAGTTAATCAAAATGCGGTGAATTATTCTAGATTGTTTTGCAATAGAATACAGTTAATCACATGTTGTTAGACATTTGATCGGATGCAAACTAATATTTAGTACCCGAGATACAAAATTTTGACTAAAAAAACTAAAAAATTGAATTCATTAGTTATAAGTATTTAATTGAGCTGATTTTCTAAGAACTCAATCAAATAAATATTTTAAAATTATTGAACGACTCAGATAATTTGTGTGGGAGCAGTGGGTCTCACACAACCATTGGTTCGGTACAATGAAAAACAAATGACTTTGATTGAACCGTATAGTAACAGTTTTGAACGGTTACGGCCCGAAAACTAACTATCACCAAACCCAACCGACCGAGAAATTTTCAATATGAACTCATCCAAAATACTTTTGGACGGATGAGATCGTGCTCGGCATGAACATGTGGTACAGATTTGGTACCCAAAATATTTTCCTGGTGACACCCAAAATTCCCCCCATTTTTTTTCCTTGTCTCGCCCAAAATTTCCGCCCTGATTAAAACCCTCATCCATAATTCCCCCCAATTTTTGCAGCCTTCAGCGCCTAAATTAAAACCCTCTCATCCAAAATCCTCCATACAACTGGCCGCCGTAAAAATGAGAAAGAATGGGGAAAAACGATCTTCCCCCTCTCTCTGCAACGATTGAAACTCTTCGCCCCTCTCTACCTCTCTCGATCCCTTCTCCTCTTGCTCTCTCTGCTTTCTCTCTCATGCACTGAGCGTCGATGACACTCTACAACCGTGAGTCAGACGATCGACAAGAGGACAAATATCTCCTCCGCGCGACCTCTACCTTGACATCCATTAGCGGCGCCTCTACAGGTTTCTTCTCCCTTTGGTCTCCCCTTCTTTGACTGTGTATATGTACATGTATATATGTTTTGTATGCCAGTGGGTACGTACATGTCCGAATCTATGAACCCTAACTACTTGTATTGAGCGATTGCAATTTGTCATCCCTTGACTTTCAAGTTTCCCGTCACGCTATGGCTGCTTTAGGAAACCTGTTTGAGCAAATAATTGCTGAAGACATGTGATTGGCTATATCTTGTATACCAAACAATTGATAATCATCTTGATCCAACTTTCAATTTCTTGGGCAATTCTAGTTCTGCAGCTATGTTCCTTTTTTTTTTGGTGTTTTGCTTTTGTTTCGTGAAACTACGAAGGTTGTGCCTACTCAGGCTGTGGTTTTGGATTTCACTTTGTCGATTTTGACTTGTAATTTCAATCTGTTGGGACCATTTGAAGTTGATCTTGAATGGGTTTTTTATTTGGTGCGTGTTTGGGGGTTTTGTTTGGAGACATCAAATTGGAGATAAAAAGCATCAGCTTTGCTCAATTAAGAACAAAGCCCTAATTTCATTTTTCAATCTAAATAGGAGCTTTAGATGATAAATGAGGAATTGTTTTGGTGGCTGGAATGATTGGGCTTGGATAGAGCAATTTTGTTCACCCTCAGTAAATAAGGTGTTGGTGGAAAAAGTGTGAGGTAAGACAGAATCAATACACCATTTGATAATAATGGGGTTAGTTTGTGGTGGACCGCGCACCTTTTCCACCAATACGAGGGTAATGTTAGCCTTCAGGGTGAACAAAATCACACTTTTAGGACGAAGTGTATTCAAAAGTTAATGTTTCTATTGTTAATTGTTTCCTGATGATTTTTTCTCTTTGATGATTTAGATAACATATAGATATTTAAGGGATGCTGACCGATCTATGGATTTATGGTTTGTATTTCCTGTGCTCCATTAGAAAATTCACACTGGTGGTGAGAATGATCATTACCCACCCCTGGTGACGAGGAACTAAAGTGTGCTACAAATAAAGCTCCTGAATTATAATGCTGAAGGTATGTGAACAAGTTGTCAAAGAGGAGCTAGACTAAGGCTCCACTTGTTAGATTAGCTTTGTTACTGCAAGTGTATCAAATCTTTGAGTTACCTGATTCTAATGTAAACTTAGGCATTTTTATTTTCGAATTTTATCTTATGTTATATAGTCTATTGGTATAGACCCATGTACTTATTTTACTCCATAGCTTTTGACATTTTTCGTACAATTAATATCTTTTCAACTTATTTTTGTTAGGCTGAGCAGAAATTTTACTGGATAGACGGAGAAATTTTAATCACATGTGATGAACACATGAATAACTGGTATATGAGGTCAGCACCTCTTCTGATGTTTCCATATCTGTAATCAATTCTCTACTAGATAATTACAACTACTGATTTTCAAGACTAAAACCACGTATATCTATTCTCATATTTTATTGGATTCACTATAGCTTTCTGTCGTTGCGATTGTGCAGTTTGGCAACAACAAGCTTTTGGGTATGAGAGACTGTTTGACGCTTTTGGGTATGAGAGACTGTTTGACGCTATCAATTTGTGATTTCGGAGCACATGGATGCATATATTGCTATTGAACAAATACGAGGTACTTGTCAAAAATTCAATTTGGCTGTACACTACTTGTTTGCTCTTAGTCATCGAACATGCCTACTCATTGTTCACGTTGGTTCTCTCATACAATTACGAGTTCAGGAAACTTAGTTCATGAGTACTGTCATACAAAAGTTTAAAGGTAGTAGATAGTACCCTTAGTTCATGAGTATAGCTATTGAACATAGTTTTTCTTTGTATTGGCAGCTCTAAACAAGCGTGGCACGAACATGAAAACTTTTCTAGCGTGAATACATCAAACCCAGAAAAAAGATTAGTGGCCCACATGTGGGTGTGGTTTCTGTAGTGCATTCTTGATTTAGTTACTTGAGTGTCATATAAAGAGTCGTCACCACCTTAATGGCTTAGAAATTGGTGTGTTTAACTTTAAGTTTGAGGTATGAGTGAGCATTTTTTGTAGTTTAATTGTTGTCAAGAGTTTAGGGTAGCATTTTTTGTAGCTCGATTATCAAGTTCAATTTCAATTTTTTGTAGTTTAATTGTTGCTTATTTCTCTGTGTTTCCATCTGAAATTGAACTTGATAATTGAGCCTGGTGTCAATTCGGCTGACGTTAGCAGTTCTCCTGTGCATTGCATTTTTAAAGGTAGTACATGTTTTTAATATTAAGACTCAAATCTACACAAGGCAAACTTTTGTTGTGGCGTTGAACTTAAACATGACAGCATACCTTAGTTGCTTCAATTTTGTTTTCCTATTAGGTGGCTACATGTTGTTGTCCTTGTTGTGTGTGTCCTTGTTTTGATATCGACCAATCGGTTAAAAGGACGGGGCTGTGGCAAAACTTCGTATCTACCAATTGCTTTGATTTGCATTTCATGTTGCTTTGATTTGACTGCCTGATGATAGAAACATCAATATATTGATCGGGATCTGTGGTTCCTAGTTGTCACTTGCCTATATCAACTGCCCTTGCTGCCGCCACCCGTTCTTTCTCTTCTTCCCCCTTAATACATACGTTAACATTCGCACACCCCCATTGGCATTAACTTCAAGGTCCTTTTGTTTGTGATTGCAGAATATGAAACCTGTTGGGTGCTATATAAAGAACACGAAGACCAACTTTAAAGACTAATTGGTACAGAGATTGATGGAGTGATTCTCCAAGTGAATTTTTTAAAAACTTTTTGTAGTGAAGTGATTAATTTATTACATTAATTTCCAGTGTTGTGACAAATTTGATATAACACTTTTTGTGATTTTAGATGTTAAGTATGAACCTTTATTATGGAAGTTAAGAATGAAATTATGCCTTGGAATTTCAATTTCTTATAATTGTAGTAGGTTTGCAATTGTGGATGGAATGATTGTTGATAGGGTATTGTATGGGAATGAAAATGTGGAAAATTTGTAGTAGTTTATGGAATTTTAGGATTTGTGTCCAAATAAAGGTAACCTTTGCTAAGTAAACAATATTGATTGCAATTAGTACCGTCCATTTTCATCATCTTATACCGACTAAATTTTACTTGGGAAAGTGTAACATTTACCGAGTAAACTTTGGTCGGTGATTAGTGCAACTATTTACCGAGTAAGCTTTAGTCGGGGAGCGCAACCATTTACCGAGTAAACTTTAGTCGGGGAACGCAACCATTTACTGAGTAAACTTTAGTCGGGGAACGCAACCATTTACCGAGTAAACTTTAGTCGGGGAGGGCAACCATTTACCGAGTAAACTTTAGTCGGTGATTAGTGTACCCTTTACCGGCTAAAATATTTTTTACCGAGTAAAACAATTTTTACTCAGCAAATACATTCACCGAAGGTCATTCGGCGACTAACTTGCCGACTAAATAATTTACTCGGTAATGGTTTTCAACGACTAAAAAGTAACTTTTGCCGAGCAAATTTTTAGTCGGCATTGGTGAAATCTGTTGTAGTGTTACTCACTTTACAAAACTATAAAGGCGATGAAATCTTAATTTTCTCCTTAAAAATGATACATACGCACCCATTTAGACACACTTTGCCATAACCCCCCTCACATGTGGGGTGGGTCCCTCCCGGATGGGTCCCCTCACATGTGAGAGAGGGTGTGACATAGTGTGTCCGAATGGGTGTGCATGTATCATTGTTCTTTTCTCCTTCCTAAACTTTATAATGTAACTGCTATAATGAGTCAATTGCGAGTGGAATTATTAATGCTTATTTGACCCTTGATTACAATAATGATAGGGGTATAACAATTAGTCTACAAATATAGCTTTAACACAATCACATGATGTGTACATGTGAGTGTGTTGGAGCCATGTTGGAGATGTATTATTGTACCTCAATCATTTTTGCACTTGATTGCATGTTTAATTTCATATGGTAATAAGAGAGAGAGAGAGAGAGAGAGAGAGAGAGAGAGAGAGAGATTTCAATGTTTAGGTAGGTAAATCAAACGTGGCCGAGTTTTCCGTTTTTAGGGACGAGTATATGCTAAATGTCGATCACCAACACGGTTGATATTCAAGCAATGGCTATGATGCGATGGCTACTACAGTTTTGCCACAAACATGGTATAAACAAGCTTGCTTATAAAGTGGAGGGAATTTCTACGGAAACCCTTAAGCATGTTTAGAGCATCCTTAGTAATAACTCTCCAAAAAGGTTTGTGAATGGTATACATTTTTTATTTTAATTCAACCGTTCTATAGGCACCGACCGTGTACCGATCGGCATCGGGGACCCCGTTGTGGTTCCCAAACAATCAATCTGAGCCATTCATCCATCTAAAAATCAAATTCCAAGTGGGTGTGCAAGAATCGAGGCAATCGGATGACTGTATGAGCTCGATCCAAAATCACCCCATTTCATTCAAAAAAAAATTTGAAATTTTGAATGAAATGGGGTGATTTTGGATCGAGTTCATACATCCATGTGATAGCCTTGATTCTCACGTAGGCCCACTTAAAATTTGATTTTGAGATGGATGAACGATAAGGATTGATTGTTTGGGGACTCCATAACGGAAATCTCCGACCCCATCCGCATACCCGCCCGCATATATGGGGGTCTCAGATCCCTTGTTTTACCGATTTTAATTACCCACATCTCTTTCAACACTCTTAACAATATTTTTTATTTTACCTAATTTTTTATTAAAATATATTGTTCTAATGAAAAGGAAAAAGAGAGAGGAGAGGGAAGGAAAGAGGAAATTTTTTAAAATAATGGGTTGGTGTGAACAGTAGATGAACAAATGAGGCTTTGGATAAGGAGGCATCGTTCATTAGTCTGGGACTTTAGAGCATCCCCAACAATGAAAATAAAATCCTCTCCAAAAAAATTGATGAACAGTGTGCACATTTATCATTTTTTCAACTCACATTACACTCAATACTTCAACAACACTATCTATCTTAGCTCTCTATTGTTAATATATGGTTTCTCCCTCTCCCTGAAAAATGGAAAAAAGTTTGGTGAGTGAATAGTGGCTCAAAATATTTTGAGAATTGTTGAGGCACTATTCATCAAATAAAATGTACAAGTTTTATACTAGTGAATAGTGGCTCAACAGAAATGTTGAGAATTGTTGAGGTACTATTCATCAAATAAAATGGACAAGTTTTATACTGAGGTTGTTGTGGCCTTAATTTTCACTATTAAAATATCTAACTTAACCGCCATTTAGAGAGGCGGTAGGGATTGCTCTTCGAGAGACTTTTATTGAGCCTGGTGCAGTGAAGATTTGGATAGCTTCTTATCTAAATTACGGAAATTTGCATTATGAGGAGGCTATGTTAAGGAACTAGAGTCTCACATTGCTTAAGATTGGAGTTAGTAATCATTTAATATATGCTGAGACTTCTATGTTCATTGCTAATACGTTTTGAGATGAATACAAAATTTTCACATGCTGTTGGGCTTACTATTAGACGAGTAATTAATTTAGGATGCTAGGGTTACTTATGCTTGTTATATGCTTTGTTTTAGTCTGTTCACCTCATGAACTAGATTTTGGGTTGGTCTTATGGTGGTACTTCCATCAATTCATTATCTAATGTCTTCTAGAGCATAGATTAGAGTTATGGGGATGGAATCATCATGAAATTGAAAGATAACGGCAACCCAATCCCCTTTCAAAGCAATTCATTTCTGAAAGAGAAAGACAACTGCACCACCTCAATGACACTTCCAGCTAATGTCGGAAAAGAGAGTTAAAAATGTACTCTATCCATCCCTTTTTAAGTGTGTGGTTTGAAAAGTTTATACAATTATTATTTCACCATTTTAAAAAGTTAGTGGATAAAGAGTTAATGGGTAAAAGTGAAAGATAATTTTGGAAAATAGAGAAAAAAGTTGGTGTAAAAAGTATAAAGTTGAGGAAAAAGTTGATGTGAAAGATGTGCAACGATAATAATTTTTTAATAAATTAAATTTACGAATACATTTAAAAAGTGACGAGGGAGAGTACATTAATTCCCAACGTTCTCACTTTGTTTGGTACCATAGATCACCTAGCTAGCAAATAGGAGTAGTATTTTTCTTTTTTGAGTACCATCTCTCTGTATTGTCTAGGTCTCATTTTCCAATTTTCTTTTGTCCTTTTTGTACTCGTGTTTCTTTTGTTATTATTATTTTTTTTTCAATTTTTGTTAGATTTACATTATATTTTCTCAATTAATCATCCGTATCTGGTGGGGTTTTTAACACCTCAATCCCACTACAACGGATGCGCAATAAAAATAAACAATAAAATGCAAGCACAAATCAACACACAAGCAATTTTTTACGTGGTTCCCTAAATCGGGTACGTCCACAGGAGAGAGATATCTTCAATATATTTGAAAAAATAGAGATACAATGTGACGTGAAAAAATCTACTCAAAGAACACCTAACACATGGCTCTCTATATAGTATTTTACTCACCCTCACACTCTATTTTTCCTCACCATTTTCTCCTTTCAAACTCACTACCTTGGAGTGCACGGCAAACCCCCACGCGCTTCCCTCCCTCGTGCCCTTCTATGGTTGCTCTCCTCTCTCTCACTTTTCACCTCTTCACTAAACACATATATATAGGCATTAGTACACAAGAAACAAGAGAAGCTCAAAGACCATTCAAATGCCGAGAATACTCTGAAACAGCTGCCACAATAATGCTCTCTGCCTCTTTGATATTTTTGAAATGACCCCCAAGTAGGGTTGGCCACTTCCTTCGATCCGTTCGAATCTGATCGGATCCCCGATCTGAACAGATCGTCAATATGAAAATCTGTTTAGAGATTGGATAGAATATAGAGATTTATTTTGAAAATGTTTGGGGATTGGGTAGGGGTAGAGATAGGCATGTCCCCCTACCCCTCAATCCGCCTCCGATCCATCCCCCGCCCCCCCCTATCCCCTATCCGTCCGGCCCCCTAATATAGGGGTCTATTCATGAGTTATGAAACTTTTAGGTCCCACTAAATTTTCTCTAAATACATGGTGTCAAACTAAATCTTCTCCAAACATTTTATTATAATTGAATTTGTAATACAATAAATGTGATTAAATATGAAATGCATCAGTATTATTTGAATACATCCTAACTATGTTGACATCTACTCAACTATCAATCATATCCATTCCTTAAAATAAACACAAAAAAATGCAAATAAAACCAATATTTTTCCAATCGAACTGTTGATTTTGTTGTTCCTATTGATGAAATCAATTATGTAAACTTTCTTCTCGATCAAGTTTAGAAAGCTTGTCGATTGGGACCCAATTTGTATTTTTTTAATTATACTTTCATCCGATTAAATCCCTACTAATATGCAATTCACTTAATTTTTTTCATGATTGATGGATACCCTAATATGCTATCTTGCTTGTGGTTTCTTTAGTTTTCAAATTAAAATCCGGTTGATACAACTTGAATTGAAACTGACAAACACTTATGCTTACACATAGATACTGTGCCATACCGTGCCTGTGCCAATCTGACCCATTCGACACCTCTACTTGTAACTTGATTTTAGCATTTAATTTGTAACTGGGATTCTAGATTTTTAGTAATCTTTTTTTTTTAAATTGATTGGATCCCTAAATTCTCATAGGGATCTCGTTCCCCATTTGGAGTGGGGATGAAGGATGAAAATAAAACTCCGTTGGGGATCGGGTAAGGGATGGATATGGAGAAGAAATTTAGGGATTGAGGGTGGAGATAATACTCTCCGACCCCGATTTGTCCCATGCCCATCCTACTCCCAAGGCTAAAAATTTCCACCGGAGAGTTGCCTTCATGCATTCATAGCATTTTATTCCTTTTTACTTGTTCCCACATTCCCACCTACCAAACGCATGCACATTTCCAATGCGAACAAATGCCATTAAATTTTAACTTTATGAAATGGGCCAAAAAAACCCAAAAGTATCTAAAGAAAAGAAAAATCAAACAGCTGTTTTTTTTTTTTTTGGTTTAAAGTGTCGTATTATATAAACTATTTTCATCTTCGGCTCATACTTTTTTATTTTTTTAATTCATCTTGTCAATATAATTACGTAATAAAAAAAAACAACAAAACATTGAACAAAAACTAGCTAAATATTATAAAAATACTAATTTGGGCCCTGCAATGCCCCTTCCGCGCTACATGGGTGTAGCGCTCATCACAGTTGTTCAAAAATATTTTCAATAATCCAAATTTAAATAAAAGTCTTTTAAGAAAAAGTTCTCTCTTAGAAGAAAAAGTTTATTTTGAATCCAGACCAGTGAGCATGTCAAGCGGAAGGGGTGCTATAGGAATCCGGACTCCATACGGAGAAAAAAGTTACGAGTACTTAAATTTGGAAAAGAGCCTAGAGTAGTAACGGAAATTGGAAAGGAAAAACAAACAAATAAACAAACGTAGCGCGACACAATTGTGCTCTTTCATCGCCCGGGACATAGTGCCGCTGTCTTCGTCGCCGGCCGACTGTCTCTGAGCCATCGGTTCTTCGCCTCACCTGAAGAGGGTATGTGCTTCGTTTTCCGCCGACTCTCGCTCCCAATTTTCTTCGTTTTAAGTGTATAATTGTGTCCCGTTTCTTTTGGTCCTTAACAATCTTATTATTGCTAAAATAGTAAGGTCCGTGGTGCGTTGATTTTTGTTTGCCTTTGGTGCCCTGATTTTTGTTTGCGTTTGTGCGTTGATTTACTTTCTACAATACCATAAAAGCGATGAAATCTTGATTTTCTCTTCCCTAAACTTTATAGTGTATCTGCTATAATAAGGAGTCAATCGCAAGTGGAATTATTAATTCTTATTTAACCCTTGATTGCATGTTAAATTTCAAACGTATTGAGACAAAGAGAGAGATTTTTGTTTCTACATTTAGGTAGGTAAATCAAACGTGTTGAAGTTTCTGTTTTTAGCACCAATTATTAAAAGCCAATTTTTTTGTTATATAAAAATGCTAAAAGACTATAAAGCCAATAGTGGAATTAGAAACTAGAATTTGCAAGTGGAACTAGTGCAACAAACAAGATTCCTTCCTTAAATTTTGGGAATTGTAAAAATAAAAACAGAAAACTGAAAGTGAAATGGTTACCAAGCATCGCAAGTTGCCGAAAGCCAATTTGTTTCCCATTAGCTAAAAGCTAAGTTGCTAAAAGTCAATTTTCTCTCATATAGTACTTTTCCTTAGAGGTAGTTGCAAAAATCATGTTGGTGCTTTTAGCATTTTCATAATGGGAGTTGGGGGCACTTGTAGCAAATTGGAAACTAGCATTGATTTACTTACTGAAAGACTAAAAGGGATGGAAGAAATCTTGATTTTCTCTTTCCTTATCTTTATAGTGTTTGTGGTATAATAATAATAATTGAGAGAAAGAAAGATTTCTATTTCGATGTTTAGGTAGGTAAAGCAACATAATCTCTGAATGCATCAATTAGCATTGATTTAATTTCTAAAAAGCCTACAAGAGCGATAAAAGAAACACTGATTGCATGTTTAGTTTCAATAATATTGAGAGCAAGAGGAATTTCTATTTCTATGTTTAAGTAGGTACATCAACGTAATTTGGATGCATTGAAATTAGCTTGCCTTACTAATTTCTTTTTCTGCTCTTTAGAAGGCCATGTTACTCCTTCACATACTTACAAAATATATCATCTCAATTCCTAGCTGGCCTATAGTGAGTCCTCCCGGCTGTCTGATCTGAGATCAACGGTCCGAATAAATTGGAGTTAAAGTAAATGTAAAAGTGCTTTTAAAAGTGTAAGACGATCCAGACCGTTGATCTCGGATCGGCAGACAGAGAGGGCTCACTACACACATGTAGCTCACTCACTCGCTGCAGGGCCCCCGGTTCCACTTTACAACGCTCCCTTGTAAAGCAATGGTGACATCTGTCTCCTTGACAGGAATCCCACTTCTTTTTCTTTCAATCCTCTTCACATTTGTCTACCGTTCATAGGTTGATTTAATAGGAGACACCAGCAAAAAAACTCACTTTCCAGATCGTTGCATTTCAACACTTAGATCTAACCTTGGCAGTATGACCGCCGATGTGAGAGCGCTTGCCCGCATGGCGTTCAATACAACACTTGTTAAAGCAACTGTTAATATCAAACATGTAAACAAGTTACTCAAAAAGAAAAATGATCCTATTTTGAAGTCATGTCTCCTCACTTGTGCCAAGCAGTATGCAGATGCTCTTTGTGACATTCCTAATGGTGTTCAATATGTTTTTGGCTCAAATTATTTTGAAGCTGCGTCAATAGCCACTGCCGTTACTATTGAGGCTCAAAGTTGTGAGGAAGCATTTACTGAAAGCAATCGTAAATGCCCGTTCACACCTGAAAATGATGTTGTTTGACATTTAGCTGGAGTCGTTGCTAGAATTATAAGCCTTCTTTGTTGATTTTCCCTTTGTTATACAATTTCCTTCTTCCTTTATAATGTTTAATTAATAACTGAAGAATCTATCATTTTTCTAACTCTGAACCCTGTTAGGATTTTTTGCTCATGTGAAAATCCAATTATTGAAAAGTTAAAAAATAAACAACAACAACAATAACATAACCCATTAAGTCCCCAATAATTGGGGGGTATGGACGGGGGATGGATTGGAACAGACCTAACCTTTGGTAATAAATGCACAATGTGGCTGCTCCCAGAATACCACTGAAACAGATGGATTGGAGACAGATCTAACCTTTGGCAATGAATGCACAAAGTGGTCGCCACGTATCATACAATCAAAAACAAAGGGTCCCCTATACCGTCGCGTTTGCTGCGAAATCATGCCCTCAAATCAAAGCCAAAAGGCATCAGAGAGGGAAGACCCAAGAATCATTTTAATTTATGTGCACATTACCATGCTTCTTTCATGCTTCTCTCGCGCCTTTTCAATTTTCTTTTCTTTTTATTTTTCACTTTTATTTTGAAAAGTGAAAATAAAAAGAAAAGAAAATTGAAAAGGCGTGAGAGACAAGTAGAAAGTGGAGGTCATGTTATTGGGAAATGGAACCATGTTTTTTAATGGGTAGTTAGCTGGAAAAACCTTTGAAATGGCAGTGGTTTCAGTGGGTAGTGAAGTGGTTTCACTAGCTTGGAAAAGGAGAAAAGGCCGGATGCTTTGTTGGGTGGAATTAATGGGAAGTTGAAGCACCACATCTTGAACATTCCTCTAATGTGTATTTATAGGCTTTGCTTGTATGTGTTTTGGTGAGATGAGAAGAGACAGAGAGTGGACAGTTTGAGAGCAACGGAGAAGGGCACAAGTGAGGGCAGCCTATTGGGGGTTTGCCGTGCACTCCGGTTGTGAATTTGAGAGGAGAAAATGTGAGGAAAAATAGAGTGTGGGGGGTGAGTGAAAAACTATGTATAGAGCCATGTGTTAGGTGCTCTTTGGGTGAGTTTTTTCCACGTCACATTTTATTCTCTATTTTTCCAAATATAGTGAAGAAATCTCTCTCCCGTGGACGTACTTGATTTAGGGAACCACGTAAAATTGCTTGTGTGTTGATTTGTGCTTGCGCTTTATTGATCATTTTTATTGCGCTTCCGCTATGGGTGGGATTGGGGTGTTAAATCCCCAACAAACCCATGATACACTTGTGATGGTGATTATGTTTTTTGGATATTAGTCTCTTTAATTCATGCTAGCTACATGTGAATTGACTAACAACAGTATAGCCATTTGCATCAAGATTCAAGTACACAGATGCAAAAGCATGTAAAGATTACTTGAGCCTGAGACAAGTTCGTCTCTTGGTATCTCATTGCCAGTTGGCGGGTCCTCTCTTGGTATCTCATTGCCAGTTGGCAGATGTAAAAATTCTGAAACATTAATCTGTCGATCTGCAAAAATTCATTGTCATAGATCTCTTCAACTACATGGTCCTGCCCAAATTCTTATTCTCTTTTGATCTGTAATTCACAACAATTTTTCCTCCAAAGTAAGCACACAAATCTATAATCATTATAATTGTATTTTGCCCTAATTGCAGAAACACTCAATGCAGGGAAAGGAATAGTGAATTTGAAATTTTGTGGCGCAATTCTAACATATGTCGTTTGGTAGGGGTTGATCTAGATTGAAATTATATGGGTTTTGTTTTCGTAAATGGGCAGTATTTGTTACACACTGATTTTATTTTTTTTTAGTGCTGATTATGCACACATCACTTGCAGCTAAACTCTACTCCACATAATGTTTTGCTCCACTCCTCATAAGCTATCGGTTGAGTGCATTTCATCATCCTGAAAAGCACTGATACAGAGAGGTGTGTGCTGTTTTAGGGTGAGAGAATAGTGGTTTCAAAAATATGTCTGCTTGATTAAGTGAATCCCCTGGCCTGTCGTATTGGAGAAACAGATGCACATATTAAACCAAAGAAATCTATATAATATTATCGATGCCGTAGGAAGTTTTAATACAAGAAGGAAATATAGCTCTTTGAAACAACACATCCTCCCTTCCCTTCCCTTCCAACCGAACATCTTACATTCTCAGCCTCATGTCTATTCCTAAATCTGAACTTACAACCTTTAAATCAAATGTATTTTCCACTCCTTAGATATAAATTATTTAAGTTGCCACAACATACTAACCTTTGAATTTTTGTTAAAAGAGATTGTTTTTCCCTTAACAAAAGCGTTACAAAAGATATTATCTTTCCATGCTTTCCATTACGCATTTGTGATGGCTTTGTGCAACCTTAACTTTGCTTGGGAATGATGTTTTTACACGACCTAATCCCTTCAGTAGCTTTTTTGTTGTTCTAGACTTCTAGGTGTAAACAAGCATGGTGTCTCATTTGATTGTGCTCTTTTTACTCCTTTGCATGTAATTTCAGGATTATGTAGTGCTTGAAGATTAAAGGTACAGCCTTTCATATCTTGAGAGTGTTCCCATCCTCTATACCCGTGAATCAGATTATCAGATTATCAGAGTATAGTTCAAAGTTGGATTTGGTTATTGGCGAAGAAATTCTTCACAATTTCTTGGTTTTGCCCAACAAGGTTCGCCATCTCAGGTCAATGATCTATCTGTGGTAGTGGCATATTGGTTCCGAGTGAGTACGTCCTTGGTTCGTAGCTCTTGTCAATGATCTATCTGTGGCAGTGGGATAGTGGTTCTGAATGAGTACGTCCTTGTTTCGTAGCTCTCGATTCTCATTTATATCTCATTCTGTTTTTGCTTTCTTGCGGTCTTTCTTTCTTTGAAAATTTTACATACTTTGTCCAAATTTTCTATGTTTGGTTTCAAGATGTTTGTACTGGCCTTCCTCACTGTCTCTTGGTTGGAATTTTGACCGCAGCAAAAATATGAAGTTTTATCCAGTAAAATTACGGTTGGAAGAAAAAATTACGTCTCAAAACCTTCAATTTTATTTGGAAAATGGAAATTTAGAAAATCTTAAGAGTTAAACCAATGAACAAACTCTAGGTGGAATTCGTAAAATGTAATCTCTGAATGCATCAATTAGCATTGATTTACTTACATACTACAAAAGTAACATAACTATAGAAGCAGTGGAAGAAATCTTGATTTTATCTTCCCTAAACTTTATAGCGTATCTGATATAGCAACGAGTCAATTGCAAGTGCAATTGGAATTGGCTTATTAATGGCCATTTAACCCTTGATTGCATGTTTGATTTCATTTGATATTGAGAGAGAGAGAGAGAGGGAGAGATTTCTAATCTGGATACATTGTAATCAGCTTGCCTTATTAATTTCCTTTTCTGTTCTTTAAAAGACCATGTTACTCTTTCACGTATTAGAAAATATCATCTCAATTCCTTGCTTAAACTCTACAACACTCCTTTGTAAAGCAATGGTGATATCTGTCACCATGACAGGAATCTCACTTCTTTTTCTTTCAATCCTCTTCACTTTTAGCTACCGTTCACAGGCTGATTTAATAGGAGTCACCTGCAAAAAAACTGACTTTCCAGATCTTTGCATTTCCACTCTAAGATCAAACCTTAGTAGCGTGGCCGCAGACATCAATGGGCTTGTCAACATCATGTTCAATGCTACAATTGTTAAAGCACCTACTACTCTCAACTGAGTAAATTTGTTACTCAAAAAGACAAATGATCCCATTCCAAAGGAATGTCTCATGAGTTGTGCCTCAGAATATGCAGACGCTTTTGATGATTTTTTAAGTTATTGCCTGAACATCACATGAGCCTAAACTCTAGTCCAAATAATGGTTTGCTCACTCTTCATAATCTCGGAGTTAAGTGCATTTCATCATCCTGAAAAGCACTGTTTTGGAGAGGTATGTGCTGATTCAGGGAGAAAGAATAGTGGTTTCAAAACTATGTCTGCTTGATTTAAGTGAATCCCCTGGTCTGTCATATTGAAGATGTAAGCACCATTGGCCAAGCTCCTTCTTGGTTGGCAATTTCATGTCAAAACACACATTTGCCTGGATCCCCTTTTGTCGAGTTGTTCTTTTCTTTCATACTTTCATAGAGTGCCTGGTTAAGTTGTGGAATGGGATCGTTTTTATATGTATTGTTGTTATTTAGTTTTGAGTGCGGTAATACTTAGTCAAGTTTTCGGAATCATTAGAATGGGTTTCAGAAGCAGCATTTCGCTCAAGCGAGTACTCGAGCGGGTGTCACTGGATGAAAGTCGCTCCAGCGAGATTAAAACTTGCTCGAGAGAATCTGGCGTTTTTTGCTTGCTCTATAAATACAAAGCAATTATGGTTAAAACATTATGGAGGGCAGCTATCACTTCTAGAGCTCGGTTTTACACTCCTAAACATCTTTAAGGGCTGGTTGCTTATGTATCTTGAAGTATTCAAAGGTTAACTGAATCTTTGTGCTAATCCATCAACTTCAAGAGTCAACATTCAATCTTTAAGTTAAGCCCTTTCGTGGAGCTTGAACGGCGTTTTTTGAAGGCTTGATGATTCAAGATTCGGCAATCATGCAAGAGTATGGTGAACGTGGATTCGGCAAGTGGTTCTTAGGACTTTTGGTGAGGATACACAGTCAAGAGTTATAATACTTGTAAAACCATATGATATATCTAGTGCATGATTCATTCCCATGATTTTTACCCATTCAAGGGTTTTCCATGTATATCATTGCATTCATGGTCTGATTATTTTCCGTTTTGTGATTAGTTTAGTTATCGATTGGTGGGTTGATAATTAAGGAGTTTAAACGTCGCATTTATATACCTAGGGTTCTAGGGTTTTTCAGGAGAAACAGATGCACATCTTAAACCGAACTTTCCTTCCCTTCCAACCGACATTCCCTTCCCTTCCCTCCCAACCCGAACTTTCCTTTTCCCGTTATTTCCAATTCTCAGCACCATATGTGCGTTCTTGAATCTGAACTTACAACCTTTGAATCAAGTGTATTTTCATCCACTCCTTTGATATCTAGTACTTAAGTAGCGACATTTTGACATTTGATTTTTTGTTAAAGAGATTGTTTTTCCTTTAAGAAAAGCGCTTTACAAGAGATACTCAATATTATGTTATTATGCTTTCCAGTAAGCCTTTGGGACGGCTTAGTCCAACTTTAACTTTGCGTTGGAATGATTTTGACATAACCAGTCCATCTTGATCCCTTAAAGTATTAGTAACTTTTTTTGTTGTTCTGAGTGTAAACAAGCATGGTGTGTCGTTTGATTGTGCACTTTTTAGTCCTTTGCGTGTTTCCTAAACTGAAGCACAAGTAAAAGTTACTCTTAGAGCATATTGTAGAGGGTACCAAAACTCTTGGGGGTTGAGGTACTATGGGAAGCAATGTTGGCATGTACTAAGGAATCTATTTTTCTGTTTGCATGAATGGTATTAATGAGGAAAGAGGAAACATGAAATTACTGTTCACAGTGAAATTATGCGGAAGCTTAAAAACGTCCTAGAGGGGGGGTGAATAGGACTTAATTAAAAATAAATTGTTTTTTTTTTTAAGAAAAACTTTTATTAGATTTTTTTTTTATATTATAAAGAGAGATTAAACAACTAGAACATACAATAAAATAGCAGAATATAATTCAAGAGGCAAGACACGCGATATACGTGGAAAACCTTAGGGTCTGAATAACCCTAAGACAAAACCACGGCCTAGTCTACTATTTTCTATTAATCAAAAAGAGAGTTACAGTGCGAAACAAATTACCTCAAGCCTCACCCTTAAGCGTTACCTATTCTCGCCAACTCACGATGCTCCCAGAGCTTCTTTTTGATTCAATAGCTTGCCACGAACCTCAAATTCGGCCAACAGCAACAAGGCACCAATGGATCACCAGATGAATTGATGAATGATATGCAGAATGAACAGGACAATCAAAAACGTTCGGACAAATGCAGGATGCAAGAACGTTGAAATAGATTGTCACAAAATGTTATGCAAGAGTTGATTTGATTGACAACTCATACAAAACAATAAAAACTCTAACACTCAAAACTTATGTTTTCTTCTCCTTTTTTTTTTTTCGCAAAAGTGTAGAGATATATCACACGCTCAAAGGAATAAGGGATGGATTTATATGAAAAGTACATCCCAAAAGATTGATGGCCAATTGATGAAAAATCCAATCATATCAACTGATTTCTAAGTTCACCAAAAATAAAAACCGCGTTACCTTTGCTATGAGATTGGTAATTTAATAGTCAAGACAAATAGGCAAATATATGGGTATAATATTGACCGAAGAAAAAATATATATATATTTCCATATGGGCATAAACACTAAATATTGTAAATAAGGAAAATATATGTAGGGAATACACACTTGTCTTTCTCTGTTGATAGTTCCCATTTCCCAATTAAGGAAAAGGAAATAGGGAAAACAAGGAAAGAAATAAGATAGTAGAAGAGATACTACCACTTGTTTAGAAAACAGTGGAAATGCTGGAAAAGATGCTTAAGCAAATATTAAGGCTCTAGTTAGAGGAAAAGAAACAGTGGAGGTGCCCAACACTATGCTTAAGCAAAAATTAAATACGGTCAAGCATTTGTCCGAGAGAAAAAATAATTCCCTATTATTAATTTTATAAACTAATTTAGATCATTTTAAAATATGATTAATAAAAAAATGCTATGTATGAAATGCCGTGATGATTTTACCTTTGTTGAAAACAAGCAGCTTCGCAAGGTCAAAAAGCTGAAGCCAAAGGAAGGAGCATCGCGCGAGAAACTACCCCCGGCCTATTCAATCTACCCATTACAATTCAAAGAAATAGAAAATCAATTTTAACTAGGGTGTGTTTTGAACAACTCCGGAAAATGCCAAACCAAAATAACTAACACACAGTTCAGAAATAGTTTTAAAGGAAGGGTGAGAGATCCCCTTGGCTGCCCCTCAGACCATTTGGTGTACTACTGTGAAATTGCTTTCATCAATGGTTTAGTTCCAACAGATGATAAATATAGACGAGGACATGGCAAGATTCCATGGCCCTACTTGACCACAGTAAAATTCCTTGACCTATTGAATGTCGCTTAATTTTTCTTTGAAGTGATTATGAATTTATATTCCCATCTGACCCGAAATTCTTTATAAATATATATTTTTGAATTTCTACAATGGGTAAACAAGTGTTCTTTTTCGTGTTTAACAAACTGTTATTATAGCTTGATGTGAATGCTCAAAGACTAAGAAGTACGATGTACTAATAGAAAATTAACTAACAAGTTACTGAGTAGAAATTGAACTTTCACTGACACAAGATATGAATCCATCAAAACAACATTTCAATGACATCTTCCCTATCTCATAGTAATAGTATATATCTTTTGTGATAGCTATCAATGTTTAACTGGCACCAGTTATGGATAGTGCGAAACCTTTTATGGACTCTTATTTCCCCATAAGATGAAATCTTGGCACCCTGCATCGTTGGTTAGTTTAGTTATCAGTGGTTTGCTTTCCAAGCACTTTATTATTTTCTTTTTCAGAAGTTTTTCCAGTTATAATCCTGTTGTTATACACATATCACTTTTTACACCGTCATCATTTAATAAGTTGATCCATAGAAGGTTTGCTTTTCCAATTATTTTTCTGAGTATAAACGCCATTTAGTGTACTCGTATCCGCACTGCACAATTGGAAAGTGATCTCAGCTCTCTGCATCCAGTTACTGTAGATATCAATGAAAGGCATTCATCAAATAACTTTTATATGATAGCAGATAGCTGACCTCAGTCATGAGGATGCGATTATGCATGTTAGAAAGTCCCAATACTCGTTATATAGTATTAAACCCGAACTTTCATTAAGTCAGGGGAATATGGAATGTCTTTAGGAATCCATAAATTGCCTTGAATGAAGTTTCTAACAGTATTGAAATGTCCCAATACTCGTTATATATTACAAAACATGAATTTACATTAAGTCAGGAGAATATGGAATATCTTTAGGAATCCATGTATTGCCTTCAATGAAGTTTCTAACAGTAAACTGAGATGCTTCCATGGAGCTGTTGATCACCCTTGCCCATGGCACCCTACCTACTGTATCTGATCCCGGCCCTCTGTTTTCAGACTCCGCATAGTCAACATTTTCCCTTTTCTGGTCTTCCCACTCAAGCCATCCCTTGGGTTCGATTAGATCATCAAGAAAGCTTTGCATTATAATTGTTCTTGAGTAATGCCCCCAAGGCCTGCCCAAAAAAGTTTGGACCTTTGGCTTCTGTTGCTTTAGTTCCTGCGAAGCTGTTATTGTGCAATTATGGATTACTATACCAGTTATATCTTTGGGCTTACTCCTTTTTTGTGCAGTTATTGTATTTTTCTGCTGTGCAAGAGGCTTGAGAGCGTAAATCATGCAATTCTGAAATACTACAGATGAATCTCCAAAAATGAAATCTACGGTACCGTAGATTTCACAGTCTCTAAAGAATTGTGATCGTCTTCTTGTGTAAGGAGTATCTTGAAACCCTTGGAAACGGCATCTGTAGAAGGCAGAATGGTCAGACTCAACGCGTAACGCTACAGCCTTGCCACTTTGGGGTCCGGCTGTGTTTTCAAAAGATATATCGCGTGCGGTAAATCCTGGACCTTCTATTGCTGTAGATGAAGAAAAAGATTAAACTCTTAGTAAAGTATGAAGTTCAGCAAGCATATGTTTACTATTTTCCTGTATCATAAAAGAAATGCAAGATTATAGAGTTCATCTGTGATAAACATCTCATCTTTTTGTATTTTCAGTTGCGGCAAGCAGTTAGTGTGAAAACATTGACCTCAATGCACTGAAGAGCCAGAAAGTGACATGACATGTTTGCATTATTAGTGGGCATAACATAAGTATTTGAATGCCTGATAATTCCGTGTGCAGATTTAACAATGTTCACGGACCCGACATATTTCAAGTGATGCCTAAAAGGGTGTCATCTACCTATCCGCTTGCTGTTAGCTCCAAAGGGTGGACACATGCTCATACTGTAGTCATAAGTTTATGCTTTATCCTAGACCGACTTGTGCACAATTCTCTGTGTGTATGCATGAGATACATTTTTCTTTCTTTGTTTCGTCATTAGTATTTAATGCAGAATGCGTTTTTATATTCATTTCAAAAGTAGAATTTCTTACTTCTCTGTCTTACAAGCACTATGGTAGTCAGAAAAGGAATTGAAATGAGTTTGAAAAACCGAGTAGTGTGGATAGAAGAGTATATATGTGCATATACTGTTACTTATTCAGTCTAAGCATGTCACATTTCAGGTTCAAAAAAAAATTTCGTTGAAAAAAGAATCCAGTTTTGTTACTGTAAAATTGATCCCTTTAAAATGGATTTCAGCTCATTTCTTGTTACTAAAGTTTTATTATATCAATGTCCAAAACAAAGTCAGCTATTGCCTTTTGGATTTCGTATGCAACTGGTAACTGTTAATTAGTATATTCTTGTCTTATACTCTAGTTAAATGGACCAGTTGATTTGCTTGCTCTTAATAATGCAGGAACTGACCTGCTGTTGCCGTTTTATAGGTTGCTTTGTCAGGTCCAGCAGTGCTTCTGTTGCCTGATATGGTAGTCTTGTCCATCCCGGCTCCGACCAGCATAAGGTTTGTCTTATTTTCTGGCACTAATATGTTCTCCACATAAAGACCCTCACTGATCTGAATTTTGTATCTCCGTGAACTGAAGCTTGGAGCATGGTTGATCGCATCTTGAATTTTTAAGAAATTTCCCGAGCCATCTTTGTCTACAGTTACATCTATGTCCACCTGGCTTTGCGCACCCAAGCTTAAAGTCATAAACATGAGGATCGCAAACAGCTTTGCATGCCACCTGTCAAATATTTCGTTGTAGATGTAAGGCTAGTACTATGCATCGCAGATGGAATATTCAGATCATCCTCCAAACCTAGTTTAGTTGCTGTTGTTATGTGGGGATGTCTTGTTTAAATAACCTATTTCCTTGCTTTAGCTGAGACTTGTGAATTTGGCTCAAAAGTGACTCAGGATTCTTGTTCTGCTTTGAGAATCAGAATTATTTCTACAGACTACACGCAAACCAAAGATCCACCAGAAAAATGGAGGAAATCACAAAGGAACCACCACTACCAGTTTGCTATGGGAAAAACAGTTAAGACTGTTGGTTTCAAATTGCATTAAGCTAGGGTGCATTAAGCTAGGGAAAAGGTAGTCAAATACTTGAGATGGAAGTACACGTGCCATCCAGTTATTGGATAAACAATTTTTGCTACTCTGTTTTTATGAGAAACAAAAGTTTTTTCTTCTTCTTTTTTCATTTTGGAATATAGGTTATTTTGTTGGAAACAAAACAAAAATAAGTGCAAAACAGTACATGGGGGACAAGTAGATCCACCAGAAGGATTTATGGTTTGTGTATTTTAAACATTTACAATAACATACACAGTAGAATCTTGTGAAAACTGGTGTTTATGAATCTGGATAAAAACAAATAGGGTAAATCACCTAGACACCCCCTGAACTATACCACTTTTACCTAGACACCCCCTAAACTAATTTAGCCTACAGCAACACCCCTTCAACTATTTAACTTTATACTGACACCCCTTATGCTAGCAATCCGTCCAGTTCTGTTAATTTTTTTCTTCAAAATATATATTTTTCTTCCAAAGTTGCCCTCGCTCCTATGTTATACGTATATCATATCATTATATGTATCATAGTAATACGTATAACCATTAAGGCTAGACGAAGGCGGCACCAGGCGAGAGAAGACCAGATCTGATCCGAGTGCCTAGATCCATGATGTGACGGGTCTAGAAACGCCACCGAGTAGCCCAAGCACTGAAGCACTTGAGTAGCGCAACGGCTAGAGACGGTGAATGCCAAGCGGCGTCAAGAGTGGTAGGTGACATTGGTGGTGGTGGAGATCAAACGGCAGCGGTTGCGGCATTTCGGAGCAAATCTGGTGCTCAAATGGCACTGAGAGTGAATCATGATGATCCAATGATGGCGGAAATAATCAAATGGGTGGTGGTGGTCTAGAAACCGTAGTGGCAAAGGCGGCGATGGGAATGGGTGTAGGTAATGAGACAGATCGGGTTGGCTATGGGTGACGGTGGTGGTACGATGATGAGTGTGGCGGGGAAGAGTGATCTGATGGTGGTTGATAATGGTTTAGGTAAAGACCCACCAGTAGCAAGAGCGATGGCAGAGGTAGAAAATGTGTTAGTAGTTTTCCATTTGCTAAAATGGAGATTTGCTAAAATCAAGTGGGTGATTTTAGCAAATGAAGTGGAGGAGTGCTAAAATCAAGTGGGCCCCATGCTAAAAGTACATTACTTTTAGCATGGGGCCCACTTGATTTTAGCAAATCTCCATTTTAGCAAATGGAAAACCAAGGGTGGTAGAGGTAGAAAAGGTGTTAGTGATCTATGTATAAGAGGCATAAAGGTTTTTCACTAATCTTTTTAAATGGAGTTAAGGGGTGATTGAGTTCAAAATAGTTGAGTGGGTGTCATCGTAGGTTAAATTAGTTTAGGAGGTGTCTGGGTAAAAGAAGTATAGTTTAGGAAGTGTCTCGGTGATTTACCCAAACAAATATTTGGAAACTTAGGTACCTTTTAAGTCATTATAACTGGGTTATGTAACTGTTGTTCTATTCTGTAAAACAAAATCTATTTAGCCATTGGAATTTGTTGCATTTAGGACACTGACTCCAACCCAGCAGCAATAACCGTTATTAGAACTTCTAAGCATCTCATCAGGATTGTTATTTTGGCCAAATGGTTATTTTGTTGAGTCCAAGTGGAAAGAACACCCCAAAATGCCTCAACAAATATTTGGCTAATTTGCAAAATTTATAGTTTTGCTACAGTAACTCGGTATTGGGGTAAAGTTACTGTTCACGGGCTACCAAATAATTTAATAGTTTATTTTCCGGTTTTGTGTCAAAAAGTGGAACAGCTGAAGGGAAAGTGGAACAGCCATGCACACGTGTTTGGATGGGGAGGGGCACTACATTGCCGACATGTGGGGACCATGTATACGTGTCGTGGGGAAATCAATGGGGGAATACCCTGCACCGAAAAAGTGTTTTTTAGGGGGATTTTTTTTATTATATATATATATATATATATATATATATATATATATATATATATATATATATATATATATATATATATATATATATATATAGATTTGAGGGGAATAGTTTAATATAGTGAAATTAGAATAGAGAGTATGATTTTATGAGTTTTTTAAAAAGTGGCTTGCTAAATTATAAAAGGTAATTTTGAGGTTAAATTTGGTGTTTTTTTGTTGAGTCTGATGAGGATGCCCTAACAGCTATCATAGTTCACCCCATACATTCTGCAGATGGCATGGAATGCTTCCACCCCATAGCCACCTCTATTTCTTTAATTTTTCTCCTGAAAGAAAAATTCCAGTCTCTCCTATTGGGGGAAAAGGAGCGTTCGGGCTTCTAGTTTTTGAATAGCAGTTCCTTGCCTAAAAGGGCCATGCTTGTAAAACAAAGGTTACTTTAAGGCCATGCTTATAAAATCAAATTAAAGCTGTAGACTCGCACTCCTTGCTAATAGGAGTTACATAATCAAACAAGTAGTAAGTAGATGTTAATCTTCTAATCTAAAAGCTTGAAAATATTCTATTCGCAATTTTTTATTTTATTTGAAAGGTCATAACCAAATAATCAGAGGATTTTCGTTTTTCAATTTTTTAAACATTTCTTCACTCGTTCTCGTACAAATTGCCGAGGACAAAAGAAAAGGTCTCGGTAAGAATGGATTCAATTATTTGACAGTAATCAGTCAAGCACAAAAAGCATTTCTTTTCATCACTGACATCTCGAGTGGAAGGAATTATACCTAGGTTGTTTAACTTTATATGAACTTATTCTAGAAAAAAATGTTCGCACTGTTCTGAGAAATTTTTCTATTTAGTTTTCTCTCAATAGCATTACCGAATTTCGAAATTCTCGTAAGGGTAATGGTTATAGCATATTTTATGACATTGATTATGAAAGAAAACTATTCATTCGTAAAGAAAGCTAGGCAAGGTTTGTGTCACATTTGACATAAGAAGATTAATTATATGTTGATATGATAATCTACATATAATTAAGAAGAAGAAGATTAACTTCCTACTTACAATTTGATTATTAGATCACTCGTGTTAGCTAGGAGCTCCGATTCTTCAGCAAGGATACCAAATTGTGATCTGATTGATGGTGAACGGAGGAGGAAATTGATCCGCAGGACAATGTATGTTTATACTATAGAAGTATGTCACAGGGCTTTTGCAGAGTCCCTAAGCGGTCAAAATCATCTCCTTGTTAAAATTAGTAAGACGATCATTTTCATGTGTTGGCATAGTTTTAAATAGCGGTATCGGGACGTATTGGCGATACGTCGCAGGAATCAGGTGTAGCGGTCGTGAATTTTTTTAACTTTTTTGGCGTATCGGCTGATACGGTATGGTTTGTATCGGTATCGGAGCCTCCAAATCCTGAGACGAACTAGCCGATACGTACTGTATCGGCCGATATTCAAAACTATGTGTGTTGGTCTCCTTTTAGTTCACTCGAGTTTTTTTTTTTTTTTCATCGGCAACAACATCTTTATTAAAACTCGACAAATGATACATCGAGGAAAACCATATCCAAGCACAAATGCAAATATAAGGAAGGCAATGCATCTAGCGAGAAACTGAATGTAAAGCCGGAAAAAAAGAAAAGAAACAGAGAAATGCAAGGATAAGGAAGGCAATACATACGAGGAAAACCATATCCTTTTAGTTCACTCGGTTAACATTATTGAAGCTGCAGGTTCACATGCATCCATGCATATATGAATTACTCTACGCATCCACTCATAACCCACAATTTGATCAGATAGCGCACCAACCTAGTTACCCATTCTAAGCTAATTTTGATGTCAAGATGGGTAATATTTGCATTATTGCATACATATATAGGTCATCCCCATTTTGTTCTCTAGTGTACATTTGTCAATGTTCAGTTTTTCACATATATGGAACCTGCGCACTTATGAGCTAAAAATTGCTCAGTACATATTAACGCTCCTTCCAGTCTTCCAGATATAATTATTTTCGTAAGATGCATCTTCATTTTTATATCTGCAGAGGAGTTAAATTATTGTACATGCATTAATACTCCTTCTTGAAATTCCTGTTCATAAAACTCGACTGTGGGTACCGACCTTGAAAACCCGAATGTGTTCCGATGGAGGGGGTCCATCCCTGGTCCTATACATATGATCGGAGCCATTAACTTTGTAGAGAATAATCTATCAAACATCCTTGTGCGAAAAACAACACAATTTCAAATCGGTAAATGCTCAAGCAATTCATTGAATTTTAGACTGTGAATTTAAATGTGTTACTTCGTAAATTTAACTTATTAAAAAAATATCATCATTACACCTTTTTACATCAACTTTTTCTTTCACTTTGCACTTTTCACATCAACTCTTACCTCTACTTTCCAAAATTATCCTATAGTTTTACCCATTAACTCTTTACCCACTAATTTTTCAAAAAGGCAAAGTGATAATTGTACAAATTTTTACCCATTAACTTTTCAAAACACACACTTAGTTAGGGATAGTCCAAAATATAAAGTTAAACACTTGAAAAGTGACAGAGGGAGTATATGGGTAGGCCCTACACGTTCTATTTGTACACAATCGACAACATATATCTGTTCCTGAAAAGTTATTGGTGACTTTGTTGTAATTTTGTGAAGGAAATTAAAAAATCAAAACAATTAAAACTATTCTATTCTAGTTGCCCTATTGCACTATGAATCTAAGAGTTATGCCTTAGAGTGGTAATTTAGACAAAATCATTTTTGGTCATAAGATGTAAAATATTTCAGTTCATTATACACACTTTCTATCCAGGAGAAAACACGAAAAATAATGTTGAAACAATAGAGCTTTTTACATTCACAAATTTAGCTTGTAAACTGCACTTTTGAAAGTAACTAGAACCGCAAGATTCTTTTCTTATGTCAAGTTGTCAACATTGTGACTGTAGGACTTGTAGACAGCCTTTTGCCTTTTTTTTTTTTTTTTGCAATCAGTAGATACTTGATAGCGCATCACTTTAAAAAATGTCTCTCAAGAAATTTGGCTAAATGCGATATGAGAAAGTAATAAGTGATTGTCTTCTGTAAAGAAAAGTCGCATGTTGGAATCCTACATACCAAGACTAAACTTTCCAAACTTTAGGGCTACTGGAGGTTTGCCGGGTAACAAGCAAAAACAAACCTATTATTAACAATGAATTATATTTACGAAATTAATTGTGGAAGGGCGTCAATCTCCCTGTACAGCAGCGCAGGTTTATTGTGGCATTCAAAGAACCTTGTACAACCCCATCCTTCATAACTTTAAACAAAGTACCGAGCGAGGAATATAAATCGTATAAATTAGCTAGGGCTAACATGTAATTCCTGACCATGTGATATAAATTAAGTGAAATGCGCTATAATCTACTTTGGCCTTTCATGCGTATGCAACCACGGAACATTGTTGTACTTCTCTTTTGGCCTAAAGATACCAGTAACAGCAGAAACATACAGCCTGAGTAGAATATCCAAGATCTTGGCGCCAATCAAGACCTTCCGATTAACAAGGGACAGGCGTCGATCAAGATGCTACTAATTAAGATGATGGAGAAGTTGTTGAATCAAGGGACATGATTGTTTGCCCTGAAGGGACAACTTGTAGGGAAACATTTTTGTCGCGGTTCAGCCCATTGTTTGCAGAACTAAGGTGAGCTTTTTCTACGGGACAACTGCCAGTGCTTTCAAGTGTTAATTTGGACCCCATTTAATTTCTTCCCCGTTAACCCTTTTCCTAGTTACACACCATTCAGTTCCTAGATAAGGTCGGTGGTGCAAATGGTGAGAATTCGAGAATTGAAATTATTGCTAATTACTCCCTCCGTCCCATTTTAAATGCTCCCTACGTATATCCGTGCCATTTTCAAACGTCTATATATTTTTATTGGTAAGGTTTTCAAAGTTTTTAAAAATTTCGCCTAATAGAACTAATTGAGGTCTATCAAATAAGATCCATATTACTTATAAAATACATTATATAATGAAAAAGAGTTTTAAAAAAATACGCATAACCATAAGGAGCATTTAAATTGGGACGGAGGAAGTATGTAAGAGTGAGATTGGGTAGGCTTAGGGGTTTGAATGCACTGGCCTTACTAGGAAGGACAAGTACTTGATCTTTGCAGGAAATGAAGGGGTGGCTTATACCCGTAAAAGATGCTAGCCAGAGCTCAGTGTACTTACCTACCTTAACATATATACATTGTAGTACTCCCTCGGTCCCTAAATTTTTGATCTTTTTGAAATTGCATGCCAATTTAAATTGCTCATATCTTTTTATTTATAACGTTTTTTATGTGATTTTGAAAACTTTGTTTAATAGAACTAATTAAAATCTATCAAATAAAATTCATATTACATATTTTTTGACATTTACATTGAAAGATATATAGACATTTAAAAATGACACACTATCCAAAAAGTGTCAAAAGTTTAGGGACGGAAGGAGTAATATGTTTTAATATATGGATTTCTTCGCACATGGGTAAATTTGTTATGCAGTAACCTGTTCTGGATTTTGATAATTCTATTAATTGATATGTTGCGTGTTTTGGCCAGGATTGTCACGCTCAACTTTAAATTTCAGTGTAGATAGTATTTGGCCAGGGGAAAACGCTGTATAAACAATATTTTCGCCACCACGCCTTTAGGTAAGGTTCTTCATAAAAAAATGTTTGAATCTCATAAAAAACGGGCCGTGAACAAGTAGTACAAAAGGGGGTTTTTTTAAAATTTTTTTTTAAAAATCTTTTATGACTCAAGTGAACAGGGGTGTTGAGGTCTATTAAAGGAGCACCGATTATATTTGACTTTTGTCTGGATTTTAAATGTTCCACCCCCGTTAGATTATTAAGGCCATGTTTGGTTAACAATTTTGGGCCAGTTTTGGTTCTGTTTTAGTTTTGCTTACATCATCATTTCTCTCATTTCTCTCTCTCTCTCTCTCTCTCTCTCCACTTATTACACCTACTTACATCATCAAAACTAAACAGTACAAAATTAAACTTGTTAACCGAACAAGCCTAAGTAATTTTCCGACTTTTCTCAATAGTCAACACCACATATTTTTGTTATGTGCATGGGACCCACACACTTAATTAGTTATATGAATGATCAAACGAACCACTCAGAATTGTTCAATGCTCATGGGTCTTCACGAGATGACAATGATACGTGATTAAGAGAAATGTCTAGTGTTAATTATCAAGTGTTGGAGCAAAGGATGGCCGATTCCGGTTGTGGCATCAGTCTATCATGTCAACTCTTAGATTCAAACTAAAAAAACAACTAAAATACAAGTTTTCTTGTCTTAAAACATAACACAATAATTTCATCATCTTGAGGCCTCACCATTGTTCGCTCAAGACCCAACTAAATAAAAGAAAATTGAGAAGAAGACAAATCGGACAAAGCGAGAGAGATTGTTACCAATGACGGCTGTTTCCGGTTGCAACCTTTTGGTAGATCATGTCAACTCTTAAATCAAAAAACTCAAAATTCAAAGACAAAAGTTAATTAGAACTTGCCAAAGTAGAAAAAAATAAGTTGATCATCTACACCTCCTCTCTCACCGGTGTTCGCTCAACACCCAACTAAACAAAGGAAAATAAAGGAGAAACCAAAGTGCGGTCGAATCTAGTTGCAACCTTTTGGTCAATCATGTCAACTCATAGGTCCAAAAACTCAAAATTCAAAAGAGATACAAAAGTTAGAACTTGATAAAACAGGAAAAGAAAAAAAAAGGACAATTACCACTAAGTCCACTTTTGAAAAAAAAAAAATCCCAACTTGTCAACTTCGTTTTTTTTTTTTCGAAGAGCCTAAACTCTAAGTGCCTAAGCCCTAAATCTTAAATCCAAAGTGTCTAAATCCCAAAACCAAGTGAAAGTATCCAAACCAAAATCCTATAAAAGTGCCTAAACATTTAAATCCCTATGAAATTGTATGATACCCTTAGTGCCTAAAGCCCCAAAAATGTTGACCTAGAAATAATGCTCGTGGTTATATCGGAAAAACAAAAACAAAAACTTGATCTACTAAGAATTAAGATTCAACCACTTGGATCTAGTGATAACAAAATTTTCCAAAAAAATGGCATAAGATAAACATGAGAGACAAAGAGAGGGACTTAACAGCGTTGCCAGAGTTTGAACTGTTCTACTACAAAGTCGCAACAATGACCTGATTTGAGATGGTGGTAGGATTTAGATTGCTGCCAAAACCTGCTCCAATAGTAAACAAATTAAAATTTAAAAATAGCGACTAAAATCTCCACCCAATAGAAATCCTTACCTAGCAAAACCATCACACAACCTTTAAAAAAGAATTAAAGTTCAAAACAGAAATTAAAATAAGGTAGACTGACCACCAAGAAAATAAGGTACAATCAGTTGATATATGCACGTCCTCGCTCACCATTGTCCGCTCAACACCCAACTAAACAAAAGAAAATAGAGGAGAAACCAGAAGAAGAAAAAATAGACAAGAAGCGAGAGAGAACCAAGGATGGCCGATTCCGATTGTGGCCTTCGCTCTATCGTGTCAACACACTGATATCAAAAAACTCAAAATTCAGAGGAAAGGCAAAAGTGAAAACTTGTCAAACGAAAAAAAAATAAAATCATATGCTGCTGTGGGAAATTCAACTAGAACAAAAGTTTCCTTGTCTAAAAACATAACACATTGGTCATTCTCACCATTGTTCGCTCAATACCCAACTAAATAAAGGAAAATAGAGAAGAAGAAAAATCGGACAAAGTGAGAGAGATTGATACCAGGGACTGCTGTTTCTGGTTGCGACCTTCTTGTCGATCATGCCAACCCTTAGATAAAAAAAACTCAAAATTCAAAAGAGAGACAAAAGTTAGAATTTGCCAAAGTAGAAAAAAAATGTAAATGGCGTAAGATAAACCAGGGACTGCTGTTTCTGGTTGCGACCTTCTTGTCGATCATGCCAACCCTTAGATAAAAAAAAAACTCAAAATTCAAAAGAGAGACAGAAGTTAGAATTTGCCAAAGTAGAAAAAAAATGTAAATGGCGTAAGATAAACTAGAGAGACAAGGTGAGGGAGTTACCAGTGTTGCCGGAGTTTGAACTGTTGTACCGCGAAGTCGTTGCAATGAACTGATTTGAGATGGTGGTGGGATTCATATTATTGCCAAAACTTGCTTCTAGAATACACAAATTAAATTATTAAAATAACAATTGAACCATTCCACTCAATAAAAATCCATATTAAGCAAACTAACACAGTGCCTTAAAACTATTTTAAAGTCAAAACGGAAATTAAAATGCGATAAACCTCTGAGGGGATTTCAAACAAAATACAAGTTTCCTTTTTCTAAAAACAGAACGCCATAAGATGATCATCTACACCTTCTCGCTCACCATGTTCACTCAACACCCAACTAAAGAAAGGAAAATAAAGGAAAAATGAGAAGCATGAAAATCAGACAGAACGAGAGAGATTGTTACCAAGGGCAATTGATTTTGGTTGCGACCTTTTGGTTGATCATGTCAACTCTTAGATTCAAAAGTTCGAAATTCAAAAGCGATACAAAAGTTAGAACTTGACCAAATAGGGGGGAAAAAATAGGGACAATTACCACTAAGTCCGCTGTGTTGAAAAAAATCCCAGCGGGTCAACATCTTTTTTTGTCTTTTTTTTTTTTTGAAAGAGCCTAAATTCTAAGTGTCTAAACCATAAATCCTAAACTGAAAGTGTCTAAATCCCGAAACCGAAAGAAAGTGCCTAAACCCAAAATCCAATAAAATTGCAAAAACATTTAAAACCCTATGAAATCGTATGATACCCTTAGTACCTAAACCCCCAAAAACGTAGACCTAAGAATAATGCCTGTAGTTGTATTGGTTTTTTTTTTTTTTTAAAAAAAAAAAACAGAAACAAAAACTTGACCTAGTGGGAATTAATTAAGTTTCAATCCCTTGGACCTAGTGGTAACAAAAATTTTCCGAAAACAAAAAATGGCATAAGATAAACATGAGAGACAAGGAAAAGGACTTACCAGCGTTGCTATAGTTTAAACTGTTCTACCGCAAAGTTGCTGCAATGAGCTAGTTTGAGATGGCAGTAGGATTCAGATCGATGTCAAAACCTACGTCTAGAGTACACAAATTAAAATTTAAAAATAACAACTAAAACCATTCCACCCAATAGAAATCCTTACCAAGCAAAACCATCACACAACCTTAAAAAAAAGTTAAAGTTCAAAATAGAAATTAAAATGTGACAGACCAACCAGCAAGGGTATTTCAGTTGATCATATGCACGTTGTCACTCATCATTGTTTGCTCAACACCTAACTAAACAAAGGAAAATAGAGGAGAAACCAAAAAATGAAAAAATAGACGAGGAGCGAGAGAGAACAAGGGATGGCTGATTCTAGTTGCGACCTTCAGTCTGTTGTCTCAACTCTTAGATCCAAAAACTCGAAATTCATAGGCAAGGCAAAAGTGAAAACTTGCCAAACTAAAAAAAAGATGTGATAAACCGCCGCGGGGAATTCAACTAAAAACATACTAGTTTTATTGTCTAAAAACAGAATGCAATAAGTTGATCATCTGGAGGAACCATGTAACTGCATTCACGAAGCGGGATGGTCCATGTTTGATTTCCCATGTTTAATTATAACAATTTCCTCTAATAAAAAATAGCAAAATCTGGGGGGGGCGAATCTACTTTTACTCAATCGCAACAGGGTGAACTCTTTAACCCACTCCTTAAATGATCTTTTGCGGATAAAATTTACATCTGAATTCAATATATAGTCAATGGTTTTTACTCTGTTAGCAATCAGAATTTTCGCCAAGACCATTAGAATCGTGAAATTTTAACTCTAGTACTTTGTTTCATGATCTTCCAACCAGCTTGTATTCATTATCAATCATTGATGCCATATAAATTAACCTGCCAAAAGGATTGGTTAGGAGCTAGACATAATCATAGTTTAAGCACATTAAGCAATAAGACCTACAATGGGCCCATATTGAAACAGTTATACTGAAAGGTAGGAGCAAGTGCAGCGCTCGAGGAAAAACAACCTTTTAGGCCTCTTTTGGGTAATAATCCAACAACCCGGATTAATGGATTATTCGTTTGTTCTTATTTAAATTTTTTTATTTGCATCTGTTAATTTTGCATAAAGATTTTGTGGTTTCTAAATTTTTTTCAACGAGACGAATCTAACAAATGTAAAAGTTATGGTCAAAACTCAATTTTTTTAATAATGCCAAAATAGGTGGATTATTGGGCCAAAATAGTGAGTGGCACGACTGTCGAAAATGCACCATTAATTTGAGACGGAGGGAGTAATTTTACTCCCTCCGTCCTTAAACTTTTGACCTTTTTGGAATTGCGTGTCATTTTAAATTGCTTATATCTTTTTATTTATAACGTTTTATGCAATTTTAAAAACTTTGTTCAATAAAATTAATTAAAATCTATCAAACAAGATCTATTTTATTTTACCCGTGGGTCGGCTTCGGTGACAACAGCTACCCGTGGATTCGCTCGTAAGACTTATATGCCATCTAGTAGTTGATGTAACATGCTCTATCTTTTAACTTCTTCTGGCTGGGTACTACTAGCTTAGTAAGCCCTTAAATTCCACATCTTCTTTCTGCTGCTCTGCTCTTTCTTCCCCCAATTTATTTTTTGATCTTTTCCACGTACAATTTTTCTATCCCTGGATTTGAGCCCAAATTCGGGTAGTTTGAGTTTAACGTGCTCTACCGAGCCGAGCCAGAACTTTAAAAAAAATTCACGAGCCGAACTCGAGCTCACTTGTCTAGGCTCGAATCGAATCCGTGCCGAACTCGAGCCTGACTCATACTTTGCCGAACTAATCCCGAACTTAAGAAGGTTCGGCTCGATTCTACTCGTTTATAGTCCTACCCATAGGCGCATATTAAGCCCAAGTACGATACTACTGTGGGAACAAAGAATACTTCTCCTGTACAAGTCCAAGGCCCCGGTTACAAAATCAAGAATCTATCACGAAAAATTGATTATCGCTATATTATTGGGCCATGGATCTGGTTGAAATTAACCATGATTAATTGATCGTTCTAAAATTGAAATCATGGATGGCTCCTCAGTAAACTTGTAATTTTAGTATTTGTAGTCTCACACTCTCACATGATCAGCTTTGCTTATGAAGTTGTTTCAATAATTTTTCAGGCATGAAGTTGCTTGAATAAATGTCTTGGCAAGTTCAAAGAAGTGGCCTTAGATCTCGCTGGAGTTATTCTCGTTTACTATTTGTTTTTTTTTTTTTGTTTTTTATGTTGGATTGTAATATTAACTGTGGCTTTCACCGGACTTGCGTTTTTTGTTGTGTGAGGATCTATAGATCTCGATGTTATTACTTAATGACTTATTCCATCATTATATGTATGGCATGGCCACAAAAAGCTCTGGATGTACTTGTGAATTTGTTGTATTTAATGGGTGCATGCTTACATAATTCCTCTGTTTTATAGTGCTCGTCGCCAGTTTTTTTTTGTCTTTTTTTTTTTTTTTTTTTTTCTGACAAACTCTTGTTGTACCACAATTCACTACAACAAAATTGGCATATGCCGATACACATGAGTATATTGGCAAATGCATATTTGCATCGGCAAAGGGTTTTGGCGATGAAAAACCTCACGTTGGCACCATATCGCCGTTGCGCTGTCGGCAATATTTTTGGCGATGCGAATTTTTTTAATCGGCAAAAGACATTAGTTTTGGCGACGCGATATTAAATCGGCAAAAGTGTATTTCATTTGGCAAAAATACATTAGTTTAGCCAACGCGATATTACATTGGCAAAAGTGTTTTCTATTGGCAACATGATGTCTCATCGCCAAATGTAATGCCTAGATATTTGCTAATAACTTTTGGCGATGGACTTTTTTTGTCGGTGAAAGAATTTTAAACAAAATATATAATTTTTTTAGTTCTAATTTTCCCAATTACTCCTAATAACCTGCATTTATCCATTTCATAATCATCATTGACCTAGAAATATATTTATTCCATCGTTCCTCAAAACCGAAAGTATGTTCATTCTAATACCTTAATATTATTGTCAAAAGCTTATACCACTAGCAATGCATCCAAAAACTAAATTAGATGTCCAATGCATCCAAAAAAAATTCAAAACTAATCGCCAACCACAGTTGTATCAAGAGGTGATACCGAAAAAGCAGCTTTCAAACTATCTCTAAGTCTGCATAGATCATCAAAATTTGATCGAAAAATTTGAGAATTGGGTGAAGTCCGCATTTAAGAAAAATAAGGGATCCCTTATTAGAAGGGGATCAATGTCTGTGTGTATGTGTGTGTGTGTGTGTGTACATGCATACATACGTATGTTACTTTTTACTAGTATTTTTAATGAAGTAAGTTCATATTGGCATATCATTTTAGGGGGTATTGGTATCATTACCGAAGAAGTGAGCAGCAATACCACTCAACTTCGTTGAATCACGACAGTTCCAAAACGTCAGTATTTATTTATTGTGCAGAGCACTGGCTAGTGTGTTTAGATTTGAATCTAGGGAGGCATTGTGCGGTAGGTGTTGTGCAGCAAAACTACATCGTTTTACTCATTTTCTTAGTATATCTAATGGCCTTGTTTGAAGAGTTAAATGTAAGGTTTAATTTTGGAATTCAATTTTAGGAGATTTAGGCTCTTTAGAGTAGGGTATAGTGGGTTTAGACACTTAGATTGAGCACTTTGGGTTTAGGCATTTCAGGTTTAGGGTTTTAAGCACTTTTTAATGGTTTTTTCTTCCTTCAAGCAAAACCCTTGGAAGTTTTGGAGGTATGCACAAAAATCAAGCAAAATGACGTTTTGCCACACAACACGGCATACAACACCTACCACATAACACTCACCCCAAATCCTTTAGATTTATACTTATGTTGTGCTTACATTTTTTTATAAATTTAGTTGATGCAGAGCACTATTGTTGGGTGTACTTAAATTGTTTTTTTTTTCTTACAATCCTACTCTTACTCTGGATCTTTTCCAATATGAGAACATCTTGTTAATCCACATGATGCGATTAGACGAGCTTTTATACATTAGTTTATTAATTTTGGGTTTTACCATAGGACAAATTGGATTTCTGGCTCCGCCTTTGTTGGTGACTACTGTACTCCTCATTCCTGACTACGCCACTGTCTCATCAGTTCACTCTAACTTAAATTTTGCACGTATACCTATGAAAGACATGAAGAAGATGGGTCGGCTTCGGTGATAACCGCTACCCGTGGATTTGCTCGTAAGGCTGCTATTTTATCTTTTATTTTTTTCAGGACTTATATGTCATCTGGTAGTTGATGTACATGCTCTATCTGATAATTTCTTCTGGCTGGGTACTACTGGCTTAGTAAGCTCTTAAATTCCATTTCTTCTTTCTGCTGCTGCTCTGTTCTTTCTTCCCCCAATTTATTTTCTGATCTTTTCCACGTACAATTTTTCTATCCCTAGATTTGAGCCCAAATTTGGCTTGTTTGAGTTTAACGAGCGCTATCGAGCTGAGTACGAACTTTAAAAAAATTTCACAAGCCGAACTCGAACTCACCTGTCTAGGCTCGAATCGAATTTGAGCCGAACTCGAGCCCGACTCATACTTTGCCGAACTATTCCCGAACTTAAGAAGGTTCAGCTCGATTTTACTCGTTTATAGCCCTACCTGTAGACGCATATTAAGCCAAAGTACGATACTACTGTGGGAGCAAAGAATACTTTTCCTGTACCAAGTCCAAGGCCCCGTTACAAAATCAAGAATTTACCACGAAAATTTGATTATCGCTATATTATTGGGCCATGGATCTGGTTGAAATTAACCATAATTAATTGATCGTTCTAAAATTGAAATCATGTATGGATCCTCAGTAAGCTTGTAATTTTAGTATTTGTAGTCTCACATGATCAGCTTTGCTTATGAAGTTATTTGAACAATTTTTCAGGCATGAAGTTGCTTAAATAAATGTCTTGGCAAAGTACGAATAAGTGGCCTTCGATCTCGATGGAGTCATGGAGTTATTCTTGTTTATTATGTTTATCTTTTATGTTGGATTGTAATAATAACTGTGGCTTTCGCCCAGACTTACGTTTTTTGTTGTGTGGGGATCTATAGATCCCGATGTTATTATTACTTAAAAGACTTTATTCCATAATTATGTGTATGGCATGGCCACAAAAAGCTCTAGATGATGTACTTGTGAATTTGTTTTATTTAAGGGATGCTTAAATAATTCCTCTGTTTTATAGTGCTCGTTACCAGATTTTTTTTTTCTTTTTGTCTGACAAACTATTGTTGTACCATAATTTTTTGTTTGTTGTGACGGGTTTGATTTTTTGTCTGTAAAAACTTATTACTATAGGTGTGTTGTGACAAAAGGACCAAAAAAATTATTTTGTCACCATACAATATTGTGATGAAAAATTAACAAGTAGCTAGTTATGAAATTTTATTTATATAATTAAAAAAATCTAGATTTTGTTGTAGTAATCTCCCTTAATCATTCAATTCTTTCTCTCTCCTAATCTTCCTTTCTCTAGTTTTCACTCGCCTAAAATCCGAAAACAAAATACAAATATCCTGTAACAAACAAACTATCAAAGGGAATTATACCACAATTAAGTTATTGAAATACGTTAAATTAATGACTAATTTATATCATAAGCTAGTAAAAAATCACGTGGGATTATATTTTATCTTATCGAACCAATCTTATTGTAAAGCTGTTGGAAATAGTTGTATCTATAAAGGAAATTTACGAAAAGATAGACTTATGGTATGTAACTTTTAATATGATAAATCAACCACAACGTGACTGACTATCGTCAACTTCATAAGAATGTCAGAAAATTATATAATGCGAAGAATGAAGTAAAAATTCACCCCAACCCTGAACTTATAGTAAGACCGTTGAAAAACTATCGGCAAAAAACACGATAAATTTATCGCGACTCATGAAAGTTTTATGAAAATCGTCTCTCGCCGACACCGTAACCATTTGTTTTTTAACACCCTTTCATTAATGGTTCAGATTTTGTCAAAACTTATTTTTCAAATGAGACCCAAACACTATTTTGTTGCATATGTACTGATTTCCGAAATGTCTCCCGATTACTTTTTAATACATCATCATTAAAATCCAAAACCTAAATTCCATTTGATACCACCAATTTATTCCCTACTCTTTTAGCAGACGAGCATTTCCCGGAATTTTTTTGTTTTTGGGAAGATTTATGGCTTTGGGTGTTGACACAGTGGGAAGGTTTTGGACTTTCAAAGGGGTCCATGGGCTTCTCTTTGAATTAGAAGCTATCAAAAACAGTGGACAGCCCAACATCTAAATGGTCTGGGCTATGGGCTCTTGCCCAGCCAGGGGATTAGTCCAGTTCTTTGGGCCCTACGATCAAGGTTTCCTCAGCTTTACCAGCTGAAGCACACCTCAGGCTCAGGAGACGGGAGTTATTGAGTCAAACTCCGCCATGAAACGTAATAACGAGTTCAATTTTGTTCACCCACTTTTAAAAGTGGGCGTACATTATGCATCACATTCTTGGTTCTATTTGATAAAATCATCCAACTTTTCAGTTTAGAAATTTGACAAGAATCTAAATTGAAAATTTTGTGATTTAAACAAGCAACTACAAATATCCGATTTTGTCAATTTTTCACATGGTTAATTAAGATATCAAGATCTAAGAAATCAACTATTCCGATCATCGAAATAGGACCAATAATATGGTGGATAATGTTCACCCACTTTTAAAGGTGAGTGAACAATTTGACTTATGTTTCTGGGGCGTTATGACATTCTTTTAATGTACTAGAGGTCATTAGTAATTCATGCCAATTGACGGTGAGCGATTTGGAGTTCGATTGAATATTAAAAGGCTATTATAACTCCACAAAAATGATGTTTCTTCCTGCCCCTTGAGCAAATGCTCATAAGGCTATAAGCTATTATAAGGGAAGAGTGTTTTGCACTACCAACCTCCCTGGTATTATTCTTAGACACAAAGTATGCTACCGTGGGCCAACCTAGGATGGGCTTTTTGAAATCAAATTTTTTCAGGAAATCCCATGCCGCCCCCACTTTTCATGGGGGATTTCATCCAAACCCTATTTTGTCTTTCTCTTCTTTAAAGCATTTGGGTGCGCATGAAAGTATATTTTAGACGCACGCTTACATCAGCCATATGTGCCGTTTGACTTTTCTTCTTCTGGCACCATCTCTTCTCTCTCGCTCTCTCTCTTTCTTTACACGCATGACACATGCATTGAATTTAACATACACTGACACACTCTCTCTCCTCTCTCATCTCTCTCCTTTTTACTTTTGAAACTTTAAATATTTATAACTTTTAATCTATTTATCCAATTTTAAAACTAAATATATATTTAAAATCTATTTGATGACATCTATCAAACAAGATCCATATTGAATATAAAATTGTGTGTAGAATTTTTTTTAGGGGTGTGAATTCTTCCATGTTAGAGGGTGTGGATTTCGCATTTTTAGGGTGTGAATTCTTTCATTTTGAACCTTGAAGTATTTTGGCAAGTGATTTTGTATAGATGATGTGTAAATTATGTAATTGAGGGTGTGAATTCTTTAATTTTGTATGGTGTGAATTGTTCAGAAATGGTGTGAATTCTTTCATTTTGGAATGTGTGAATTCTGCATTTAAGGGATGTGAATTCTCTTATTTTGGGTGTGAATTTTATATTTTTGTGAGTAAGTTTGTGATATGTGAATTTTGCATTTGAGCGGTGTGAATTCTGCATTTTAAGGGGTGTGAACGCTTTCTTTTTGGGAGAGAATTTTGTATTTTGAAGAGTGAGTTGTGACGTGAATTCTGCATTTCAGTTATGTGAATTTTTTCTTTTGGGGTGAGAGTTGTGTATTTTAAAGATTGAGTTGATTTATTTGAAGGGTACATGTTCTTTTTTTTTTTTTTTTTAAGGTGTGAATTATTTAGAAGGGTTATAAAATAACTTTTTATATATTCGCAATGGATTTTATTTAAAACATCTCATCGAGTAGATTTCATATATATGATTTTTATATAAGATGAATATATGTAACAAAAGTTATTTTTTATTTTAAAATAAAAAAATGAATGTGAGAGAGAGAGAGGGGGGTCTATAGCACCAATCAATGCCTTAGAAGAGAGAGAGAAAGAGAGAGGAGGTACAAGTCTATTGCACCAATTGATATCTCAGCCTCTCAAGAGAGACAGAGGAGGAGGTACACATCTATTGCATTGATAGCAGAGAAAGAGAGACATTTTAAAATTAAAAAAAAAAAAATGAATGTGAGAGAGAGAGGGGGGTCTATAGCACCAATCAATGCCTTAGAAGAGCGAGAGAGAGAGAGAGAGAGAGAGAGAGAGCGAGAGAAAGAGAGAGGAGGTACAAGTCTATTGCACCAATTGATATCTCAGCCTCTCAAGAGAGACAGAGGAGGAGGTACACATCTATTGCATTGATAGCAGAGAAAGAGAGACATTTTAAAATATAAAAAAAAGAATGTGAGAGAGAGAGAGGGGGGTCTATAGCACCAATCAATGCCTTAGAAGAGCGAGAGAGAGAGAGAGAGAGAGAGAGAGAGAAAGAGAGAGGAGGTACAAGTCTATTGCACCAATTGATATCTCAACCCCTCAAGAGAGATAGAGGAGGAGGTACACATCTATTGCATTGATAGCAGAGAGAGAGAGACTTTATGTCATTTACAGTGCACGTCTACATCTACTGCACACGTCTACGTCACGTCACTTATCCCATTTATTATTACCGAGAACCGGTATTTTCTTAATTTTCGATGGCCCTGCGTAAGAAAGAACTTAAGAGAAATGTGTTTGACATGATGTGGACTTGGAAAGGACGCTCCTACCAAAAAGGGCCGGCCTGGAAGAAGCCCAATTTTTGTTTATAAAATTATGGACGGCATTTGACAATTTAACTTCAAATTTATGACTGGCCATTGACAAAATAAAATTCAAATTTTTATATACCTATCAATATTCGATCGAATTGATTTTTTCATCCGCAAACTTTACAAAATGAACCGTTCTGAATACATAAAAAAAAGTCTAATTAGACCACGGGTGGTGGTGGATAGAATTTAATACCTGTGGTTCTTATGATATTACAGAGGCTTTGTTCGGATGGCTTCTCAGCCATTTTGGAAAAAAGTTTTGTGGGGTCTACCCAAAATCACATCTGTACATAATAAACCCAATCATATCTATAATAATACAAATACATAATAAATAACCCAATCACATCTGCAGTGGTCCCAAACCTCACCAGTCCGCATCTAACAAAGTGGGCCCCAAACCTCACCAGTTCGTGTCAAACAAAGCAGCCAATCACGTTTTGGGGTGAGGGGCCAGTGGGGCCTGGTCTGTGAGTATTTCGAATTTTAAAATAAACAAATTTGGGTCAAGTCTGCACAATGTCAGACAATGGGTTAGGGGCCTGGTATGTGAGTATTTCGAATTTTAAAATAAACAAGTTTGGGAAATGGTTGAGAAGTCATCCGAACAAAGCCTAAATCTCTCTCTTCTTCCATGGAACGGAAAAACTAATCCCACTCTTAATTCTTCAAGAGTCATCGGATTGTGCGCCATCGTATTTGGGGATTCTTTCTTCTTCCGATTGAAATAACTAAAAAACTCATTTTTTCGCTGCATGTTCCTACAATCAATTACGAGATTAATTCTATTAATTTTTCAATAAAATGCCGATCAAAAAAATATTTTCCAACAAAATCGGACAAACAGCCCTCTTTTCTCTCATTTGTGGAGCTTAGAGCTCTGATACCGATCGGAGCACATGGACAACAATTTTATGTTGTCTGGTATCTTGGACAAAATGCCACTCTCCATCAGACAGCTTTGTATTAGGGACCGCCTTGGTCTTAGGCATATTTTGGACTAAGTATGTTTTGTTGGTTTGTAACCTAACTCACCTCCTCATGGGGTGCTACTTTCTGTTTTAAGTTTGTTTTAGCTTCCGATTTACCAAAAAAAAAAATCACCTACTTCACGCAGCTCTGATATCGTTTGGAGCACAAGAATACCAATAGGTGCATATAGTATATAATTTTAATGAGTGTGTATTGTGATCATTTCCTTTATTAGTACATATCACAACTTGTGAGATCCCAAACAGAGATGATATTATTTGCGTATGCATAGGCACCGTTTAATTTTTTACTCGCAACCTTAAAAAAATAAAATGGATGGCTCATCTTGGACATTTTCCGGAAAGTTTTCATGGGCCCTAACATATTTCCCAGTAATAAAAATCAGGACATTAGCCAATATCTCTGCCAGGCTGATGCACGTGGATTCCACTTATATTACGTGGGACTTGCACGCTTCGGACAATTATGAACACATCTATATCGAAATACAAGGATTATTTATTGTTGGCAAGCAGATTAAGGAACGTTGTTAAATTCGACTCTTTATAGTTTCTCTTTCGTTAATTCCAAAGATGACGATATTTCCAATCAACCCCCATCTCATAGGCCTATATATTATACCATATTCCACTCCGTCTTCGAACACACACATCACAAAATGGCCCTAGACATAATGTTGTTTAGGGAGATTGCGGCAGCAACTGTAGTCTTTCTTCTCACAAGGCTCTTCCTTGGTTCCATCCTCAAACCCACCCATAAACTCCCGCCTGGTCCGAAAGGATGGCCGGTTGTCGGTGCCTTACCACTTCTTGGAACCATGCCTCATGTTGCCCTAGCCAAAATGGCCAAAAATTATGGACCCATTGTCTACCTAAAAATAGGCACTTGTGGCATGGTGGTAGCCTCGACTCCCGAGTCGGCTCAAGCCTTCCTCAAAACCCTTGACATGAATTTCTCAAACCGGCCACCTAATGCCGGTGCAACCCACTTGGCCTACAATAGCCAAGACATGGTTTTTGCTGACTACGGCCCGAAATGGACTTTGTTACGCAAGTTGTGCAACGTACACATGCTTGGTGCAAAAGCGCTGGATGATTCGGCTCATATCCGAGAATCGGAGTTGGGTCACATGATCCGAGCCATGGTCGAATTGAGCCAACGAGCCGATCCAGTGGTGATATCGGAAATGATGACTTACGCCATGGCGAACATGATAGGGCAAGTCATACTCAAGCGTCGTGTCTTTGTCCAAAAGGGTTCGGAGTCCAACGAGTTCAAGGACATGGTGGTGGAGCTCATGACCTCAGCCGGACTATTTAACGCGGGCGATTTTATACCGTCAGTTGCGTGGATGGACTTACAAGGGATCGAGGGTGGGATGAAGCGCATGCATAGCAAGTGGGATGATTTGATAACGAGGATGGTGAAGGAACACAGTGAGTCGGCTCATGAGCGTAAAGGAAACCCGGATTTTCTTGATGTTCTTATGGCTAATAAAGAAAATTCTCAAGGCACCGGCTCACTTAGCCTCACCAACATTAAAGCACTCTTTTTGGTATGTGATCTTGGGCCCTTATTAATTAGGAAAATATTCTCTCGATCGTATTTTTGTTGTTCTTTACTATGAACTCAACTTTTTAAGCTGACATGGTCTAAAAAGTTTAACGGAATTTCCAACGTTACCCTTTCTCTCTAAATCTACTTTTACTAATTCACGAGGATTAACTTCTTCCTTTTAATTTTCAAAGAGTGCAAAAAAATTGGTATATTCCAAAGTAAAAAAATAACAAACGGAACGGATGAAGTAGTAGAATTTGGGTACGGGGAGGGTATCACGTGGTACCCTCTCGGTGCGTCTGGGCCGTTCAATATTATAACCAACGGTTTGGATTTAAAGTGTCATCCGGATTTATATATTAAAAAAAAAGATAAAAATAAAACAAAAAGTACACGCATTTCAATTCAGACCGTTGGATGCATTTTGGGACAACCCAGATGCACTCAGAAGGTACTATGTCACCCATACCCTATTTGCACCCTAGTTTTTGTCATCGACGTATAGAATCTTAGATTGCAGACAAAGTTAATTCAGGCCTGGAGTTCAACCTTCCCATCTTCACTTGAAAGAGGGGCAGCTCTACTCTACTGCTATTCCAGTTGGGTTGAGAAGATCCACCGAAAAAAATTATCACCCACCGTCCCAAATTGTTGGGCCATGTTATTATTTGGGGTCTCTTAAAAAAAATTCATATCTGTTTATCTATAATGATTTTTGTATTCAATGATGGATCTTGTTTGTTTGATTATAAATCTCCATTAGCTTTATTAAATGCATATTTTAAAATTATGAAAAGCATTATAGATTGTAAAATACAGACAATTGTTTGAAAAACTTCAAAAGTGAAAGTGACCCAATAATTTGGGACCGAGGCAGTAAAAAATTTAGATATATTCTTGGAGATGCCCCTCTCTGAGAAAATAAAAAACTTTATCCAATTTCTTTTATTGGTCACGATATTGAGGAGGAAATCCATTATACGTCAAAAATACAATGTTCGAATTTCTATAGATGGCAATCTGGCCATTCCAGATCTAAATACAGTCAACGCATCCGAACTAACAAAAGCAAAAACAAATGAAATACAGATAATAGAAAAAGGCTAGAATATATGCTCTTTATTTGAGTGTTTATCATATATATTTCTATAAAAGTTATGTTTTTTTCTTTTATAAAAGTTATGAGGCACAAAAATGTTATGAATCATATTGCCAAAAAATTACGAAAAACTTAAAAATGTTATGATTGCCAATGAGATAACACCATCTGAACCATACAATAGGTGCATAACGTACACACATTTAATGAATGTGTATTGTACCAATTTCCCAGATAATGAGATAACTAACCTGGGTTGTTTCACTTGTTTGGACCTTATTTTTGGCACACAGCCCAAGAGAAATATTGTATTATGTTTTACTAATAAGCCACACATGTCTAGGTCAATTTACACACTTCTCAATTAGTTGATGAGTAATTCTATTGACCTATTTAAACTCGAAAAATTGTCTGTTTCAACTGGCCCAGAAAAACGTTATGCTCATGAGAGATTTTGAATGAAATACTAACAGGTCAGCACCCATTATTTTGGCTAAAATTTGAGAATAGTGAATTTCAAAAATACAAATGGTAATTTCATCATTTTCATTTATGTAGAACTCCAAACCTAGAGAGAAATAATTAGCTTCCTTTATAATTTCGGAGAACATTCTTTACACCGGCAGTATAAATTAATGTTTTCTCCAAACCTATTACATTGCGCCATGTGTGCAAACGGTGATCCCAAAAGATAGAACATGGATAGATGGCGCAATGCAATCAATTTGAAGAAAAATTTAGTTTACACCACCGGTGTAACGAAAATATTTTCTCTTATAATTTGGGAGAACATTCTTTACACCGACGGTGTAAACTAATGTTTTCCCTCTCACTTTCTTTCTTTCTTTCACATGTTCCAATTAACCTTGCCAAAATTAACATAACTGTTTCCATTTTTTTCTCTTTGATAGAATCTATTCACTGCCGGCACAACAAGAGATGGATCAAGTCATTGGAAGCAACAGAAGATTACAAGAATCTGATATTCCAAAACTACCTTATCTACAAGCCTTATGCAAAGAAGCCTTTCGACTGCACCCTTCCACCCCACTTAACCTTCCACGAATCTCATCCGAAGCATGCGAAGTGAATGGCTACTATGTACCAAAGAATACCAGGCTAAGCGTGAACATATGGGCAATTGGGAGATATCCTGACGTCTGGGAAAACCCTCTGGAGTTCAACCCGGAAAGGTTTATGCACGGGGAAAACGCGAAAATGGATCCAAGGGGGAACGATTTCGAGTTGATTCCATTCGGGGCGGGTAGGAGGATATGTGCAGGAGCTAGGATGGGGGTTGTGATGGTTGAGTACTTTTTGGGCACATTGGTGCACTCATTTGACTGGAAATTGCCAGATGGGGTGGCAGAGCTAAATATGGATGAGACTTTTGGTCTGGCTTTGCAGAGGGCCGTGCCTCTGGCTGCCAAGGTTACCCCACGGCTGCATCCAAGTGCTTATGCTATTTAGGTTGAGGAAAGGTTAATTTGGGTCCTTGTGTGTTGCGTCGCTTTGTTGCCCTTTCTGTTGTCAAGGGCTTGTGATGTTTTTTTTTTTTTTGGTCTTCTTCGATATTGTGTTAGCTGGTCTTTGTTTCCTACGGTTTGTCCCGTAGAACCTAAGTTGGTTTCGTTCTAATGCAATAATGTACCTAGCTAGAAGGGTACTTTTGGCTGAACAATGTGGTGACAAAAACCGTATTGAAGTTTGTTTTCAGAATCATATATGCTTCCATATCAACTTGTACGTTTAGTATGAACAACAGTATAAAAATAAATACAAACTTGCATGGATATATTTCCAAATCACAATAAAGATCACAGTTTGCCAGAATAAATAAATAAAGACTAGCTAGCACTTCATAGAGAGAGAGAGAGAGAGAGAGAGAGAGAGAGAGAGAGTGCAGAAAATTGCAAATAGAGTGTAATATTGAAGGATTAATTAAACAACCATCCTATTTCGCAATAACACGTGAGTTTTTATCTACATCATTTTCAGCGGTTATGTTTTCATCTTTTTTACTTGTGAAACACCTTGAGTACCCGTTCGTAGTGAACGTATGAACATGTGTACAATATTTTCCCCAATAAGAAGGATTGGATTAGGATTTACGTAAATGTAGGTAAGTTTTCTAAATAAGATGGATTTGATTAGGATTTATGTGAATGCAATTTCTTAAAGAGAAAAGATAGAGATACTAACACTTTGAATCTACAATTGCACCAACTCTTTCACATAAAATGTGTGAGACCCACGTGTGAGTGGTAGTTTCCACATATCTTATGTGAAAGAGTTTTTGCAATTGATAGTACAAGTATTAATGCATGTAACAAACTTGTTTCTTAACTAAGAAGGATTTGATTTGATTATTTCAATAAAAAAAAATAATAGGGGGAATTCAAAATCGTGGAATCTAAAACAAATTTAAAAGTTGTTTCTCTAATTCACAGTATCTACCATGTTTAATAGTATAAAGTTAGTTTTTTTACCATAATTTTAGGGTGGATCACATTTGTCATCTTTACTTTTTGCACATATTTTTATCTGGAGTTATTTTTACTATGGCCAATTCAAAAATTTACAATGTCCACAGTTTACATTTATTTTCTACCATAATTTTTTTGGGTGTATCCAATGTATCATAGTTATTTGAATTTTTATCTTGATTCATGAAAAAATCAAATTGATTATAAATTTAACAATTCATGCCCGTGTGAGATAGCCAATAATCTTGAATCCACAAATAATTGGGCAATCTTTAACCTCTCAACCCATTATCCCTCTTACACTCACGTTGTTACTCATGTAATAACAAAAGCATATTAGGAAAACATGACACATTTCAACAAAAAAAAAATTATTTACCCAAAGGAAGGCAAGGAGTCAACCAAACGAATAAAACAAAAATTGCACAACTGCTAAAACAACCCAAGACTTGATTACCAAAAACAACCTAAGCCCAATAAACCACAAAACCTAATAGACCAGAACACCCTCAAACAAGCATGGATTTTTTATTTTTTTTTTGATCAATAACAAGCATGGATCCATAAATTAAAATTCAAATGAAAGAGAAGCAACATTTTTAAACTCTTCAAAATCCCCAGCATCATCACCCAAATCATCAAGAACAGAAGCCTCTCTTTTTGTTGTATCCTCCTCCTCCATTTCAACTATTTCTTTTAAGTCCCCCACACCTTCCCCATGTTTTGAAAACTTTAAACAAACTAACTATTAAAGCTCATTGCCTCTATGCTACTAACTTTAAACGATGCTGAATTTTTATATTGGGTCTTCCTATCCTTCACCAATTAGAAGGATAATATGCAAACAATGACAAACAAGTTCGGATATCAAAACTCATTTCACGGATATCAATATATTTTAAAGAATATCAAGACATTTTTTTGGATAACCATGCACTTTCTATACATAATCCTCTGCCATAGAGGCTGAGGCTAGCATTTTCTTTGTTTCAGAGCATTTCAAATCTTAAGCTCCAAAATGGACACCTCCTATGAAGTACCAACACTTCTAGAGGTTGCCATGTCCACATATTGGACACAGGGACACGGCGACACGGGTGTCCCACGTGGGGACGCGTATTGGACACACCACGTGGTGTGTCCCTTAAATTAAATTTTTTTTAGAGGGGGACACTCGGGGGACATGGCATGGACACGCGTGTCCCTCATATACACACTCTCTCGCGGTGTATATGTATATATATGGATGTATGCATTGGTATATATACTTCCAATGAGGGTATATATCTTACATTATGTGTATACGAGTATAAATATACTAGTAATAACAGTGTAGATATCTTACATATGAAAAGAAAAGTGTACATATCTATGTATATATAATTATTATATATTGTTATTGCATACATATATGATTTATTTATACATATAATTATTTATTTATTTATTTATCTTTGTTGTGTCCCCCACCGTATCCGTGTCCATTTTTTAGAATTCACGTGTCCCGTGTCTCTATCCGTGTCAGTGTTCGTATCTGTTTCGGTGTCCGTGCTACATAGGACACCTCATTTTAGGTCTAGGAATACACGGCATTCCAATCTGGTATAAGATATGCAGCTATGGACTGTGTATGCATATGACACTACAAGAAAAAACGCATTTGGCAACAAAAAAATGTATCGCCCAATGGTCATTTTTTGCTGCCGAAACTTCTTGGCGACTAAACTTTTGGTCTCCTTGTTTAGGCGACTAAACTTTCTCTTCTTTTTTTTTTTTTTGTTGTTGTCGCGGACGATCACGCCCCCATCCTTGTCAAACTCGACTACCGCTACATCTCCTCTCTCCGGCACCACCACCGTGGAGGACAAAACCGCAGGTATTACAGATCCATATCAACAATTTCTTCCTATTTATGATACTATAAAATTATAATAAAAGAAGTTATTCGTCATATGCACACACTAATTAGTGAGACTAAATGTATACGTATCATATTGATCATTTCATTTGCATATAAATCTATTATCATTATTACATAAGTAGAATAATGATTTGGTCTCCTTAAATGATCATCCATTTTGAAACAAAGGTGAGTATCATACTATCATATATTAGAAAGTGAATTAAGATTTATGTGTTACAATCATTACGTAGGTATCAAAATTAGAAAATCTGACTGGCATAGAAAATAAAATATATATTTCCAAATGTTGCTGCTTGATTTATTTAGACTTGAAAAATAAAAATAAAAAATTGGAAGATAGAAAAAGTGGTAGAACAAATATCGTCGCGAATATCTAATTGTAAGCATGGCAGAGTAATCGGACGAATATAATTTTTCATATTAAATTAATTGTTCTAAGGGTTAATAAGAAACTAATCTTTAATTCGACAAGTCCAATTATTCAAGGAACTTTCGATACAAGATCATTCAAGCCAAACATAACAAGTCAATGCCTACAAAGGTAGAGACCACCCAAAAATATTCTCATGAGTCATTTGTGGTAATAATTTTTTTTCCTTGCAATGAAAAGCCAGAGGAAGAACAAAATTCATTAATCGGTTAACAATTCACAAAATTTAAAACAAAAATATATATAAATGCAAAGGTAAGTAATTCTAACAAGTAAAGATTTATAAAAAGGGTATGGGAAAATATCAAATTATAAAAAATAAAAACTTTAGGAAAAACAAATAACATTAAAAGATTTAAGAAAGAAGTTTAAAGAAAAACTACAAAGAGACTAAAATTAAACAAAAAGATTTTTAAAAAATTGTGAGGTGAAATGAACAACAAAAGGTTATATATTAAAAGTTGTTAAACTTTGCATTGGAATGGAAGTTAGTGTAGTGGATGGGGCGCGGATTGCTTGAGAGGAGGTCGCGGGTTTGATTCCTAGCAGAGGCAAAGAAGTTGGAATTGGATTCCATCTTTTTCTAGTTTCAAGAGTTTTGGCGAGGAAATTTTTCCTCGCTAATTTGTCAGAATAGGTGACGAAAAATTTCCTCACCAAATATTCCAAATAGGCGACAACAAATTTCCTGGCCAATTGGCAGATTATGCGAGGAAATTTATTTTTCCACTCTAGAATTCCTTTTGCGACGACCTATTGGCGAGGAAACCTGGCAAGAAAAATTTTCCTCGTCAATTCCTTTAGCAAGGAAATTTGGTGCTTTGGCGAGGAAACTCAATCCTTACTGTAGACATTTTTTCTTGTAGTGTGGCCAGACTACGAATCTTTCTAAGTCTAAGATGTTTGTGTCCCCTAATATCCCCGGGAATAAAGTTAGAAGATTAAGCAATATGTGTGGTATTTGCCTCACTAATGACCTTGGGAAGTATTTAGGGGTTCCTCTTCTTCATCAAAGAGCCAATAAAGATCAGTTCAAACATATTATAGAAAAGGTGCAAAACAAACTTGCGGGTCGGAAATTGAACACTCTATTACTTGCGGGTAGAGGTACACTCATCTAGGCTTCATCTTCCACCATCCCTAGTTACTCTATGCAAACGATGCATCTTCCCTCTAATGTCTGTGATAAGCTGGATAGGCTCAATCGTAATTTTCTTTGGGGTGATACCCCCATTAAGAAAAAAATCCACCTTGTGAATTGGAACACTATTTGCAAAAACAAAGATGTGGGAGGTCTCAGCCTTAAAAAAGCGAGAACACAAAACTTAGCCTTACTTATGAAATTGGGGTGGAAAATTTTCCAGAATGAGGATAGTTTGTGGATTAAAATTTTGAGAGATAAATATTTGAAAATCCAAGCCCGGTAATAGAAATGCTTCATTCACTTGGCGTAGCATCATGCATACTAGAGATACCTTGAAGAAGGTTATCAAATGGTCTATTGGGAATGGTCAATCAGTGGATTTTTGGAAAGATTGGTGGTGTGGACTTGGTCCACTTGAGGAAAGACACCCGGATACTCATGCTCAGTTTGATACCAAGGTTGCTGAGATCATTGATAATGGTGGCTGGAATCTGGACACCATTGAGCATATTGTTGATGACACTTCTTGAAGTGACATCATGAACACTCCTTTGCCAGCCTATGCGATTGGGCAGGATCATCCCTCTTGTGTGGATGCCACTAATGGCATGTGCATTGCCTCTGCTGCATATGATCTCTTGAGCAAAAATGTGTTGGATGTAAAGGGATGGAATTGGTTATGGAAGATTAAAATGCCACAAAAGTTTAAAACTTTTCTTTGGCTCATTTTACATAAAAAAAACTTCCTACCAATTTCCTCCGAGGTAGGAGAGGTATTACTCCTACGGACCTTTGTCCAAGGTGTAATACTTCCCTGGAAACTATTGAACATCTTTTCAGGGAAAGACCCAAAGCTAGCGTGATTTGGGTACTTATCCCCTTGGGTCGAGTAATGAGAGAAAGTGCTTGACCGACCAGGTGATTAACAAAAAGACCAATGAAGACGCGTCTCAAGCGTAGGACTCTCGATCAGTGTAGCACAATAATTCCGGAAGTACCGGAGTCGAACCACAGAGACGATGGAGTGCTTAACCTAAATGTGTGGAGTGTAGTTTGAACCGGCTCTTAGGTAGCCACCCTTTTGATTGGTGAGATTGATTAATTAACTCCTAGACTGATTTAATTGATTGAATGCGTAATAATTAAGAGAGCGCAGCTGTTGGGGACCAGCGTCCACACCTAACCTAGCCGATAACCACTCGGGCCACAATGAAATATTTTACTGATTTTAGAATTTGAGAAAAATTTCCTAACGAATGCGCACCACCTGTCACCAAATTCCGTGCGCATTCGAATTCTGGTAATGCCTGGGTTTGTTCGTTAGAAAGTTCCCAGTTCCCAAAACTGCTCAAAAAACGATTTAATTCGGCCCCGAGGTGGAATATCGACTAGCCTAGATATATGGCACCTTAAGCCCCATGACCGCTTTTCGATCGCTTACTACTCACTCATAATTATTAAAGTTGCAAGATTCGGTAAAAACCTAGAACTATGCATGCTTGATGGATTAAGTATAAGAGCGATAACGAAATACGAGGAAAAAAAAAACTATAAATTGCAAGGAAAGAAAAACTCAATTTAATTACCAACGCGCGAAGCAAACAAAGTACTGCAGTGCTGGAGAACGTAACTTAAAACGAAGCTTGAATGTAGAACAAAGGTCCATAGCTGAAAAAAGCTTGAAACTTGAAAACACTAAGAAAACCTAAGTAAAATTCGTCCAACCCTAAATAAATCGCAAAACAAAGTATTTATAACCCTCAAAAAGTCAAAGCCGGTGATGAAGTCAACAAACGGCCATGTGACCCTCGGTATCGATACAGGAGAAGTCCTATATCGATACCCGTGCCTTCTGTCCTCAAGTGATGCAATTGGTATCGATACAGGAGAAGTCCTGTATCGATACCGGATCCTTTATAGTGCCTTCCAAGCTGATCTGGCCGTCCCCACTTGGGCTCCGCTGGTTCCTCACGTTCCTAACCGCCATGTCCACTTCTCGCGTACTTTTCCGGCTTGTTTCCCTACAAAACAATCAAACACACGAGAAACCAAAAATACACCGCATCAAGTGGAAAATGAGATAAAACCGCGTGCCTCTCTAATGTGCTAATTAAGCCCTACTTAGGCGCTTATATCTACGACATCACGCGCCTATCACACCCCCCAACTTGAGCGTTGCTAGTCCCTAGGAACGAACGAAATAAAACTAAAGAAAGAAACTAGAACACACGAACGGGGGTACGACGGTTATGTCACCTGTAGAAACAATCACAAATCATAGCAATGGATACTCGCCTCTCAATATGCCTGTAACCTACATGCATGCATGCTTTGACAAAACATTGAAAACAACTAGCATTACTTGGCACGTGAAAATGAATACCCCACAAGACAAATCGTCCACACAACTCACTAGAACACTCAACATCCCATACAAGCGCTTTTGGAATTTCGTGGAACCAAACAACCGTCGCCACGTGCCAATCAAAATCAACGCTCAACAAGAATACATGCACATCGAAATATGATTCCACAAAATGAGAAACATCATTATCAACCATGCATAAGTGAGAGTATGAACACGTGCACAAGATCTACTAAGGACTTTTTGGATTATAACGACACTGGTAGCACAAGGAAAGGAACTGCAAAAATCAGTCTTTGCCTATTGAAGCTCAAGGTTAACTACCCATCGGGCAAAGACTTGTCATGTTAACTACACATCAACAGCGCCCATTGGCCAACCAAACCAAGTCCACCAAATAAAAACATAATCCATGCAAGTTATATTACGGACCCCAAATAAAAAAAAAAAAAAACGAACATAAGTAGCACATAAAATAACAAGTTCCTAAACATGAAATAAATGAAAACTCCACATAAAATAACACCTCCTCATCAACCCATCTACTCAGAAGTCAGCCCATGCAACACAAGTGTCCCAGACTCAATCCTTATCATCCCCACTTTCCTCACTCTCCACAGCAGGCTCCTCATCATCAGCAAAATCATCACCGACCACTAACTTTCGGTAACTCCAATGGAACATAAGGCTGCGTGGTGGAGCCCCCCTCAATCCGCCTCACCATCCACTCTTCCACGTGATTCATCTGCTGCGGAGAATCCTTGCGTGCAATCAGCACCTCTCTCTTCATCTTCTGGCGACTCGGATGGTATGACACCACGACAAAATATTTTCTCTGCGGCCAAGTAGTATTGGATGTGTTGGGGGTGGTTCATGAGTTAAGAAGGCTCCTCCCCTCGCACCCGCGAGGCGGGCCACACTTTTAGTAAAACGATTACTATCCATCGGCCGGGGAACGGTGGATCGTTGTTGAACCACTTAGCTCCCGGCCGTGTCTAGCAATGGCGTGTCGGACAAAGGGAATGGCATGCGATGCGTGTCGGGGCATCACAAAATCAATAATCTTAGTGTAAATAAATAGAGCCCAATCACGCATGCACCCTCCTCCATAAAAAAGACAAAGAAATTCGGTATACTCGGAGGGCTTGTTTTCAATGAGATCTAGGGTCTATGTTATAACACACCACCGTTCGGGAATCTAAAAGTCGACTTAAACTTGCACTCGACGGTGAGGATACTAGCATCTTTACTTTTCTCATACAACAACCTCGCCACCCCACGTTGAACAAACTCTTGTGGGGGCAAGGGTAATTGGTTTCAACAAGAGGCCTTACATATCGCAAAACTTGCAAAGAATAATATCGGGTGTGACTACAATAGGAACCCTAGCCACCCGTGAGGTTATCCGGGTCCCAAAGATTCAACCTTCGCCCATCTTTGGAACTTGCATATTCTTACGTGAGAATTCCCTCACGAGTTCTAGATTATATCCGGATTCGCTCAAAACCAAAATGTCATACCTTGCCTCACAATGGCTCAGATGGTGTTTGTCGTGTGGGAAGAAACTGGAGTCCCCGATAATGTGGCCTTTCGTTCTTCCCCCTCCGATCAAAGCGAAGCCTCCCACCGTTCAGCTCATCCCTGGCAATTTGATCCTTCGTCCTCCTACCCCCGGTTGCCTGCTCTGGAGGGGCACTAGAGGATGCTGCCTCCTTCCCCTTAGCGCTAGTAGAAGCCTTCCTAGGTGCCATACTTTGGATTAAGGTTAGGAAACTAGGGTTTTGGATCCGGAAAAATAAGGGCTTTGGAACGATTTTGAAAGATATATGTGGTAGAGAAGGGCGAAAAGGAGTATTTTGGTGAAGTTTGGTGGAATTTGGGCAAGATTTGGGTAGGTTTTGGTAGATTTTTGAAGGTTTTGAAGGTTTGGTTATGGAGGGGTTCGTGGGTATTAGGGTTAGAGAGAGAGAGAGAAAAGGTTGAAGAAGATGAGAAGTGGGGGAGAATGACCGGCCGAACCTGTTATGTTCGCGTTTAAGAGGCTCGGTATCGATACAGGTAAAAGCCTCAGACGAAAAGCAAACGCTCGATACTAAATTATTTACCGTTTATCCTACTTGGTTTTCCCGCAGGAGGTTTTCGTAACGATTTTTTTTTTTTTGCAAGGCAATTGCTTGAGGTTAAGGTTTATGGCTTTGGTTTCCAAAACATGACACCTAGTCGATCTAACGCAAAATTAATCCTTCACACACTTTGCCACGCCATATTTCCCACAAAGAAAGGAGACACTCATGATGCCGCGAGAACTTGACTTCCCCCAACTTAACTCCAACCAAACACCGGTTTCCAATGGTTGAACACGGAAACCCGACTCCTGATTTGTTAAAAAGTGGGTCAACGGGACTCATATGTGGTTCAATCACGCAAAGAATGCATTGTGTCATCCCCTATGCACGTTATTCACTCTCACAAATGCCTAGTCGACAAATCCGATTTCTTAATTGCAGAGCAAAAGCCTACTATTTTATGCGATTGCAGAAATAAATACAAAGAACATGGGAATGCTATCAGAAACACGCTATTATCAATGTGGGGACTCCTATTCTCATGCTTCAGCAATGCATCATGCTCAACCAAGTAGTCAAATATATGCATGCATTCAAGTTAAACAGGCATACTAATCAGCTAAATCTCATATGCTCAACGAATATCCACAAAATGCATAACAACCGTACCCCCAAAAACTACCTAGCAACGCTATATTCAAACAAATGTACAATGTACACCCTCCCCCCAACTAGAAACATGCTATGTCCCCAGAGCATGGAGACAGACAAAAGAAAGAACAAGGGGAAGAAAATGGACCGCAGGATGGCAGCCAACCATCATGACCCCGGCTGATGTATGGGGAATTTTCCGTCACTGCTGAGGTTCGTCATTGGAACTGCTTCCAGGATCCGCTCCTTCGGACCTTAGGAGGTCCACAGCTAGTCACACAGAGCCGCGCCGAAGCTTTTTAGGACTTACAACCGCCACATTTCGTGGCACCCCTGCTTGAGGCTCCTGAATGCCGCACTCACTCCGGCGGTGAGGCCCAAACTACCAAGGCTGGTGTGGTAGCATGCTCGTCCTGCAAAAGACTGAAGAACCAACTACCTACTAGGCAGCAAATGACATTAGTACCGCCCGCTAGTAGAAGCCGGGCTACAACATGAAATACTATAAGAAACAAAAGCCACATGCAAACCACCACTTTCGTCACGTGAAAGGAACGAGTACTACTTTTCTCCCTAATATTCTCACTTAAAGTTGTGTAGAGAAGGTCATCATAACAATCCCGGGTAAGTCACAACTCAATAGGTGAAATTTCTCAAGGTTTCTCCTTAAAGAAATCAGAGCCAATCATCTTTTATGACTATCCGAGACAACGCAATAAGATTGTTAGAAACCTAGATACACAAATTCAAGGCTAGAAATTAGGTGGCTATACCAGACCACAATGTATTGAATTTTTTTTTTTTTACTGGAAAACAGATATTAAATGTACAACATGCCCTTACTAACCGGAGCTGGGCACACGATCCTTATTTTAATAGCGGCGTGCGAAGCTATGATAACCCAAGTCAATGATGGGTATCCCCAATGCTAGGGACCGGGTCCACACTCAAGGAAGAGTATAGTACGCGTGAGCTACCCGTCAGAACAAGGCCATAAAGGCCTACACAACTCGGTCATCCGAATAAACAGGATCGACCAACTCCTCATCAGGTTCACCGACCTCTAAAAATTCCAAATATGGTTTAAGACGCTGTCCGTTGACTTTGAACACATGGTCATTTTTAGGATCACGGACATCGACCGACCCATTTGGATACACATGAACAACTATGTAAGGACTATCCCAACGGGACCTTAACTTCCCTGGAAAAATATGCAGACGCGAATTATAGAGTAAGACTTTCTGATCAGCCCTAAAGGTTTTGCGTTGAATGTTCCTATCATGATACGCCTTAACCTTGGCCTTGTAAATACTCGCATTCTCATACGCGTCATTTCTAAGCTCCTCTAGTTCACTCAACTGTAATTTCCTATGCTCACCCGCCTCAGTCAAACTCGAATTGACCGTCTGAATGGCCCAATAGGCCTTCTTCTCTAACTCAATAGGCAGGTGGCAGGCCTTACCGTAAACGAGCCGATAAGGTGAGGCACCCAACACGATCTTGTAAGCAGTGCGGTACGCCCACAACGCATTCGTCAACCTAGTGGACCAATCCTTCCTAGTCACACCCTACGGTTTCTCAAGAATTCTCTTAATCTCTCTCGTTGGCTAACTTCGGCTTGCCCATTAGTTTGGGGATGGTATGAGGTGGATACCTTATGAGTAACATGAAACTCCCCCATCAACTTCTCAAAAGACCGACTCGTGAAATGCGTGCCCTGATCCGAGATAATGGCGCGTGGCACACCAAACCTCGACAGAATGTTAGCCTTAAGAAATTCTAACACGACCCTCGACTCCATAAACTTAGTGGGGATCGCCTCCACCCACTTTGACACATAGTCCACCGCCAAAAGGATATACTCATAACCGTGAGAAACAGGAAATGGACCCATAAAATTCGATGCCCCAACGAATAAAAACCTCTAGCACAAGAATGGGCTTCGAGGGGCATCTCATGACGTCTGCACAACTTGCCAAGCTTTTGGCAACGGTCACATGACCTACAAAATAAATGCACACCCTTAAAACATATCGGGCCACCGAACCCACATTGCAAAATCTTGGCGATGGTCTTTTCGCGGAGAAGTGACCCCACGCCTCACTATGACAGAACTCAATGACCCCTCACGGGTCGACTTCGGGGACACATCTACGCCAATTTGGTCCGCATACGAAGATTTGAACAAATAAGGATCATCAAATATGTAATCGGGGGGCGTTCTCAAAACCTCTGTTTCTCCTGGGTAGACCAATGAGAAGGAATCTGCCCAGTCACTAAATAGTTAGCAATATCAACATACCATGGGCACTCATTAACCGTGAACAACTGCTCGTCTGGAAAGGAATCTCTAATGGGTATATCTGAGGTGGGGTCCTCAAACGCCAGACGAGACAGATGGTCCGCGACCACATTCTCTACCCCCTTCTTATCCTTGATGATGAGGTGGAATTCTTGCAAAGCGTAATCCACCGGATAAGGCGAAGCCGCGATCCCGCTTGGTCATTAAGTACTTCAGGGCGCATGATCGGTAAACACCGTGATCCGTGAGCCCACCGGATAGGACCTAAACTTGTCTAAGGCAAACACTACAAAACAATTCTTTCTCGGGTTGTATAATTCATTTGGGCTTCATTCAATGTCTTGCTAGCGTAGTAGATCACACATGGATCTTTCCCTCTCCTCTGTCCTAAAACAGCTCCGACTGCATAGTCAGAAGCATCACACATCAACTCAAAGGGAAGACTCCAATCGGGGGACTGCACAATTGGCGGAGTTGTGAGACTCCGCTTTAACTTAAGAAACGCCTTCTCACATGCCTCAAACCACACAAAAGGTGCGTCCTTTGCCAAAAGTTGGCACAATGGACGGGAGATAGCACTTGAAATCCTTAATGAACCGCCGGTAAAACCAAATGTCCCAAAAATGAACGCACATCTTTGACAAACCTAGGAGTTGGAAGATTACGGATCAGGTCTATCTTAGCTTTGTCCACTTCAATACCCTTGGCAGACACAATGTGCCCTAAGACAATCCCTTGGGTAACCATAAAGTGGCACTTTTCCCAATTCAAAACTAAGTGCTTCTCCTCACACCGCTGTAAGACCTTACCTAAATTCTTGAGGCATCCATCAAATGAGTCCCCGAAGACCGAGAAATCATCCATAAACACCTCTACGATGCGCTCAACCATATCACTAAAAATCCCCATCATACACCTGGAAAAGGTACCGGGCAATTGCACAACCCAAAGGGCATGCGGCGATATAGACATATGTGCCATACGGACAGTGAAGGTGGTCTTATCCCCGGTCTCTAGCGACATCTATGCGGTTTGTACCACACGAGTACCCATCTAGGGAAACAATAAAAAGCTCGACCGGCCACCCTCTCCGAGAATTTGATCAATGAATGGGAGAGTGGTCTTTAAGTGCTTCAGCGTTGGAGCTTCCGGTAGTCAATGCAAACTCTCAACGGTAGGAATGCGGGTGCCGTTACCAACTCTCACCAGCTCATTGGTCACCAGCGTGACCCGGCCTTCTTAGGCACTACTTGTCTTGGGTTACGACCACTGTATGGGCAATGGGTATATAATACCGCATCTAACGATTTAAGCACCTCGGCCATTTTTTCTACCTCCATATTTGGGATTCAAAGCGCCCGGCGAATTTCATCCCTAGGCGGCTTAACACTCTCCTCGGAATAATTGGATTGTGTACACCGTGGAATATACCATGAAGATGATGCTATGGTCCAGCCTAAGCGCACCAATATGGTTTCTCGATGGTCGAGTAACTTCCTCTCTTGATCTTCCTCAAGGGTCGAGGAGATCACCACCGGATAAGTATCATTGCCTTTGAGAAAAGCATATTTAAGTGTGTCCGGAAGAGGTTTCAACTCAGGTTTGGGTGGCTGCACTAAAGATGGAAGAACTTTGGGCGGAGGGTTGCCCAAAGACTCGAACATAAAGTCATACTCATCCTCGATCAATAACATCTCACGGAACGTGCCTACCTCTGCAGATTCTAGAAATGAGACCTCCTCAGTGGTAAGGGCTACCTCGAGAGGGTCCTTATACAGGACTGTATCTATGTGCTCCTGCGTGAGTGTCTCTATCAAACATAACTCCTCTATCTCCTCATCATCCTCGCCCAAGGTGCTAACACTGTAAACATCTACCTCCATCCTATCCTCGCCAACAGATAACTGGACCTTGCTAGTTTTGCAGTTCATGACGGCATTGGAGGTTGCTAAGAAAGGGCGCCCTAGAATGATAGGAGTCTTTTCTAAAACCTCGGGTCCTGGGCTAATACCAAGGACAATGAAGTCCGCAGGAAATTGAAATTCACCTACCCGAATCAAAACATCTTCCACCACCCCTTTCGGAACCCTAACACTCCGGTCTGCCAACTGGAGTGTGACAGGAGTCTCTCTCAGATTCCTAAGGCCTAATCTCAAAAATGCTGAATAAGGAAGCAAATTGACACTCGCTCCCAAATCCAACAAGGCTTTATCGAAAGTCTGCCCTTCAATGGCTATAGGTATGGTGGGACAACCTGGATCCTTGCACTTTGCAGGGATCTCAGTCTGAAGGATGGAGCTCACTTGCTCTGTCAGAACTACGTTGTTCTGACTCTTGCGCTTAGTCGTGCAAAGGTCCTTCAACACCTTTGCACACTGGGGAAATGACTCTATTGCCTCCATCAGAGTGATAGGGAATTGCACCCTCTTAAAAAGTTCGAGCATCTTATGGTTCATGTTCTGCTTAGGCTTTACCGCCAGCCTTTGAGGAAAAGGCGCTAATGGCTTTGCTGGCGGTGTTTGAGTCGTGGGGACCGCAGCAGCAGGTTCCACCACCTCATGCGACTTCTCAACACTCTCAGGGTTTGCCCTTGGCACATCCACCAATTCTGGGGGTGAAACTGGTGTTCGCTTTGGTGAAATGGGCTTGTCGATCTCCTTCCCACTTCTGAGAATGGTGACTGACTTGGCCTCTTCATGATTCTGACCCTGGTTATTCTAACCTGAAGAATTGCCTAAGTAATGGGCCCCTGCTGTATTACCCTGGGCCGGAAATTTGCCCTTCTCCTGCTGCATTTGACTAATTATTGCAGTGAGTTGGGACATCTGAGTGGTAAGGGCCCCTATTTGCTGCCTTGTCTCAGTCTGGAAGGTCATCTGAGACTGCATCATGGAGTTGACATTCTCCTCTAACTTGTGGTCTCGAACAACTGCCTGCGAATAACCTGGGGGAGGACCACGAATGGATGGACCTGCTCCTACCAGCCGCCTTTGGTATTGGTACGAATGACTTGGCCTGCGGCGAGGCCCCGAAAAGACTGGGACTGGGGAAATTGCTGTGGTGGAGGTAGCGCAAAGGGTTGAGCTTGACCTCCACCTGCAGGTCTGGGTTCTGACCACCCAAAGTTCGGGTGATCCCGCCACCCAGGATTGTAAGTATTAGAATAGGGATCCCACGTCCTAACGGCATTGACCTCCTCCTGATTAAACTGACTTGCCCCTTTGGTCGCTAGAAACCGGGGGCAGCGGTTGCGATGTGCCTCTTGCACTCGCACAAACACAAATCTCCTCAACACCGACTTCATGAACCCAGTCACCTGTCTCACTTCTAACTCTTCTAACCTCCGAGCCATTTTCTCAACTTGAGCACATGTCGTGATCACGAATGGTGGTGATTGGGACAATAGTGGACCCAGAAGGTCCGGCTCGATCATAATCAGATGGTTCTAAGGCTCTCTGCTTATCAGCTAAATCATCTAAGAAATCCCACCCTTCATCAGCTGTTTTGGACAAAAAATCATCCCCCTTGCAAGAGTACTCTATAGTCCGGATGGTCTCCGCGTTGAGACCTAGGTGGAAAAACTTCGACTAATTGAATCCTCTCAAAGCCATGGTGTGGTAACTGAGGATCAATTCTTTAAAAGCGCCCCATGCCTTAAGAAAAGACTCGCCTCTCTCCTGTCCTAAACCCTTGTATCTGACGCCTAAAACTTACAGATTTAGCCTCAGAAAAGTACTTCCTATAGAAAGCGTCGCGCACTTGCGCCCAAGTGGTAAGGGACTGAGGCTTCTGCATCCTAAACCACATAAGTGCACCATCCTTAAGTGTTGCCTCAAACAACTTGAGGCATGCGTTCTCGTATTGGGTATTGGACGCGAGGTTGCGCGCAATCCCTTCGAAGGTTCGACGTGTTCATATGGGTCATCACACTCCCTCCCATAGAAAGTTGGGAGGCCATTTTAGACACCCTGGTTTGACAGTAAAAGCGTTACGTGCCTCTTGTGTCTCACGAGGAAACACAATGGGTCCTTCGGGGTAGACCTCTCAGGGTATAGGTGTTGCCTCAAAGATGGTCACATTGCGCCGAAGTCAGCCGACCATACCACTAGACTCTGACTCGTACAGTGGATTACTAACACCGACGGACTCAAAGGGTAATTCGATGAAAAGATCACTAATGGGGATCGACTCTGCCTGAGCTAGGTCAAATCCCGAACTAGAAGATAAATCACTAGGAGATGCAGACTGACCCGACTCTAGTTCTCTTCAAACTAAACGATGTGTAGGGTCTCGGTAATATAGAGGGTCCTTCCTAGGAGAACCCTTCTTACCCTTACCTATGATGGCTAGACTAATAGACTAAATTAAACTGCGACTCAAAACTACTGAACACTCGTCACCTTCCCCGGCAACGGCGCCAAAAATGCTTGACCGACCAGGTGATTAACAAAAAGACCAATGAAGACGCGTCCCAAGCGTAGGACTCTCGATCAGTGTAGCACAATAATTCCGGAAGTACCGGAGTCGAACCACAGAGACGATGGAGTGCTTAACCTAAATGTGTGGAGTGTAGTTTGAACCGGCTCTTAGGTAGCCACCCTTTTGATTGGTGAGATTGATTAATTAACTCCTAGACTGATTTAATTGATTGAATGCGTAATAATTAAGAGAGCGCAGCTGTGGGGACCCAGCGTCCACACCTAACCTAGCCGATAACCACTCGGGCCACAATGAAATATTTTACTGATTTTAGAATCTGAGAAAAATTTCCTAACGAATGCGCACCACCCGCCACCGATTTAGATGCGCATTCAACGTAATGCCTGGGTTTGTTCGTTAGAAAGTTCCCAGTTCCCAAAACTGCTCGAAAAACGATTTAATTCGGCCCCGAGGTGGAATATCGACTAGCCTAGATATGGGCACCTTCGCCCCGCAGCCGCACTCGATGCGACTACTCACTCATAATTATTAAAGTTGCAAGATTCGGTAAAAACCTAGAACTATGCATGCTTGATGGATTAAGTATAAGAGCGATAACGAAATACGAGGAAAAAAAAAACTATAAATTGCAAGGAAAGAAAAACTCAATTTAATTACCAACGCGCGAAGCAAACAAAGTACTGCAGTGCTGGAGAACGTAACTTAAAACGAAGCTTGAATGTAGAACAAAGGTCCGTAGCCGAAAAAGCTTGAAACTTGAAAACACTAAGAAAACCTAAGTAAAATTCGTCCAACCCTAAATAAATCGCAAAACAAAGTATTTATAACCCTCAAAAAGTCAAAGCCGGTGATGAAGTCAACAAACGGCCATGTGACCCTCGGTATCGATACAGGAGAAGTCCTGTATCGATACTCGTGCCTTCTGTCCTCAAGTGATGCAATTGGTATCGATACAAGAGAAGTCCTGTATCGATACCGGATCCTTTATAGTGCCTTCCAAGCTGATCTGGCCGTCCCCACTTGGGCTCCGCTGGTTCCTCACGTTCCTAACCGCCATGTCCACTTCTCGCGTACTTTTCCGGCTTGTTTCCCTACAAAACAATCAAACACACGAGAAACCAAAAATACACCGCATCAAGTGGAAAATGAGATAAAACCGTGCCTCTAATGTGCTAATTCGCCCTACTTAGGCGCTTATATCTACGACATCACGCGCCTATCAGAAAGATTTGACAACTCTATCTTGGATTGGATTTCTTCAAATTCTAAAAAGAATCGTATTTTGTCGTTCGGAACTGAATTACCTTGGAATACCATCTTCGGCACTACTCTGTGGTAGATTTGGAAAGACCGCAATAAAAAGAGTTTTGATAACATAGAGTCGTTGCCTAAAGTTAGTTCCAAGACTATTCGTTCATATGCATCCAATATAGATCTAGCATTCAAATCTATGCTTGTTACTGGCCCTATGAGACAAATTAATTCCTTGGTCTCCTCCTCCTACAGGTTCTTAATTTAAAATTTAAACACGATTGATGTTGGATGGAAAGCAACATGAAAGTTGGCTTTGGTGGGCTATTCCAGAATGAGCAAAAAACGTGGGAGCTACGCTTTTATGGAAAGATGACAGCCTCCTCTAGCTTGGAAACAGAGATATGGAGCATCTATCGTGGACTCACGATAATCCTTGAAAAAGGTTGGTCCAATACCCGAATAGAGTCAGACTGTCAAACTGCAGTAACACTTTTCAATGAAGGAGCTAGTGTGAATGATCCCCAAAGTAACATCATTCATGATTGTAAATATCTCCTTAATCGAACGGGAAGTAATCTCGCTCATACTTACCGAAGTGCCAATGAATGTGTAGATTGTCTTGCTCATATTGGAGCTGAACAAAACGAGTCTTTGGTGGTGTTGAGCAATGCCCCTCTGGAGGTTCGGGAATACCTCATAAGGGACAGAACTAACATAAGGCTATTTCTGGATTAGCTTGTGGCTTATGGGTAGTTTTTTGGGTTCCTGCAACCGCAACGTGTGTAACCTTATTCCTGCACCTCTGATGCAGTTTACTCTGTTCTAATTTTAATATATTTCCGATTTATCAAAAAAAAAAAAAAACTCCTCGAAATCAAATCTGTGGAACATATGCTCATTAGCAAACCCAAATTCTATTTGATACCACCGATTTACTCCCACCCATTTTATTAGTCCAGCATTTCCAGCCGGAATTTTTGGTTTAAAGGATATACTAGAATAGAAGTGAGAAGTCCATTTGAAAACAGCGGATACAGCCCAATACCCAACTGGTTTGGGCTATGGGGTGCGAGATGCTGCAGTAGTGGTGGTTTCTACTAATTTTGGTAGGCTCAAGGTTTCCTCAATAAGCTTTAATTTCCAGGAAAAGCTCGGCATTTCGAGTTCCTATTCCGGTTATAGTTTAACAACCTTTTTTTTTTCTTTAAATTTTTCCGCCTATCCGCTCTCTCTCATGCTCTAGAGTCTAGACTGCGCCTAGCACGCTAACACCCTCATCCTTTAAGTTTAAGAAGTTTAAGTCGAGCCAAATTGTAGTAGTGGTTTTTGTTGATGATGATTTAAATCTTATTGGAACTTCGGAAGAGCTTATAAGAATCAATGAATATTTGAAAATTGATCACTTTGAGTTGAATTTTTTTTTTATCATGGCCTGCAGATCGAGCACTTGACAAATGAATTCTAGCATTGTGTTAACATATATAGACAAGGTCCTCAAGCACTCTGACATGGATAAGGCTAATTCTCTGCGTATTCTTCTTGTGGATGTCTGATACTTGATGTAACCAAAGACCCCTTTCGTCCTCATGTAGAAGATGAGCTACTACATAGACCTGAAGTATCGTATGTGAGTGCAATTGGTGGCGCCCTCGCTTATGTATCTTGCTATTTGCACACGGTCTGATATTGTATTAATCTCTGCTAATTTATTTGCTAGCTATAGTACACACCGAATTTAATGTTGTTCAGCCAAGTTAATTTTTGGATGTCCATGTTAGATGCATCCATGTCTGTTCCAAATTCTTGGTCTCTCTTTCTATTTTGGAATGTTCCAAAATAAATGTCTCATTTCTAAAAACATTCAACAATTAAAACAAGTGCACTTTTCAATTTTACCCTTTAAAAGTACTTTTTTTTTCATCTCAACTGGTTTTTCAACTACCTTTTATTTTACAATGGTTTTTATTATTTTGAAAACTTTGTACAATAAAACTAATTGATATCTATCAAACTATATCCATATTACAGATGTTTTCAATTTCATATAAAGTCCTTAAATGAGACCCACTGGAGAGGACATACAGCTTTGTACTCGGAAAACCTACTAGAGCTGCAATTCATAAGTGTGAAAGGGACACATTAGAGGAGATTTGTACTTGGAAAATCAAAAAAAAAGAAAAAAAAAGGGTCGAGTGGGGCCCACTAGCCCAGTCATTGTTGGTCAAATGATTGGGTTGATTTTGGGAATATTGGGTCCCCACCCACTTGCTTTTTAACTTTCAACTCAAAAAAAAAAAAAAAAATTTCAATGACTTGTCCGAACAAGGCCTACTGCGCTTTTATAACCATGATTTGAAGGAAATTAACTGAGATTTTTCACGATTTTTATAGCAGTGATCATAATCAATGCATGGGAACAGAACTCTACCATCACAAGAACTTGACTTTGTAATCAATTTTTTCTCCTTTCTTTTCACGTGGAAGACTTTTAGTCAATTTTTCGTCTTCATAGTTAATTTAATGTGGGCAGCGGATCCCCTGTCTCATATTTCCTGTCCGACTCTCCTGTCTGACCCTCCATTTGCTGCCACGTTGCTTTTTTCCCCTCCCCCTCCAGCCCTCTTAACTCTGTTAAATGCCCTGTTAAACTCACGCCAACTGAAGCCTTAACTCCACTTTTCCTTCCACCTTCGTTTCCCGTTTTTTTACCTTCTGGCGCCAAATCCGGTGAAGACTAATAAAAGTCCCTTTTTGTTTCTAGGGTGTTGAACCTTTATATATTTATTTGCCCACCTTTTCAGAATAATGATACTGCTGTTGCTTACAAAAGTTATTTGATGCTTTATAAATATCTCTTGTCGAAACGAACCAAGAAACCCCAAAAATTGATGCAAGACTAACAAATGCGAATTTATTTTTTGTATAAGCACAAAAAAAAAACCACGTAGCATAAAAAAAATAAACCACTTTTGCAGTCTCCACTTGGATTTGGCATCAGAAGGGAAAAAAACGTGAAAGGAAGGTGGAGGGAAAAGTAGGGTTAAAGGCTTCAGTTAGCGTTAACCCGCAATGACAATGGGTATTTAACAGAGTTAAGAGGGCTGATGGGGGGAGGAAAAAAGGAAACGTGGCAGCAGATGGAGGGTCAGACAGGAGAGTTGGACAGGAAACAAAAATGATATAGACACAAACTCTCAGCCACAACCCACCACAACCCCTCTCACAAGTGGGGGACCCATCCTGAGCGGGCCCCACCCTATATATGAGAGGGGTTGTGGTGGGTTGTGACTGAAAGTTTGTGTATGTATCATTGTTCGACAGGAAATATGGGACAGAGGATCCACTGCCCTTAACGTGGTGATGGATGTCTGGTCGTCTTCATAGTTAATTAATGTGGTGATTGAATGGTTTCAATTACTGTGTTCGGTTACACTGTTTAGTTTTATTTAGTTTAGTTTTGATCATGTAAGAAGGTGTAATAAGTGGAGAGAGATAGAGAGAAAAGTAAAAAGATTGATGATGTAATTAAAACTGAAATACTGTCAAAACTGACCCAAAACTCCCAAACGAACACAATTAATATTATTTTTTTGCAGTAAGCCTAGTTGTCCTCTTCGATCTTTTCTTACTGTAGATGATCCGAAGAAGGGCAGTCACGTAACCACGGCAAAACTTATTTATTTTAAAAACCTATGGAGGAAGATAGTTTGTTTCACAAAATAACCATTTTAGGTCATCCCAATACGAGCTCAGTACATGCTTAAGGCTTTGTTTGGAACTTATGGAAATTGAGGGAAAAGAAGAGAAAATTGAAAAACCTCCAAGATTTTGGCACGTTAAATAGTATTTTTACAACCATTATTAAGTTTAATCCTCAAACTTCAATCCAAATTACAATATCCAAAATATAAATAGTAACCGGGGTGGTCCTAGGGCGACGTCTATCCCTGCGCCAGGTCATCCCCTATGCCGGCAGCATTTCCTATTCCAACGGACCGGTCTCCACAATAGTGTCCCTGTCCATCTAGATAGTCTGACATAATACGTCTGAGTCGCACAGGCAACATCATGGTATTATGTCAAGGTCACATGAATGCAACACCATGAGCAAAGTCCAGAAGTTCACTACACTAAATTTCTAAATAGCAATTCTAGAACAATATGTGTAAAAACAGTATATATAACTTATGAGCGGTAAAACCATGCAATGCCTCATGCGTATCAATGCATATCAGAGTAAACGTGCGCAGAAAACAATATCTCGTTTCAATATCTCGAAGTTTTGGCACGTGTCATTTCTCGCAACAATCTTAATCGTTTTTCTCATTTTATCTCATTTATCGATAATTTCTCAAAAAATCCATTTTTCTCAAATTAGTGCATCTTTCAGCATTATTCTTCAAATTTCATATATCTCACATCACTTGAAAGTTATTGGTCCTTTTACGCCTCCTCTCAGCTAAGGTACCAACCTTTCCGCTCGAGGTCCTAGCCGTCGTGCATCACCAATCTTAACAGCCTATTTGCATGGTCTGTCCACCTCGCGACTCACACAACACAGTCTCGGCCGTCTCATATCGCTGAACTTAACCAGTCTGTTTATGAGGTCCGTTCACCGTGTGTTGTGCACGCTTAGCCCAAACATCCAAGTTCTCTCCGTGAACTGGAAGTGGCGCTCTCGCTGCACTACCACATTAAGACCATTCCTCCAAGTTCTCTCCGCGAACTTGAGGTGGTAACAACTCATCTCATCACATTTCAAATTTCGTTTCATTCCATTTCCCGAAAATCTCATTTCTCGTTTCAAAATCCATTTTCATTCTCATCTCTAATTTCCCGCAAAACGTTATTCGAAATTTTCAAGTTCTGTGTCGTAATTGTATCGCGTATGTGTTCAACGCCACATGCAAAATCATGCTCATGCAATATTCGATAATTTCTTCTAAATCTCATATCTTTCCACTTAGACATTTTTTCACATAAAATCATACAATTAATTTCACCCTTTCTGTAAAATAGAATATTTCCTCACATAAAATCACACATTTATTTCACCAACTTCCTTCAAAACAATATTTCTAATCTCTCAATCTCTTTTCTCATCAATCTCTTCCATATTTTCTTTTTATCCTTTCCAAGGAAATAAAGCTATTTAATTTTCTTTCTCTAAAATCATCTAAACATATACTTTTTTTCTAGAAATTCTTTATCAAAATTTAGCTCAATTAATTATAAGTTTTCAGAACATTCCATTTCTTCCAAAAATGTATTCTTTAATTTCTTGGAAACTTTTCTTCCAATAATTTCATTTCAAGTCATCTCTTTCTTTATTTAGTAAAAATTTTCTTTCTAGAAAATTTCATCAACTCTCTCTCTCTCTCTCTCTCTCTCTCTCTCTCTTTATTTATTTGCTTTTTATCATGTCCACAAATTGTGTTCACAATAATCTAGTAAAAACATTTCTAGTAAACTTTTATAGAACTTTCTCTCTTCACATTTATTCAGTTAAAATATAATACTTTCTTACAAAAATTCCCATAGTGTATTTATTCTTTCTTTCTAACAATTTTCTCACACACTTTATTTTAGGAAAATTATTCTTACAATAACCATTTATTGAATAAATAATGAATATTTAATCTTTCCATGAAAGGTTAACATAATCATGCTAGAAACTTGTCTAGGAAATTATACAACTTCTAATCAACTTCTAATCACTTTGTAATAAACTTCTAATCCCACTTCTAATTTCATGAAGAACTACTCTAATTAGAATCTCATTTATATTCTTGTTAATTTTTCAACATGAAATCTTCTTTCTTAAACACCAAATAACATGTTTATTCACTTATTGTGTGTGTAAATTAACCCAATCAAACTCTAAAATCATGCTTGGAAAACTAATTAGAACATCATAATTATTCTAGATATAACTCAATAGAAGGTTAGTTTAGTAAACTACCTTAGTTTCTGTGTGTAAACCAGAAGCCGAAAAGCTATTCCTTGGTTGAGAGAGTCCTAACTTGCTTACTAATTAGCTCAACAAGTAGCTAATTAGAACTCAAAGAGGTTGGCTAGAAAGTGGTAGTAGTTGGTGGTTTGTTGGGAAATAAAGAGACAATACAAATGAGGAAAGAGCAAAGGTGGTACAAAGCACACAAAAGGTGGCTATAAATAGGCAAACATGGACCCTCTGTCTCTACCTCTCACTCACGGCACACACACACACACACAAATAGTGCCGAAAATTTTGGGTGTGGGGGAGAAAGTGTGATGCTTGTCATGCACATGGCAAGTACCCTAGGAGATTCTCTAGGTTTAGGGCTAGTTTTAGGTGGCTTCTTGCAAGCAAAGAGAGAATCTTGGGTGAGAGTACATTGATATGAGGGTGAGAAAGAATAGTGGGGGAATATATGCTCCTAGTTGTGTAAGTTTTGCATGGCAACTATAATTATAGGATGTTTGTAGGGTTAGATATACACAAAATACATGTATGGTGTGGATATGTATAGGCTACTACCAAAACAACAAGGCTTATTCTAATTAGTTGGGTACAAAATGTAGGCTAGGTGGGAATCTCCGAAATTCCCTAATTTGCTTGTGCAAGTAACCAACCAAGGAATCTTGCATATGCAAGTGTACTTATGCACACTCACACACTCCACCTCACTCTCTCTCTCTCTCTCTCTCTAACTCTAACTTGGTTAGTATCAAGTTCCTAGGGTTGAGAGATAATGAAACTAGGTGGTACCAAGGCGGTTGGTTAGGGTAGGAACGGCAATTGGGTAGGTTTTGGGTATTAAACTCGGTCCCCGGGTGTGGCGGTAGTGTATCGGATGTGTAACTCGGCCTCGCACGCGCGTATACATGGCTAGGTTTGTATTTATTCAAATCAAAGGAATTAAATAATTTTTAAATAGAAAAAATATTCCAATTAATCCAAATTTTAAATTAATTAATTAAATTTTTAAACAAAATTTTTATTTACGAAAATTCGGGTCATTACAAAAATAATTAAGAAGAAAAATGAGAAAAAATGGGAGGCAAAATTTTACTATTTCTTCAAGTCTATTTGGCCCTTTTCTCTCCAACCAAACAAGGGAAGAGAAAATTTTCAAACTTTCTCTCCCTTTCCCTTCTTTTCCCCCTTTTCCAAACAGACCATAAATATAATGTTTCATTAAAAACGTTGGAAATAAGTTTGCCTCGTTCAGTCTTCAGAAAGACGTACGTCTGGAAGCTCATGAACAGTTGCTTGCCGGAGGAAGCGAGGAACTGTAGCAAAGGTATGCCAAGGATTAGCAGAGTGCCTCCCCTAAATTGTGAGGGATATGCATCCTAAAATGGCGATGGAAATAAGTTTTTTTTTTCCTCAATGTGTTTAAATTCAAAGTGCCTAAACCTTAACCTTGAGCCACCCAAAGTGCCTAAAATCCCAAACTCTGTGTGTGTATCTGAACTCCCAAAATCCCATGAAATTGCCTAAATTTCTAAAACCCTATAAAAGTGTCTAAACCCCCAAAACAGTATGAAAGTACCTAAACCTCCAAAATCTCATTAAAGTTTCTAAACTTCTAAAACCCTATGAAACCTTATGATACCCTAAGTGGCTAAATCTCCAAAAAAAATTGACTAAGGAATAATGCACGTAGTTGTTTCAGTATTCAAAAAAAAAACTTGGTGTCGTGATAATTAAGATTTAACCCTTGGCCTAGTGGAAATTAGGGCAGTCCTATCTCTTATGTTTCTATGACTCAAACGACGTAGTTTTGAGGGGTTTTTTTTTCTTTTCTTTTTGGCGCCTAAAACGATGTGTTTTAGGCAACTTTCATGGTGATTTTCAGGGGCTAATCTCTACCACCGGAATCCGAATCTACCCGGCAATTGGTGTCAACAACCATTTAATTACTCACGGATGATTTGAGATTTTTGTTTTTGAGTAGTTGTGAAGATAATGTCACTGATGCCTTTTATGCATGATACTGTTGCCATGGTGCCAGATTGCGTGATGATGATCAAAAGAAAATGAGGAGGCGATCATACTAAGATGGTATCGACGGACTTGAGAATCCACTTTTGGTCCCACAATAATGATCTGATTTGTTCATTCAACTTAAAACAATTTTTCTAGTGGCTCCACAAGAAGTCAGTTCAATCCAAAATCTATAAGTGATTGATCAGAGAACGTCCATTTCATTAAAAAAAAAAAGGGAATAAAATGGCAGGGGTCTTGGATCAATAACTTAAAGACGTTAGACTAACACGATTTCTATCAGGGTCACTTGAAAAATTATTTTTAAATAAATGAATAGCTCAAAGCTTTTGTGTGGGGCCTATAAGCAGGTCCCAGAGCCCGTCGGCACCATCTGTACTCTCCCCATCTGTAGCTTTAGCATTTTCGGGCTATCATATTATCAGCGTAAGTTCATATATATATTTTTTTTTATGAAGTTTGAATAGTTGGGAAGATAATTAATGTTTCGGGTGATGTCAATGATGACTTTTATGATACTATTGCCATGATGCCAGATTGATTGTGTGGTTATGATGATCGAAAGAAGATGACGAGGCCATCATATAACGCTTCTATACGTACATATGGGGGAGCATAAAGATGGTACCGATGGGCTCAAGGACTTACTTTAGAGTTTCATGCAAACGGAATGATCCAATCCATTCATTCATCTTTAAATAATTTTTCGAGTGGCTCCGATAGAAATCATCTCAATCCAACTTTTGCGTGCAAGTGATTGATCCGAGAATCCCTCGTTTTATTCCCTCTTTGTTATTTTGGTACTTGTGGTCAAACGGTTTCAAATATAGTATGTATTTTTGTACGATATGCCTAACCGGATGTTTGGACCACACATTTAGACTAATTTCGGGACCATGAATGTAACGACCGAATTGTTGTGCCGAAACCCAAAGTAGAGAATATAAACACAAGCAACAAAAAAACAAGAGACAAGGATTTACGTCGTTCACCCCAAAGCATGGAGAGGTACGTCAACGGGAAAAGAGAAAAAGGATTCACTATCAATGGGGAGAAATACACAGAGCCGGCTATACCCGTAACTCTCACTTGAAGCATCCACAAAAAATCTAGGGACAAATCTTTGAGGCGCGACCTACAGAGCATCAAACATCTCACACACACAAAAGAGATACACACACACCCTAGATATCTCAAATCCCAACTCAAGACTACACCAATGGAACAACCAAAGAAACTCTAACACTCTACAGGGAACCTATGGGGACTCCTTCAAAGGGATTCACTCAAGAAGTGCCAACCTTAATAGCCCCTAAGGCCTCTATTTATAAGAAAGTACAAAAAATTAGGTCAAAACCCTCATTAAAAACTGCAGCCACACAAATTCGTGCATTGGTAGTTCGGACGGGAATCGGTGGTCCAAACCACGGACGGTAGTCCGGATGGGGATTTCGGTGGTCCGGATTACCAAGGTAGAATGTCCAAAAACATCCCAAAATCCAATGGTCTGGACGGGGCATTCCTTGGTCCGGACCATAGGTCCGAAAATGACTTTTCGCACAAAATTTTGCACTTTTCTTCGACCTTCTTGAATTCAAGGCATATCTCCAACAATCTCAACCTTGACTTAAATTCCCTTCTAAGCCAACAACATAGTGTAATCCTCTCAACACTTGCTCTTCCCCCCTCATGCCCCTCACAAAACAATCACCAAATCGAGCCTTCCATCTTCTTCAAACGAGAGCAGCTCCCATCCAATGCACCAATGACTGATGCCAACGAAGATCCGCTCAAGCTCCACCCGGAGCTAAACATCACAACTCCCCTCACAGAGATAATCATCAACGAGCAACCATCTTCCACCGAATGTCGACATCGACCACATGCACCCATTATTGATGCCAAAGAAGACGTGCTTATAACTCTACACGGAGTTAACCGACTCTACCGCAAATCCCCATGACCCCACCACAGAGTTTTGTATGCCCTCACGCATACTCTCAATAGTTGAACCCGGATTAACAATGGACCAGAATCTCCACGGCGATACCCAACATGAAACACCCCAACCGCTCTCATAACGGTATCCATAAGGAGCATAACCAAATTAATGCGATACAACTCATCAATAGTCTTTTTCGGGCGTACCTCCTTCATACGACTCGCATAAAGGCGTTGCTTCAAAGCTAACATTCTCCCAAAATCACCTTCGCACAAAAACCTCGAAAAAATCATCCTACTTACTACTAGGCTTCTCAACTTTTCCCCAATAAAACCTTGTTTGTTCCTTGTTGCACCAACAAAGCCTTCATCTTGATCGTCACAAAACTGAAAGAAGCGTTTTACCCATCAAACTTCTCAACTTCAAATCGAGCCGCCATTGATGACCCCAAATACACAAACGCAGCGGAAAACACAAGCTTCGGTTTGAACCCAAAGCTCTGATACCAATTTGTTATGCTGAAACCTGAAGTAGAGAATATAAACACAAGCAACAAGAAAATAAAAGACAAGGATTTACGTGGTTCCCCCCAAAGCACGGAGCTCTAGAGGTACGTCCAAAATTTGATCGAAAAATTTGAGAATTGGGTGAAGTCTGCATTTAAGAAAAATAAGGGATCCCTTATTAGAAGGGGATCAGTGTGTGTGTGTGTGTGTGTGTGTGTGTATACATGCATACATACGTATGATACTTTTTACTAGTATTTTTTATGAAGTGAGTTCATATTGGCATATCATTTTAGGGGGTATCATTACCGAAGAAGTGAGCAGCAATCCCACTCAACTTCATTGAATCGCAACAGTTCCAAAACATAAGTAGTTATTTATTGTGCAAAGTACTGACTAGTGTCTTTAGATTTGTACTTATGTTGTGCTTAGATTTTTACAAATTTAGTTGATGCATAGCACTACTATTAGGTGTACTTAAATTGCTTTTCTTACAATCCTACTCTTACTCTCGACCTTTTCCAATATGAGAACATCTTGTTAATCAACATGATGCGATTAGACGAGCTTTTATGCATTAGTTTATTAATTTTGAGTTTTACCATAGGGCAAATTGGATTCTTGGTTCTGCCTTTGTTGCTGCCTCCAGTACTCTTTATTCCTGGTTACGCCACTGTCTCATCAGTTCACTCTAACTTAAATTTTGCAGGTATAACTATGAAAGACATGAAGAAGATGGGTCGGCTTCGGTGACAACTGCTACCAGTGGATTTGATCATAAGGCTTCTATTTTATTTTATTTTTCAAGGACTTATATGTCATCTAGTAGTTGATGTACATGCTCTATCTGTTAATTTCTTCTGGTTGGGTATTCCATTTCTTCTTTTTGCTGCTGCTCTGTTCTTTCTTCCCCCAATTTATTTTCTGATATTTTCCACATTCAATTTTTCTATCCCTAGATTTGAGTCCAAATTTGGCTTGTTTGAGTTTAACATGCCCTATCGAGCCAAGGCCGAACTTTAAAATTTTTTCACGAGCCGAACTCGAGCTCACTTGTCTACGCCAAGGTTCTGAATACCGTATCAGCACGAATACCGATTTTCCTATTGGTACGGTATGAAACAGGTACCGATCAATACTGGGTACCGTATCGGATTTGCCGCAACTATATATATATATATATATATATATTGAGAGAAAGGGTTCAAGAGACACAAAATTTGTCTCAAAATATGACATTTTCAATCCCATTTTCTTAAATCCACTTAATCTATATATATTTAGTATATACTTGTTGTATTTGATGTTTGGTAGTGATAGAAGTTGAACCCATGCATCACAAACCCTTTTTAAAAAACATACCCTATTTTTTTATAATCTCCTTGTTTAGAAATCATAGTTTTTGGGTCACACCGATACCAAATTAGAACAAATGTGTAAGTATAATGTTGTAGATCTTAAAATTCTCTTCAATTTTGATATATAACTTGCCTTGATTGGAGTTCGGAGTAAAAAGTTATGGCCGAAATATGGTGGCAGTTTTGTTCTGTCCGGTATTTGCCTGGTATTTTTTGGTACCAGCCGGTATTTCCAGTATTTTTTGGTACCGCCTGGAATTGAACACAATACGGTATTGAAGGTCCTTGGTACTATTTTTATAGAAAACCGATACGGACGGGCCGGTACGACACGGTATTGATAACCTTGATTTGTAGTCTTACATGATCAGCTTTCCTTTTGAAGTTGTTTGAACAATTTTTCAGGCATGAAGTTGCTTAAATAAATGTCTTGGCAAAGTACAAATAAGTGGCCTTCGATCTCGATTGAGTTATGGAGTTATTCTTGTTTACTATGTTTCTCTTTTATGTTGGATTGTAATAATAGAAACTAGGGTAAATTACACTGACCTCCCCTGAGGTTTCTGACTTGTACACTGACCTCCCCTAATTTATCTGAAATAGCACTGACCTCCCTTGAGGTTTATATTTTCATATCAAAAGCACCATTCTACCCTTCCGGCCCAATTTACCCGGCAGGCGTAGGGGACCCTCATGGGTTCGATGAATCGTCCGGAGCGTTCATTCATTTTAGAATCGAATTCCGAGGTGGGTCTATCGGGGGAATCACCTCAAATCGGACGGTCCTGAGTGCCGATCAAAAATTTGAACTAAATGGGGTGATTTTGGATCGAGCACTTAGGACCGTCTGATTGAGGTGATTCCCGCGTAGACCTACTCAGAATTCGATTCTAGAATGAATGGACGGCTTGGATCGACCATTGGGGACCCACAAGGGGGTCCCCGGCGCCGTCGGTACCCGTCGGAAGGGTAGAAGGGTGCTTTTGATACGAAAATATAAACCTCAAGGGAGGTCAGTGCTATTTCAGATAAAGTAGGGGAGGTCAGTGTACAAGTCAGAAACCTCAGGGGAGGTCAGTGTAATTTACCCTAGAAACTATGTCTTTCGCCCAAAGTTACGTTTTTCGTTGTCTGGGGATCTATAGATCCCGATGTTATTACTTAAAGACTTATTCCATCATCATGTGTATGGCACGGCCACAAAAAGCTCTGGATGATGTTCTTGTGAATTTGTTTTATTAAGGGGTGCTTAAAGAATTCCTCTGTTTTATAGTGCTCGTTACCAGATTTTTTTTTTCTTTTTTTTGACAAACTATTGTTGTACCGTAATTTTTTGTTTCTTGTTTCGGGTTTGAGTTTTTTGTCAGCAAAAACTTATTACTACGGGTGTTTTGGGTTTAAAGGAAAAAGGAAATTGCTACAATACACACCCTTTATTTAGATGTACCATATGCACCTATTGTATGGTCTAGATTGTGTCACCTCATCGACAATCATAACATTTTTTAGTTTTTCGTAACTTTTTAGCAATATTATTCTTAACATTTTGGTGTCTCATAACTTTTAAAAAATAATTCATAACCTTTATTAAAAATTCGTAACTTTTCCAAAAAATTCGTAACTTTTACAGTTGTGTATATGATACACACCCAAATGAGATTCAAATTTTGTCAAAACTTATTTTTCAAATGAGACCCAAACACTATTTTGTTTTTTAAGACTATTTTGTAGCTTCTCTTTGAATTAGGAGGAGTTTTCCTGTGAATTATTTGATTTTATCATCTTAGATTTTATCATCATTTTTTACGAATGGATAAAAGGAAGGTGATTTTATCACACTAGATTTTATCTATTGGGAAAACAAAGAGATTTTATCACCCCTCCATAAAACACCAATTAAAATCAAATTTCTCATTTTATCTCATAAAATTCATTCAAAAACTTGTCCTTAGAAGCTATCCAAAACAGTGGATAGCCCAACATCTAAATGGTTTGGGCTATCAGGTCTTGCCTAGTCAGGGGATTAGTCCAGTTCTTTGGGCCCTAGGATCGAGAAGGCGATACACCCGTTATGAACGTAATAGCGACTTCAATTTTCTTCACCCACTTTTAAAAGTAGGCGTACAATTTTGTGTACACCCAAATTTGATATTTTTTTCTTAAAGGGCCAAAAAGTATTATTTTTTTACCAAATTGAGCTAAATTCACTTGTAAAATTAATGGGGCTACATTAATTTTATTTCTTTTTACAAAGCCCAATTAATTTTTGAAAGATTACGGTCATGTTTTATATTTATTCGGCCATTTGGGAAAGGCTCAACTAAATGGCCCATGTTTTAAAGACAGGCAATTGAAGCCGATTTTAGATAAATCACAAAAAGCCATTTTATTAAATAATAATGGCTCTCACGATCCTGTTTATGCCGGAAAAAAAAGGAGGTGGTTATTGCAAGTTACTGCATAAGGCCATTTAATTAAATACCAATGGCCCCATTATCTCTTAAAATGCACGTGTAATGCTCCAAAATTCCCTCATTATCAATTTTCTTTGAACAAGTGAAGTGGGTCTGGTGATAACTACCAATAACCACCAACTTAGGGAGCTTATGAGCAGATCTGGGGTGAGTGTTGTGCAGTAGGTGATGTGCGTCATATTGTGGGGCAAAACATCGTAGTTTTGGACACACATTTAAAGCTTCCAAGGGCCTTGTTTGGAGAAAGAAAAAAATCACTACAAAGTGCCAAACCCAAAGTGTCTAAACCCTAAACGTAAAGTTCCTAAATCTGAAGTGTCTAAATCAAAGCGCCTAGAACCACTATACCATACCCTAAAAAGCCTAAATTCCCTAAAATTGAACCCAAAATTAACTCTCCAAACAAGGCCTCGGAAGTGTACCAAAAAAATGAGCAAAATTACGTCGTTCTGCTGCATAACACGGCGCATATCACCTATCGCACAACACCTCCCCGGATTTGAGCATATGTACGCTGGTAAAAAACACGTGGCAGCTTTACACAATGTTGCGTCTGATAATTTTTTCCCATTGAAAGGCCATTTCTCGTGCAAAAACTGTACTCAACCGCTTTGAAGAAGATCGTATTTAAGGTCATGGGACACGTGGCAACTTAATGGATGGGCAAACAACACAAGTTTTGAACGTGGATACCCCATGAGGCCCCGTTCAATTGTCAAGAAAATATGGAAAATGATAGGAAAATGATTTTCTCACTAGGACTTACTTTCCCTTAAAACATGTCTTCCAAAATATATGAAATTTAGGGTCGTAGGAAAATTCTATCCTCCCTTCATATAAGTTTTTTTTCCCAACGTTCTCACTCTCTCCTTTATTTCCCTTATTTCGTACAATACTCCATTGTTTTTCTTGTTTTCTGCTATAAATATAGGCAACATAGTCAATATTTTAGTTTTATGGATGTGTGCTTTTAAAGTTTTTATAAGTCTTTCGTTTTGTTTGTACCAACCAATTAATTACCGTTGGTTAACATCGGTTTTATTTTATCTTGTCTATTAATTTTTTAAGCATCCAAATATGCCAGCCATTTGGCTTTTTATTGCATTTGTTAGTTTTGCGTCAATTTTTTGTCAGTTATTTCTTCGTCTAGATAAGAGAAATTGAAAAAGTAAAAATTATAATTAAATCTCAAAATTATTTGAATAAAGACAGAATAAGCACAAAAGAAAAAACTTTTTGGCTTAATTTTTTTTCTATTCAAAATAATTTGAGTTTCAAAATTATTTTTTATTTTTTCAATTTTTATCGTCGAGACGAACTAATAATCTATAAAAATTTGGTATGAAACAAATAGATACGAAAAAATTAAATATAGACAAAAATAAACGTCAACTAGCTTATTAAGCCAAACAAAACTCAATATTTTTCTTTTTTTTTTGACTGATTTTAGAGTTACCTAATGATTCAAAGGTAACATTTTTGTATGTATTGTTTTTTTCCCAGATAAATAGCTCTCAAAATTACTTTTATTTGATATAATTATATAACAAAGATAAAATAAGATTTCCGAAAGGTTCTTTTTCTTAGCAAATGAACAACTCAATTTAAGTTTTCCTACATAATTCCTTTGTCAAATGAGGACAGAGGGGAGGTGTTGCGCAGCATGCTGTGCGACACCCGGCGTGGCCGCACCGGTGTCGATCCGATGATCGGAGACGTCCACTGCGTAGAGCTCATCGAGTACTACAAGTGTGTCAAAAATCAACTCAATTGGATATCGTTAAGTGCATGATCAGAACACATAAAAATTGAAAAAAAAAAATTGGACCACATATGACTTGAAACATTGGATGAAAACCATTGAACCCATTTTTTTCAAGTTATTTTCGTTCCAATAACACACTAAACGATATCCGATCAAGTTGATTTTTGTTACACTTGTAGTACTCGACGAGCTCTACACAGCATGCTGCACATCACTTCCCTCTGTCCGTCAAATGAACACTAACAAGAAAATAGATTTTTTTTTCCCTTTACTTCACTTCACACTAACTTTCTTGTACAACATTCTTGACAACTGAATGGAGCCTGCGTGGAATAATTGCTATTAACCGCCAAATTTGAGAGAGGATTTGCAATACGTGGGACACTTGGCACAACTGGGGAAAATTTACAGTTGATCTTCACGTTTTTGCCAAGTGAGGTGCGGCCTATAAATACCGGTTCACGAGAAGGAAAAAGGGTTCCTCAACACTTAACCTCACGGTTACCCAAAATTCCGGCTCCGGCCACACCATGTTTTTACTTTCCAACAAAGTACTCGCTCAACGCTGCTGAGTTTTATGTTTTTCCACAAGATTCTAGATCATCTAGATCTTGTTTTTCCATTTCCTTGTACCCAAACTTTGTTAAACCGTTAATAAAGTTTGTTTCTTTTCAACTTATTATTACGATATAATAAAGTTCATCTTTTCTTCTTGTTCGCTACGGTTATTTTCTTCTTCTCACACGGTTGGGAAATTTTAAATCTTCGCTCATAGGCAAACAACGAACCTACATTGTACCTCGCCCTTTGGGTTGAACAAAATCGCTCTAGATTCGAAGTCAGAAAAGGTGCGCAACCCTTTTCCACGTTAGACGTCGAAAAGTCTTGGCACACCGCGCAACAACCACCGGTGCCATTGAGTTTTTCCCAAAAACAAAGAAAAAATTATCCATCACATTCTTGGTTCTATTTCGATGATCAGAACAATTTATCTTCTAGAACATGATAATATAACTCTCCTTGCAAAAATTACGCCTAACCGGATATCAGTAAGTGGTTGATAAAATCATCCAACTTTTCAGTTTAGAAATTTGACAGGAATCTAAACTGAAAATTTTTGTGATTTAAACAAGCAACTACAGATATTTGATTGTGTCAATTTTTCGCATGGTTAATTATGTGATAGGCGCGTGAAAAGCTTGCTTTTGGCGCCTAAAGTAGGGTGGTTGAGCATGTTAGGCGTGCCTTTAAACTTCGTTTTCCATTTAATATGTGCACGTGGTGTTTGTGGGTGCTGAACATATTTTTGCAGGTAGTTCGTGGTTGTAAGTGCAATTTTTGTGATAGGGGAAGTTCATGCACGTAGATCAGGAGTTGGGAGCAAGCGAATTTTGCATGGAGGTGATCAAAACTCGTCGGGAGCGCTACCCCAATTCCTTGGAGCACTCAAGTTTGGCACAAAAGGGTCCCAAAATTGAATAGAAAGTTGGTGTAGCGCTACCGGCATGTTTGAGGTCAATGGTCAACCAAAGGGGTCAACGGTTAGCACGGGGGTTAACGAAGCGGTAGCGCTACACCTAAAGTTAGGTAGCGCTACCGAGAGCTTATCATGGCCAATGAACGTAATCGTTTTGCCTTTGTGTGGGATTTTTCTAGTTTTTTTCGTCGTTTTCGTTAGGGTTACGTAACTTAGGTATAAATACTTCTGTTTTAACCTAAGAGGGGGTTCCATAACTTTTACTTAGGGTTTAATTTCTGAAGTTTTCGGCTACGAATTCCAGTTCTACATTCAGCGTTTTGCTTTCAGTTTAATTTCGAGAATCTCGGTGTTGGATTGGATTATTGCGGATCGTTAATCAAGTTCAATTTCTCTCTTGCAATTTACGGTACCATTTCCTATTGTTTTCCTATTCTATACTTCAAGCATGCATAGATCTAGGGTTATTTCAATTTTTGAAATCTTCATAAGCATGAGTGAGTAGTCGCTCTGAGTGCAGCTGTGGGGCGAAGGCGCCCATGTCCAGACTAACCACTATTTCACCTCGGGGCCGAATTAAGTCAATTTTCAAGCAATTTTGAGAACTTGAAACCTATCTAACAAACAAACCCAGGCATTACCGGAATTCGAATGCGCACGGAATCTGGTAACAGGTGGTGCGCATTTGTTAGGAAGCCTTTCTCGTGTTTTAAAATCAGCAAAAGGATTAATTGTGGCCCGAGTAAATATTGGTTAGGCTAGGTGTGAGCGCTGGGTTCCCACAGCTGTGCTCTTTTTATTAATTGGCAGTTAATCAGTTAAATTAGCTTAGTAATTAATTAATTAATCTCATAAAATCTAAGGGGTGGCTACCTAAGAGCCGTTGAAACTGAATTTTTACACTTTTGAGTCAAACACTTCAGTCGTCTCTGTGGTTCGACTCCGGTACTTCCGGAATTATTGTGCTACACTGGTCGAGAGTCTTACGCTTGGGACGCGTCTACATTCGTCTTATTTCTAGTCACCTGGTCGGTCAAGCATTAAGATATCAAGATCTAAGAAATAAGGCTATTCCGATCATCGAAATAGGACCAATAACATGGTGGATAATGTTTACCCACTTTTAAAGGTGGGTGAACAATTTGACTTATGTTTCTGGGGCTTAAGACATTCTTTTAATGTACTAGAGATTGTTAGCAATTCATGCCAATTGACAGTGGGCGATTCGGAGTTCGATTGAATATTAAAAGGCTATTATAACTCTACAAAAATGATGTTTCTTCCTGCCCCTTGAGCAAATGCTCATAAGGCTATTATAAGGGAGGAGTGTTTTGCACTCCCACCCCTCCTTGGTGTTATTCATGGACACAAAGTATGCTACCGTGGGGCAACCTAGGATGGGCTTTTAGAAATCGAATTTTGTTTATAAAATTATGGGCGGCATTTGACAATTTAACTTCAAAATTTATGACCGGCCATTTGACAAAATAAAATTCATTTTTTTATATACCTATCAATATTCGATCGAATTGATTTTTCCATCCACAGACTTTACAAAGTAAAACCGTTTTGAATACATAAAAAAGAGTCCGATTAGGCCCCGGGTGGTGGTGGATAGAATTTAATTCCTGTGGTTCTTTTAATATTAACTCAATCTCTCTCTTCTTGCATGGAACGGAAAAATCCCACTCTACATTCTTCAAGAGTGATCCGATTGCGTGCCATCGCATTTTAAGATTATTTCTTCTTCCGATCGAAATAACTAAAAATCCATTTTTTTCGCTGCATGTTCCTACAATCAATTATGAGATTAATTCTATTAATTTTTCAATAAAATGCCGATCAAAAAAATATTTTTCAACAAAATCGGACAAACAGCCCTCTTTTCTCATTTGTGGGCAGCTCTGATACCGATCGGAGCACATGGACAACAACTTTATGTTGTTTGGTAAATCACCTACTTCATGCGGCTCTGAAACCGATTGGAGCACAAGAATACAAATTTTATGTGGTTTGGCAAATCACCTACTCTATGGGCAACAAATTTGTATTATAAAGGGTCACAATCACACACTATAATGGGCAATGAATTTTTATTATAAAGGGTTACAATCACACACAATAATGGGCAATGAATTTGTATTATAAAGGGTCACAATCACAAACTAGAATGGGCAATAATGGGCAATGAATTTGTATTATAAAGGGTCACAATCACAAACTAGAATGGGCAATAATGGGCAATGAATATGTATTGGGTGAATGACGAAACAGTGGCTGTCAGGACAAACAATGCCAAAGTAATGGTATAATTTTTTGGAATCATCAACTAATGGGAAGGAAAATAATATTTACATATACATGGTATGATAATTTTACTCAGACAAATTTGCCTCTAGCTTCAAAGTTTATAGAGAAAACCCTCTCTTCTCCAATGTTCATCAGACCTTCCAAATTATTATCACTCCTACAGCTCTCTCTCTCTCTCTCCCCCCTCACAAGACACACCCACCACCACCACTCCTTTATCAACAAACCCACCACCAGTATTTTTTGTCAAATCCTCCATATAGAAACCTTCCACCCCAAACCCCAACCCCACAATCACCACCAAAAATAACAGACTTACCTCGTGGGTAAGCCCAAATTGGCTCACAACCCTAACCCAGAAAAATCCTATTAAAGAAGAAAACGAACAAATCAAATGCGAATAAGCCAACAATTGAAATGGATAGCCATGGGCTCCACTTCCAAATATATATATATATACTGTGTGTAATAACAAAATGCAGTGAAGAAGTTGAACAATAAAAATAAAATTGTACATTGGTCCATATTATCAGCATTGCACTCTGGGTCTATTTCTATTGCACTTTTAATGCAATTGTGTTGCACTCTCAAACCAAATCCTTGCACTCGTGTTGGTCCATATAAGGGTGCTAGTGTGTTGTTTAAGGAGCAAAGTTAATTCTCTAAGGTGCAACGTATTTTTGTTTAAGGAGCAATGGGTAGGGTGCAACATTAATACATTAAAGGTGCAACATTAATACACTAAAGGTGTAACATTTTTTCATTTAAGAAGCAATGGTTATTTTTTCCAAAATGAGAAGTTTGATTTAAGGAGCAATGAGTAGGGTGCAATATTAATACACTCAAGGTGCAACATTTTTTCATTAAAGGAGCAATGGTTATTTTTTTCAAAATGAGAAGTTTGATTTAAGGAGCAATGAGAAAGGTGCAATATTAATACACTCAAGGTGCGATATTAATACACTCAAGGTGCAACATTTTTTTCATGCGAGTGGGAATTTCCAAAAAGTGTGCCATGAAGATGGCATTTTTTTGCCCCATTTTCCTCTGAACAGTCATTTCCCCTTCTTTTTTTTTTCCATTTAAGCAATGGTTCTTTTCAAAATAAAAAGTTTGATTAAGGAGCAATGGTTATTCTCAAAGGGTGCAATATTAATTCAGTCAAAGTGCAATGTTTTTTCGTTTAAGGAGCAATGGCAATTTTTCAACATCTCACTCCTCCTCTCTCCCGGTTATTGAAATTAATTGCAATTGGGTGGGTCTCAATTCACACATGTTTTTAGTTTAAAAAAAAAAAAAAAAACTATCACATGTTTGAAACTATGTGTGAGTTTTCATTTATGGTGAGAGAAGAACTCTCACGTGTTTGCAAATGCGGCTAGAAGGAGAGGTGGGTTGCATCGGTGCTGCCACTGCGGTGGTGTGCTATTGTCCGTACATCACACAGGTAAGAAGAAGGGGGACGGCTTTTGAGAGACGAGGTAAAAATGATAAGTTTCCATAATATTGAGGTAGAATTGTCCGTTCATAATCTGGTTCAATGTATGTGTAATTATATTTTTCCGTTTCATGCCAGCTGGGATTCCAGAAAACCTCACCATCATTCTGGAAATTTTTACCCCATTTTCCACTGTCTCGTCATTCCCCCATATGTATTATAAAGGGTTACAATCACAAACTAGATAAAGAGTTACAATCACACACTATAAGAGCAATATCTCTATCTGACTCTACAAATTTTAGTTTTCTTATCATTTTTCTTATCTATATTAATTTGAGGTTACCACCATTACTTCTACATATTGTGTATATGGTTCAGATGATTCAGAATGAAATTGAGACGGTAATTAGAAAAACCCAATTAAGAACAACATGTATATATAGGCATAAGATAAGAGGACTGATTACAGATAAAAACAATGAGAAAATTAAGGTTCTACCATCTCTCGTAACCCGGGTTTCACTTCTTCCTGTGGGCCCCCTCCATTTAATCTCTCATTTATAATGGGAAATTCCAGGCCGCCCCCACTTTTTGTGGAGGCTTTCGTCCAAACCTTATTTTGTCTCTCACTCCTAAATAGGTCCTATGCGTGCATGGGAGGGTTTTATCATGCGACACAGGCACCCGTCACGTATCCACTTTTCTCCTCTCTCTCTCTCTCTCTCTCTCTCTATTTCTACGTGGCATGTGCACTTGCTCCTCACAAATTCAATTTATCTCTCCGTGTCCTTCCCTCATCTCTCTCTCCCACCTTTTTTCTTATTTTAGATTTAAAATAAAAATAATTATATATATTTATTTTTAATAAAAATTATATATTAAAAATCTACTCGATGAGATCTTTAAAACAAAATCCATTGTGAATATAAAATTGTATACATGTAAAAAAATAAGAAATCTTGCATTTTTAAATACTTCACATTCCCCAAAATAAAAGAACTCATAGACATGAAATGTAAAATTCACACAACATAACTCTCTATCCAAAATACACAATTCACACCCAAAAAGAAAGAATACACTCCCCTCAAATGCAGAATTCACCCATCCAATTAGAAGAATTAACACATTCTCTACACAATTGATTCTCTAAAATATACAATTCACAACTTACTCACAAAAATACACAATTTACACAAAAAAAAAAGAAGAGAATTCACATTCTTCAAATGCAAAATTCACACATTCCGAAATGAAAGAATTCACAACCTTTTTGAACAATACACACTCTCCAAAATCAAAGAATTCACACCCCTCAAGTGCACAATTCACACATCTTCTACACAACTCACTCCCCAAAATACATAGTTCACAATCCAAAATGAAAGAACTCACACCCATAAAATCAAAATTCACACCCTCCAAAATAAAAGAATTCACCACCCTCAAATTATTATTTTTTACACATAATTTTATATTCAATATGGGTCTTGTTTGATAGATATTATCGAGTAGGTTCTAAAGATATTTTCTTTAAAAAAATCAGATTTATAAATTAAACTTATAAATATTTAAAGTTTTGAGAGAGAGAGAGAGAGGGAGGGAGAAATTCAATAAAGTACACGTAGAGAGAGAGAGAGAGAGACAGATAGACAGAGAGAGAGAGAGAGAGAGCATTAATGGGTTACACAAGCACTCATGAGCACACGGATTATCATCCAATGGGATTTCACGTGTGGGAAAGGATCTAAACGGGTAGGATGTGAATGAATAGGGCCTAAATGAGAACACTCCACAAAAGAGGGCTAGCCTGGAAGAAGCTCATTTACAATCCTAGAACTACTACTATAGTACAGAAGATTAGGGTTGTCAAAGAAAACCCACGAACCGCGAATCCGAACCGGATCGTAGGTTTTGGATTGGATCTGTGAATTAATGGTCGGGACATGGATTAAAAAATTTGGAAACCGTGCTTTGCAATTCGATCCATGGATTTTCATAAAAGAACCGTGGATAAACCAAACTGGACAGTGAGAATTTAATCAATATATATATATATATATATATACGCCACGGATCCAATCAAGGATCTCAGATGGATGTTTTTCGGTGTTTTGATGCTTTTAAAAAAAAAATTGGGAAATCCAAGCCGTCCAATGTGTTTAAAAGGTGTTTTCAAGGGTCTTTGCAGGAAATCTAAAAAAAATACTGGGAAGGGCTTGATCCAAGCAGTTTTTCGCAAAAACTATACATTTACAGTTTTACAAAAAACTGTTTAGATCAAGCCCTTCCTGGTATTTGTTTTTTTGAAGATTTTCCACGTGGACCATTGAAAACACCTTTTGAACACATTGGACGGCTCAAATTTTCAAAAAAATATCGGGAATGTGGAGTCCCGGATATGGGATTCCTGGATTATATAGTTATTCTAAATATATAATATTGGTGTAAGAATTATAATTAAACATATTATTCTTAATTTTTTACCCTAAATAGGTGAATGTGGTATAAATAAAAAGTAAATGTGCAAACTGTATTGCTATAGTACTATTCCTATTTTCTGGTGTTTATGTTCGGGTCCATGTCAATTCAAGCTACAAATATGAGTTGTCACTTGATGGTTGTTGGTTTTAGGTTTTATTAGTACTCCTGAACCCGGGACTAGTGGTGGTGAAGAAATTTGTTCACTCTCTTTATGTTATGCTGTTTTTGCATCTTTTTGCTACTGCTAATGCTACTCTCTTGAATGTGAATCTCTTTGAATCATTTTGAAGCACTATTGTTGGTGACTTAGCGTTGTTTAAAATTACATTGTGAATGTGGAAGGTTATTAAAACTTAAAAGTACTGATGAATCGGTTCCAAAAGTTACATTGAGAATGTGAATGTGAAATCGTTCTTTTTATTTTGTGGAATGTAATAATCCGTGGATAAACTGTGAACCGAACCATAATTTTTTTGATTGTTTCAAAACCGGACCGTGGACTTTTGGTTTGGACACAGATTGTCTTACATTGGATCGTAGACTTTTGGTTCGGTCCTCAAATTCATACCAATCCACACCAAACCGAACTGTTGACACCCCTACACAAGATGGGTCCCTGTGGCCCAATTTGAAGACCCACACAAATGATCTCAACCGTTTTATCAATTTTAAATCAACTCATTCAAAAAACTATAAGTGGTTTGATCCATCTTCTAATTATTCATTCACAATTTAGGATCTTGAAATTTGACAGAAGTTTGAATGAAAGTTAGAAAATTGGATCAAGTACTTAAAGTCATACGATTGACCTGATTTTTTTCTGAATGACTCAAAGAATAATTTTAGAGCTAATGGGCTCCTTAAATTATTTGTGTAGGTCTTCGAAGTGAGCCCTACACACCCATCTCGCACAAGGTGTGCATTAGAGTAGTATTTCTAAAAATATAAATGAGAGAGAAAATAGATTAGGGCCCATAGGAAAAAGTGAAACCCTGCTTTATGAGAACTCAACCCAATATGAACAAGTTTCAAACGGTAGCAATCTAAGAAGGCAAAAGTAGATGTTAATTTTTGTTATGTTTCCTGAAGTATAACACTCAACTTTTGAATCTCTTATTCGTTTTCATTACCTTTAACGCTTTTGATAGGCGCGCACGGATATAAGTGCCTAAGTAGGGCGAATTAGTGCGTTAGAGGCGTGATTTATTCCATTTTCCACTTGATGCAGTGTTATCTTTTGTTTTGGTGTTTTTGGTTGTTTTGTAGGGAACAGGCCTGGAAGAGTACGTGAAGTAGACACATGGCGGTCGAGTATGTTGGGAACCGGTGGGACCCGAGTAGGGACGTCCAAACAAGCTTGAGAGGCATTATGAAGGTATCGGTATCGATGCAGGGGTTTGTCTGTATCGATACCCAAGTGCTCATACGCGAACAGAATCTACGAGTATCGATACAGTGTTTTTCTTGTATCGATACCGAGAAGCTTAAATCCGGCCGATTGACTTGCCATGTACTTTGACTTCGGGAATGGGCATAAATACTCCGTTTTCATTCTTAATTAGGGTTCCGAATTTAGTTTTCTTACTCTACTTTAGCAGCCGATTTTTCCTCTGGAGATCTGATTTTTCGGAGACTTTTGCATTGAGGTTTTGAGGTTTTGTTCGCTGATTCCACGTATTTACTTTGGTAACTTTCTATTCTGTTTACATTAATCTCAGTTCACGGGAGTTTTGACCGTGTTTTGCTTCCAATCTTTGTTTTTAATTCATATTCAATTATGAAAGCATGTTTACTTTCAGAATTCTAATGTTCGTTCAAGCTATCATGTGTGAGTAGTACCATAGGTATGGTTGCGGGGTGACTAACACGCCGTGGCCAGAGCTAGATTTGTTTCTGCTCCTATTTCCAGAATCAATAAAGGAAAAAATAATTTTAGGTTATAAAGAGCTTCCGTTAGACGTATCCGGGCATTGTCGGAGCCCATGTAACGCGGGAAATGGGAGACCAAAACTCGTTCTTCGCGGTACATGGGTAAACGACGACCATGAGGATTCGCATCTTTCAGAGTACCTTTTTTTCTCTAAAATCAACTATTTTTAGAACACTAACGGAGCAGAACTGTCCGGACCTGTTCACTAGTATTATGAACCCTACGACCATACTTGCTTTTAATTAGTTTAAATTAAATGAGCATTTTCTTCTCTTAGCTAGCTAATTCTCCCAACAAATTGCGAAGGGTGGCTACCTAAGAGCCGTTTTTAACCTACAACCCGAGTTTTTAGTTAAGCACTGATAAGCGTGTGGGAAGCTTGCTTTCCAGCACCTAAGTAGGGTGAATTAACGCGTTAGAGGTGCGATTTTATTCCATTTTCCACTTGATGCGGTGTGTTCTTGGTTTTTCGTGTGTTTGGTTGTTTTGTAGGGAACAGGTCGGAAAAGAGCGCGTGGAGTGGACACATGGCCGTCGAAACGTAGGGGAACCAATTGGGGCCTCAAGTGGGGGCGGCCAAACAAGCCCTGAAAGCATTTTAGAGACCCCAAAGATCGTCACGAGGGGATTGTCCCCAGTATCGTCAGGGTCGCATCATATGGGAACAGAACGTCTGGGTATCGATACAGGACTTCTCCTATATCGATACCAAAGGTCACATAACTGACTGTTTGACTTTGTTTCGGGTTTTGACTTTAGTAGGGATTATAAATACCCCATTTTTGGGGACAAGTAGGGATCCACGAATTTAACTTAGGTTTGAACTTTTCAAGTTTTCGGCTACGGATCTCAGTTCTTCTTTCAGCTTTACGCTTCCAGTTTTATTTCCCAAAGATTCCAAAGATTCAGATTGTTTTTATGGATTGGTAATCAAGTTTAGTTTTTCCTTGCAATTTGTGGTTTTTATTCTTCATCGTTCTTATATTTTATTCGTTAAGAATGCATAGATCTAGGTTTAACTTATTCCTGCAATCTTCATAAGCATGAGTGAGTAGTCGCTGTCGTGCGGTCATGGCGGGCTTAAGGCGCCGTGATCTAGGCTAGTCGATATCTCACCTCGGGGCCGAATTAAATCAATTTTCAAGCAATTTTGGGAACTGAAAACTTTTCTAGCGAACAAACCCAGGCATTACCGGAATTCGAATGCGCACGGAATCTGGTGACAGGTGGTGCGCATTCGTTAGGAAACCTTTCTCAAATTCTAAAATCAGTAAAATGATTAATTGTGGCCCGAGTAATTATTGGCTAGGCTAGGTGTGGACGCTGGGTTCCCACAGCTGTGCTCTCTTTATTATTTCGCATTTAATCAGTTAAATTAGCTAGTGGTTAATTAATTAATCTCATAAAATCGAAGGGGTGGCTACCTAAGAGCCAGTTAAACTAAAACTCCACACTTTTGAGTCAAACACCGTTAGCTGTCTCTGTGGTTCAACTCCGGTACTTCTGGATTTATTGTGCTACACCGATCGAGAGTCCTACACTTGGGACGCGTCTTATTTTTAGTCACCTGGTCGGTCAAGCAAGCACTCTCCACCTTCTGCGTGGATTATTTCGGTCTTCTACAGGGTATTGTCTTCTACCTGGTCTCAAATTTCTACGGCAGGGCAACCCTTCAATTTAGGTTTAGGATTTCGGTCAAGCAGCTTTGTATCACAAAGAGGAAGTCAAAATGCTCAAGTAATCTTCAACTTGCAATGGTGGTTTTTGAGATTATCGTTGAAATTGAGACAATTCAAGTTAGATTAATAAGCAGCCACCAAACATGTGCTAAATAATTAATAGAACTTGAACATGTTCCATTTTTTTTTTTTTTTGAGAAAACCTTTTTTACGGAAGTGACATAAACACCTATTTTGTAGCCAATAAATGACAAGCCGTCATGTCATTAAAAAGTGAGGTCCATCAAATTTTCTGAACCCACGCACATGCACCTTATCAGTCCCTCCTTGTCAAAAACTCTCTGTGTGTGTGTGGCCCCCTTTCTCTCTCTGAGAGCTTTACCAACAACCACCACCAACAATTGGCCACCCTACCACTGGAAAATTGAGAACAAAGAATGAAAGAAAGAGAGGAGAGAGGGTACGTAGGACTTCAATGGTGGGGTTGATGGCAACTTTGGGCCCTCGTTGTAGGCCACCGGATAAACTAGCCTGCTGGGGTGGAGAGAGAAATTTCCCCAATAAAAAAATGAGAAATGGGTGTGTTCATGTTCAGGAGGAGTGGGACGGAGAGCAGGTTGTGGTTGGAAGAGAAAGGGGGAAGAAAGAGATGTAGGAGTGAGTTTTCTTTGGTGATGTATCCATGTAAGAACCCTTGATTAATTCACTTTTGAGAATTTTTTTTTTTTTTTTGGAATTGTATGATTTGTTTTTGGTTGATGCAGAGAGAGAAAGGGAATGGGCTTTTTGAAAAAGGAGGGAGTTATCAAATGCATGTGGGTGGCTTGGGAAAATTTGATGGGCTCACTTTTTGAGGACGTGGCAGCTTATAATTGGTTGCTGTAAATTTAGTGTTTACAACATCTTCATAAATAAGATATTCTCTTTTTTTCTTTTTTCTTTTAACGTATCACACGAGGGACGCATTGCATGGAAGGATCTTTTTTCTTTTTCAAGTCACTCAATCACTTGCTCTCATGAAAGGAGCTTTTTTCTTTTTCAAGTCACATCAATCTCTTGCTCTCGTGAAAGGATCTTCTTTCTTTTTCAAATCACTCAATCTCTTGCTCTCTTTTTCCACACACAGACAAAACCCCACTCTCTTCTTATTCAAAATTTATCCGATTGCGTGGCCACCACATCTGGGACTCTTTCCTGCAGCCCATGCTGCAGTACTTCCTACTGCCTCCTTCGATTGATTTGCAGCACCCTCCAACTGCCCCGATGCATTGAACGCATCCCCATGGTCCACCATGAAATATCCCTCACCAAACCAAAGCTTTTTCATGGATATATAATAGTTGTGGCGGGGGCAGAATTTTGTGTCGGCAGGGTCCGAAGCACATATATTTTCATATTTATAACAAGTTATAAATATATATATATATATATATAATATTATTAGTGAAAAAAGTTATAATACACACTTTTTATTTGGATGTGTATCTTATAAAAGTTACGATTTTTTTTATACAAGTTGCAATTTTTTTTAAAAGTTATGAGACACAAAAATGTTACGAATCATATTGCTAAAAATTTACAAAAAACTAAAAAAATGTTACGATTGTTGATGAAGTGACACAATCTGAATTATACAATAGGTGTATATAGTATATAATTTTAATGAGTATGTCTTGTAGTCATTTCCTTTATTGGTTTATATCACAACTTGTGAGATCCCAAACAGAGATGATATTACTTGCATATACGTAGGCACCGTTTACTTTTATACTCTCAACCTTAAAAAAATAAAATGGACGGCTCATCTTGGACATTTTCCGGAAAGTTTTCATAGACCCTAACATTTTCCATTAATAAAAATCAGTACATTGGCCAATATCTCTGGCGGGTTGATGCACGTGGATTCCACTTAGATTATGTGGAACCCGCACGCCTCAGACAATTTTGAACACATCTATATCGAAATACACGGATTATTTATTGTTGGCAGGCAGATTAAGGAACGTTGTTAAATTCGACTCTTTATATTTTCTCTTTCGTTAATTCCAAAGATGACGATATTTACAATCAACCCTCATCTCATAGGCCTATATATTATGCCATATTCCATTCCGTCTTCCAACACACACATCACAAAATGGCCCTAGACATAATGTTGTTTAGGGAGATTGCAGCAGCAACTGTAGTCTTTCTTCTCACTAGGCTCTTCCTTGGTTCCATCGTCCAGCTCCTCAAACCCACCTGTAAACTCCCGCCCGGTCCGAAAGGATGGCCGGTTGTCGGCGCCTTACCACTTCTTGGAACCATGCCTCATGTTGCCCTAGCCAAAATGTCCAAAAAATATGGACCCATCGTCTACCTAAAAATGGGCACTTGTGGCATGGTGGTAGCCTCGACTCCCGAGTCAGCTCGAGCCTTCCTCAAAACCCTTGATATGAATTTCTCAAACCGGCCACCTAATGCCGGTGCAACCCACTTGGCCTACAACAGCCAAGACATGGTTTTTGCCGACTACGGCCCAAAATGGACTTTGTTACGCAAGTTGTGCAACGTACACATGCTTGGTGCAAAAGCGCTGGATGATTCGGCTCATATCCGAGAATCGGAGTTGGGTCACATGATCCGAGCCATGGTTGAATCAAGCCAACGAGCCGAGCCAGTGGTGATATCAGAAATGATGACTTACGCCATGGCGAACATGATAGGGCAAGTCATACTCAAGCGTCGCGTCTTTGTCCAAAAGGGTTCGGAGTCCAACGAGTTCAAGGACATGGTGGTGGAGCTCATGACCTCAAAATTCGGACTATTTAACGTGGGCGATTTTATACCGCCGTCGATTCGCGTGGATGGACTTACAAGGGATCGAGGGTGGGATGAAGCGCATGCATAGCAAGTGGGATGATTTGATAACGAGGATGGTGAAGGAACACAGTGAGTCGGCTCATGAGCGTAAAGGAAACCCGGATTTTCTTGATATTCTTATGGCTAATAAAGAAAATTCTCATGGCACCGGCTCACTTAGCCTCACCAACATTAAAGCACTCCTTTTGGTATGTGATCTTGGGCCCTTATTAATTAGGAAAATATTCTCCATCGTATTTTTGTTGTTCTTTACGATGAACTCAACTTTTTAAGATGACATGGTCTAAAAAGTTTAATGGAATTTCCAACGTTACCCTTTCTCTCTAAATCTTCTTTTACTAATTCATGAGGATTAACTTCTTCCTTTTAATTTTCAAAGAGAGCAAAAAATTTGGTATATTCCAAATTAAAAAAAAAAAACAAACGGAACGGATGGAGCAGTAGAATTTGGGTACGGGGAGGGTATCACGTGGTACCCTCTCGGTGCGTCTAGGCCGTTCAATATTATAACCAACAGTTCGGATTAAAAGTGTCATCCAACTTTATATATTAAAAAAAAAAAAGAAAACAAAAAGTACGTGCATTTCAATTCAGACCGTTGGATGTATTTTGGGACAACCTAGATACACCGAGAAGATACCATGTCACCCATGCCCTATTTGCACCCAAGTTTTTGTCATCGACGTATAGAATCTTAGATTAGACAAAGTTAATTCAGGCCTGGAGTTCAACCATCCCATCTCCGCTTGAAAGAGGGGCGGCTCTACTCTACTGCGATTCCAGTTGGGTTGAGTAGATCCACCGAAAAAAATTATCTCCCACAGTCCCAAATTGTTGGGCCATGTTATTATTTGGGGTCTCTTAAAAAAATTTCCATATCTTTATATCTATAATGATTTTATATTCAATGATGGATCTTATTTGTTTGATTATAAATCTCCATTAGCTTTATTAAATGCATATTTTAAAATTATGAAAAGCATTATAGATTGTAAAATACAGATAATTGTTTGAAAAACTTCAAAAGTGAAAGTGACCCAATAATTTGGGACCGGGGGAGTAAAAACTTTAGATATATTCTTGGAGACGCCCCTATGAGAAAATAAAAAACTTTATCCAATTTCTTTTATTGGTCACGATATTGAGAAGGAAATCAATTATACGTCAAATACAATGTTCGACTTTCTATAGATGGCAGTCTAGCCATTCCAGATCTAAATACAGTCAACACATCCGAACTAACAAAAGCAAAAACAAACGAAATACAGATAATAGAAAAAGGCTAGAATATACACCATTTATTTGAGTGTGTATCATATATATTCTTATAAAAGTTACGTTTTTTTCTTTTATAAAAATTACGAGACACACAAAAATGTTACGAATCATATTGTTGAAAAATTAAAAAAAAACAAAAAAATGTTATGATTGTCAATGAGGTGACACCATCTGAACTATACAATAAGTGCATAAAATATACAACTTTAATAAATGTGTATTGTAGCAATTTCCCAGATAATGAGATAACTACCCTGGGTTGTTTCACTTGTTTGGACCTTATTTTTGGCACACAGCCCAAGAGAAATATTGTATTATGTTTTACTAATAAGCCACAAATGTCTAGGTCAATTTACACACTTCTCAATTAGTTGATGAGTAATTCTATTGACCTATTTAAACTCGAAAAAGTGTCTGTTTCAACTGGCCCAGAAAAACTTATGTTCATGAGAGATTTTGAATGAAATACTAACAGGTCAGCACCCATTATTTTGGCTAAAATTTGAGAATAGTGAATTTCAAAAATAGAGATGGTAATTTCATCATTTTCATTTATGTAGAACTCCAAACCTAGAGAGAAATAATTGGCTTCCATTATAATTTCGGAAAACATTCTTTACACCGGCAATATAAATTAATATTTTCTCCAAACCTATTACATTGCGCCATGTGTGCAAACAGTGATCCCAAAACGTAGAACATGAACAGATAGTGCAATGCAATCGATTTGAAAAAAAATTTAGTTTACACCACCCGTATAAAAAATATTTTCTCTTATAATTTAAGAGAACATTCTTTACACCGGCGGTGTAAACTAATGTTTTCCCTCTCACTTTCTTTCACATGTTCCATTTTTTTCTCTTTGATAGAATCTATTCACTGCCGGCACCGATACATCATCCAGCGTAATTGAATGGGCACTAGCTGAAATGGTACTGAATCCTGATATCCTAAAACGGGCACAACGAGAGATGGATCAAGTCATTGGAAGGAACAGAAGATTACAAGAATCTGATATTTCAAAATTGCCTTATCTACAAGCCTTATGCAAAGAAGCCTTTCGACTGCACCCTTCCACCCCACTTAACCTTCCACGAATCTCATCCGAAGCATGCGAAGTGAATGGCTACTATGTACCAAAGAATACAAGGCTAAGCGTGAACATATGGGCGATTGGGAGAGATCCTGACGTCTGGGAAAACCCTCTGGAGTTCAACCCGGAAAGGTTTATGTACGGGAAAAACGCGAAAATGGATCCAAGGGGGAACGATTTCGAGTTGATTCCATTCGGGGCGGGTAGGAGGATATGTGCAGGAGCTAGGATGGGGGTTGTCATGGTTGAGTACTTTTTGGGCACATTGGTGCACTCATTTGACTGGAAATTGCCAGATGGGGTGGCAGAGCTAAATATGGATGAGACTTTTGGTCTGGCTTTGCAGAAGGCCGTGCCTCTGGCTGCCAAGGTTACCCCACGGCTGCATCCAAGTGCTTATGCTATTTAGGTTGAGGAAAGGTTAATTTGGGTCCTTGTGTGTTGCGTCGCTTTGTTGCCCTTTCTGTAGTCAATGGCTTGTGATGTTTTTTTTTTTTTTTTGGTCTTCTTCGATATTGTGTTAGCTGGTCTTTGTTTCCTAGGGTTTGTCCCGTAGGACCTAAGCTGGTTTCGTTCTAATGCAATAATGTACCTAGCTAGAAGGGTACTTTTGGCTGAACAATGAGGTGACAAAAACCGTATTGAAGTATGTTTTCAGAACTATATATGCTTCCATATCAAATGGATTGGAAATTTGGGTCCGATTTAGGGCGCGATGCTTTGGCGCCTCTCTAATTTTGGAAGAACGCTATGATAGGAACATCAGATTCAATGAAACGCTATATTTAAAGCCTTCCGTGTTTTCCTTTTCTGTTACCTCAAAGGAATGTTATGTTTGCTACTCTATTATAGTTATTTTAAAAGTATGCTATATTATATAGGATCCCGTTCTACTAAGAACTCCCTTAAACTCCCAATTTGCAGACCTCATGGATTAGGGTTGAATCTCGATGATCCGAACAGCTCAATGTGTTTAAAACATAATTTTAAGGGACACCGCGAGAATTCATCCAAAAAAAATACTCGGAAGGGCTTCATTTGAGCATTTTTCAATACATTATATATGCACGGTTATTATGAAAAACCGCTCGAATGAAGCCCTTTCGGGTTTTTTTTTTGTGATTCCTCGTGTCGGCCATGGAAAACATGTTTTAAACACATTGAGCGGTTTGGATCGTCGAAATTTGGTCCGAAAAATCAAAAAATGGGTAGTTCTCACGAATATATATATATATATATATATATATATATATTTTACTTCTAATCCGGACTTTTAATTTCCGGACCTCATGATCCAAATATTTTTTTGACGATCCGATCTGTCAAATATTTTCAAAAGGTGTTTCTAAGGGTCCAAGCGAGAAATCTTGAAAAAAAATATTGGGAAGAGCTTGATGCAAGCAGTTTTTGCAAAAAATATATATTTACATTTTTTGCGAAAACTGCTTGGATCAAGCCCTTTCCGGTATTTTATTTTGAAAATTTCATGCATGGACCCTAGAAAATACCTTCTGAACACGTTGGACGGGTCAGATTTTCCAAAAACAATTTGCAACACAAAAAAACCCCATTTTTTCCTTAAATCCGAGAGTGTGGATAAGAAGTTCGAGCTATATATATATATATATAGAGAGAGAGAGAGAGAGAGAGAGAGAGAGAGAGAGAGAAGTATCTATTGGTATTAATATCGTACTCTATATCTCCAAAACAAAAACAGCATGTCCAAAAAAAAAAAACCCATGGGAACCAACAAAAACTAATATCTTATGTGTCGAATTAATTTTGCTTGGCCTGAAATATAGAATTCGTAAAGAAAACATGTAATTGTGACATCTTACGTATTTTTGTTATTTGGTTGCAGTATTCCAAACCAAACCAAACCAAGCCTTATGTCCCAATCAATTGGAGTCGGCTACATGAATTTTTTTTCTCCATTAAGCTCTGTCAAGTGCTGCTTCATCGTTTAAACCTAGTATAATCAAATCTTTGCGTACTACCACACCTAATGTCAATTTGGGTCTTCCCCTCTCTTGTGCATTTTTACCCAAAGGTATCCTATCCACTCTCTTAACTACTGCGACATTCGTTGGCCTACGATAGAATGCAAACTGAAATTAAGGCAATTTTTGAAACACCTGTTCAAAATTTCTAGAGTCGCCTCTAATCACCGCAATTCTTTTTAGAATGCAAACTGACCTCTCACTCGCCCAAGGTTTTAAATCACGGTTTGATGATACGTAACAGTAACGGTTTGAGTATAATGGTTTCGGTAGTATCAAATGCAAACTGACCTCTCTCTCTCTCTCTCTCTCTCTCTCTCTGTGTGTGTGTGTGTGTGTGTGTGTGTATATATATACGCCAATTATCCAATCCGAGATCTCATCCCAGATTGGAGGTTTTTTGGTGTTTTGATGTTTTTAAAAATTATTTTTGGAAAATCTGAGTTGTCTAATGTGTTCAAAAAGTATTTTCAAAGGTCTACGTGGGAAATCTTCAAAAAAAAATACCGAGAAGGGGTTGATCCAAGCAATTTTTCGCAAAAACTGTATATTTACAATTTTGCAAAAAACTGCTTGGACCAAGCCCTTCCCGGTATTTTTTTTGAAAAAATTCGCGCGTAGACTTTTGAAAACACATTTTGAACACATTGGACAGCTCAAATTTTCAAAAAAATATCGTGAAGGTGGAGTCCCGGATTAGACCTGGACTCTCTCTCTCTCTCTATGTATGTATGTATGTATATATATATATATATAGATATATAAAATCTTCAAAAAAATATTGGGAAAGGTTTGCTCCAAGCAGTTTTCGCAAAAAATATATATTTACATTTTTGTGAAAACTGTTTGAATCAAGCCTTTCCCCGTTTTTTTTTTTTTTTTTGAAGATTTCTCGCATGGACCCTTGAATACATTTTTTGAACATATTGGACGAATCGGATTTTCAAAAAATAATTTACAACACAAAAAAAAAAATATTTTTTCTTATTTCGGGGAGGTGTGGATTAGAAGTTTTCCGCATATATATCACTACAAGAAAGAAACACATTTGGTGACTAAGAATTTGGTCACTAAAAAGTCCTATTTAGTCACCAAAGGTCTACTGTGAAAAAAAATAATTTAGTCGCCTAACCCTACTCGCAAAAAGGTATTGGTGACCAAATTTTCTCTGGTCACGAAAGCATAACATTTAGTAACTAAAACTTGGTCACGGTAGTATCCTTTTATTGACTACTTAAAGTTGGTCACATCGAAAAATGGTGGCCAATGGCACCTAGAAAAAAGTCACTCGCTTTACAAAATCACTCATTGGCAAGAACAAAGATTGTGTTGCATAAGATAATTAATGAAGAAAATAAACCTACCAACAAACAATTGGGACAAAGGCATATTTTTTTGAGAAAATCTAATCCAATCCAACACCTTTGCTTTGTAAGATTCTTTTGTGTACAAGGAAAACCACAAGCAATCAAGATATGTAAATAAGCTCCTCTTTTCCTCGGAAAAGCCCGTCTAGTTTCCTATGTAGCCTGAAACATGTTTTTTTAAAAAAATAAAGAAACAAAAGGGAAATGTATTACAAAGAAAAAGATCGTTGCCCCACATGAGACTATACAAAATAGTTGTAACTTACTCCAAATAGCATTCAAAAACAAAGCTATCCAATTTCCCCTGCCGTGGGACATTCCATTATCACAATTTACTCTCTCTGATCAAACCATAGACAAATATGTCATATATTTTAACCACTAAGAAACAAAATCATTTCTGATTGGAAATTGAATTATATATAATATTGCACACGCTGTAACCATTTCACTCCAACAAGAAACCAAACTAATTAACCAAGTTTTAACAGGGGGAAAATACAGCAGGAAAATCAAGAACAGGTCAAACAAACGGTCAAATTAACCTTCCGTAAAACAAACCAAACAGCATGACAATTCCATACATATTCCAGCGCAACATCTTATTAACCTAGAAACCTTTTTTGCATTTACGTCTTATAATCTATCAACATAGATAAAGAAAGAATTTGTCTTAATTTAAAATACCAAATGGGGCTTTTGTTTCCGATCTCATACCTTCGCAGTCTAAGACAAACTCCGGTTTCGAGGACTTGTATACATCACGGATGGATCTGTCCTTCTGATTCTTCGATCGAAAGCCCTAAAATTTGAACACTGATAGTAATCTATAAACTCGAAGAAAAATTCTGAAAAAATTCTATGCACATCTATGGTAGCTATTTAAAGGAGTAATTAACCTTTATGAGACCCTGATCTTGATCATTGAGGGAACGGTTCCCATGTGTATGCAGCCTTCGCGGGTTTTGGGGGAAGAAATTGAGAGTCGAGAAAAAAAAAAAAAGGTTTTGAAAATAGCGGGTCGAGGTCGAACTATCTGATTTCAATTGACTGGTCTCCGATGTTGAAAAGGGAAAAAGGACTCAGGGCCTCAAATTTGGGAGAAGCGAGGAAGAGTATGAGAAGAGGAAGCGGGAGAGGACGGCGCACTGGCTGCCGTCGATTGTATAGAGAGAGAGAGAGAGAGAGAGAGAGAGAGAGAGTCTGAGATGGGTAATGAGGAGGCAAAAGGGGAGGCGGCAAAGGTTCAAGAAATTGAGAGGGGTAGACGATCGGGGAGAGGTTTGGGGGAGACGACGATGCAGTCGATGGGGGGGGGGAATATTTAGGATAAGGAATTTTTGGTGAAAAGCATACTGCCATGAAACGACGTAGTTCTGTTTTACCAACTTTTTAGTGACAACCAAAAAATTAGAACAGCCCGCCCAATCGGTTTCGGCGCGCGGTGCCAAAATTTAAACAATTTGGTGACAAGTAGAGCCCTGTCACCCAAAATGGAGATATTTAGTGACAAAAAACTTGTCACCAAAACAAAACTCGTCACCGTAAATCAACTCCATTTGGCGGTAATTACCGAAATCCCGCCAACTATTTCCCCAAAAAAATAAGTTAATTGGCAGAAAATTTTCTTTTTGCCGAGGAATTTTAGTATCATATCATGTATTATATCATTCGTATCAAGAATCGAGTTAATTTAGTATCACTACAGTTTTGATCCGATAAAAAACTCATTTCATTAGTGAAATTTCATCCCGGTAAATAAGCCTTCTAAATCCGATAGAGCCTAAGTTTTACTAGAATAATGTAATTAATGTGAAAAACAATATCAACAGTCTCGATTATTATGATTGTGTCGCATTTGATTGGCTATCGTACATTAAACTACCACTACAAGAAATTAGGCATATAGCGAGGAAATTGGTTTCCTCGTTGAAACTTTCCTCGCTAAAGGCACACTATTTGCGAGGAAATTAAAGTTCCCTCTGTAATGGGACAAAGTTTTAGCAAGGAAATTAATTTCCTCGCCAAAAAATTTATTTCCTCGCTAAAGACACCTTTTTGCGNAGGAAATAATATTTCCTTGATAAAACTTGTCGCTAAAACTTTGGCGCCAACAATTTCTCCCGCCATACAAGTATTTGCGAGGAATTTCAAAAAATTCCTCGCAAATTGTTGCAGGCAATTTGCGAGGAATAGAAAAATTTGTCACTAAAAGGCAATAATGATTTTTTGTGTTAAATTAATTGGACGCTAAAGGTCTAACAATTTGCGAGGAATTTTTGTTGCTGCAAGAGAGTTGGTATTTGCAAGGCAATATAAATTTTTGTCACGAAAAGGTATTTTAATGTTGAAACCAATTTGCGAGGAATTTTGGTTGCTGCAAAAAAAGTTGGTATTTGCGAGGCAATATAAAATTTTGTCACTAAAAGGCATTTTAATGTTGAAACCAATTTGCGAGGAATTTTGGTTTCTGCAAAAAAGTTGGTATTTGCGAGGCAATATAAAATTTTGTTACTAAAAGGCATTTTAATGTTGAAACCAATTTGCGAGGAATTTTGGTTGCTACAAAATATATATATATATATATATGTGGGTTATTTGCCGAGAAATTAAAATTCATCGCTAAAAGGCAACAGTGATTTTTTGTGTGTCATGAGTATGTGCGAGGAAATTATGAAATTCCTTGCTAATTGTCCCCTTGAAAAAATGTCGCCAGATTTCCAAGGGGCGGGAACAAGATTTTGGGGAAAAAATATTTTGCGAGGAATTTTATTTTTTGCAATGAAGTCGGTTTTTACAAGGCAATCAAATTGCAACCTGATAGAAGGGCTTTCTAACCCCGATAGAGCCAAAAATTTACATGAACAATTCAATCAACAAGCACAATGAACTCAACAATTTTGATCGTCGTGATTATGTTGCAGTTGTGTGGTTACTGTATTAAAAATATAATGAGGGAAAATAAAAAATATATATTGAAAGAGAATTATACTTAAATAAATGGATTTGACATAATAAGGAAAAAAATGAGGAAAAATAAAAATAAATTTTAATTAAATAAATGGACTTCCCATAATTAAATAAATAAATAAATCAATCAAAAAACATTTTTATTAAATAAATTGAGTTGCCAAATTCCATAATAAGGAAAAAAATTAGGGAAATTTAAAATGAACTTATGAATAACAAAAATAATTAAAAAAATAGGGGGGAAATAATTTAATTTTGATAACAAAACTATAAATTTTGAAAATTTGACTTAATAAGTCAAAAATACATTTTTATAAAATAAATTTAATTTTATTTAAAAAATGAGGGAAAATAAGAAATTAAATTTTTGAATAATAAAAATGAAAATTTTGATTTTGAATTGATAGGTCAACATTGAATTTTTGTAATTGCATAATATGTATAAAATGTTGATTATATTATGCGCTAGCCACGCGATCGCAACACAATTATGACAATCTATACCGTTCAATTTGTTTGTCTTGCTATTTTAATTACTCTCGCCAAATTTGAAGTCCATCGGATATTGAAAGCCCTTTCATCGGGGACGTTTATTAATTATCAACCGACAATTTGTTTCCTTCGATCAAGTACGTAACGATAGTTAAATCACTTCATTTTTTACATGGAGGATATAATCACTACCATTTACAATCTAGACAGTTCTGATTCGAAAAAAACTGCTCTGATGGCTGTCGAGTCATGCATTATAGGACATTATTGCTCTTAGATGCACCGAATGTGATCCGATCAAGTGGTTGCCGACATTTGATTGCCACTGTTTTTCGGGGAAAGTGATAGAATTGATAAGATATGAAATCGTAACAGTTTAGATCGAACATTCGAGAAATCGAGTCTGCACCTACCTTTTAATCTTGTACATTGAACTTACTTGGTTATGAACCAAACTATTTTTCTATAGGATAATGTACGTTATTCACACGATCACAACACAATTATGACAATCCAAACTGTTCATTTTGTTTGTATTGCTGTTTTAATCGCTCTCGCCAAATTTGAAATCTATCGGGTATTGAAAGTTCTTTCATTGTGACGTTGATTCATTATAAACCAATTTTTTTTCTCCTTTGATCAAGTATCTAATGATAATTAATTTACTTCATTTTTTGCATGGAGAATATAATCACTCCCACGTAAAACGTAGACGGTTCCGATTCGAAGAAAAATACTCTGACAACCCTCGAGTAATACAATTTCACGCATGAAAAAATTGGCTTCAAAAAATTTCCTAAGCACTCCTATTTTCCCCCCAAAAAAATTCCCCAAAATCTAAAATCCCTGATACTCCCCCAAAATCTGCTCAGAGTAATTTTTCTAGCGCCAATTCGAAATTCTACAAAAATGTGGGCGGGGAAGGGAGAAGTCACTGCCTAGTGCCCACCACACACCAAATATTTTGAACGCTTTCTCTCTCTCTCTCTCTCTCTCTCTCTCTTCCACCGCTTGTCCGCTTCCCCTCCCTTTCTCTTCCTCCTGCTTCCACCACTGATTCCCCCAACATGTCTCTCTCAAAATCGAAGATATGTTGTAGACATTACAAGGGATCTTTATTTCCTCTACCCTGGTTTTCATCTACCAAAAGTTATTCCAAATGGTCAAACCTAGGGTGAGCCCGTTTGCATTCACAGTGACTCCTTCGCAACATGCCGCCGAATACGAAAGTTCATAACAAAGGTATTTGTATTCACTCCATTTTAATTAAATTTTCATTCCTCACCGTCTGTATAGTTATGTGCCTATATATTATGCTTTATTTTTGGTTTTTGGTCGTTTTTCACATGATTTATATGCTGGGTTTGGTTCATAGATTAGTATTTTTGCACGATTTATTTGCATGCCTTACTGGATTGAACGCAGACTTGTCTCTCTTCCTCCCTCAATCTAAGAAATTAGGGGATTTTTTTGTGTAAACATTGGTTTTGTTTTTGAGGGGTTTTATTTTCTTTAAAATCGGGGGTTTGGTTTTGGAGGTTTTTATGTACTTTATGTAAACTGACTTTTGTTTTCCCCATGGAAACAAACTCTTCGAATAAACCCATGTATTTTTAATTACATTTTCAAAGCTCCTCCACGTTGTTTAGTCATGCATATCTATAGCTTTGTTTTGTGTAGATATCTAAGTCCCTAATCTCGAACTAGTCCTCCGTTCCAATTTTAACCGGCGCTATGTTAAGTAGGAATCTATCAATGTGCTCGGGACCCCAACTATAGTTTTTGCTTGCTGGAGTGGATTTTCTTGTATTTTCTCAGCAACCAAACAGAGAACAAAAAATAGTCATGTTGATTTACCCAAAAAAAAATAGTCATGTTTTTGTTCTTGCTTGAGGAACTCAATTTTTTGGGGCTTCACTTGTTTGGTTTGGTTTATAGTTTCTTAGTTGGTTTTGCCTTCCTTTAAGGGAATGTGTGTAGCTAGTAGTAGTGTTTCTTGGCTGCAGTTTGTTGCTCTTGGGGCTTTATCCCTAGTTTTGTATTCTTGGGTTTGAGCTTAATAATATTGCATTTACCAACAAAAAATTTAATAACATAAAAGATTCAAGTACTCTGGCCATTCAGAGATTAATTTTATGGTTTACTTATAAGTGCATATGTGAACACATTTGGTATGTTTTGAATACCGGGCCTTTTCGATTTTGCTTGTTTTGTAGTTAGATTTGAGAATTTGCATGTGAACAAAGCTTAAGTCTATCTTCTCTATTCAGTACCCAATCCTTGGTCGCCTCATTGATTTACATTTCAACCGGAGTATCAAACAACAGAAATCGGCTCTCTCTCTAATCGCTTGAGTCTCAGATTCAGGTACGACTGCCATTTACACTACACTTTTAGGTTGTGTATTGTTGTTCTGTACTGGCAGTATCACTTCTCATTTGGGATCGCCATGTTACAAACAAGATGTTGTCCAAATTCTAGAAATCCAAATGCTGCCCAGATTCAATATTGACCCGTGATCTTCTATTTACTAGCTGATGTGCTATATTATGTGTTTTGCTACTACCCAGTCATCAAATGGGATTCCACCAGATTGTGTTTGTGGTCGTGTACTTCATTTTACTCTTTTGATTATTATTTGTTTGGGTGGTCGTGTTGGATAGCATTGGTGCTTGCATTTATTTTGCTTTGAACCTAGCCTTTTTCTTCTCATATTGAACATAGTATTGTAAGCAAATATTAATCAAGATTAAAATTCGTAAACCTTTTGCAGATTGCTCTACAAATGATGGTGATCTTTTGGGGGATGAAGATGCAATGAAGTGCTAAATGGGAGACCAATGATGTTTTGAGGACAAAATTGCTTTTTGCCTTTCTTTTTTTTGGGACGTCAATATGAAAGAAGAAGGGGATGCCTTTGGTTTTTGGGACTTCTCTATGGAGGAAGAAGGATATTGGATCAGCCTTTTCTTTTGGTACTTAATAGTACATAATTTAGTCCATAGTGATTTTTGTATAGATACTTGATACATGGTATTATGTTCTCGGTATTTAAGTATCATATTTATATTCCCGTCATTGCTTGAGTTTGATGAATTGTGCTATTTGAATTATATATATATAGCGGGTCATTGTATGACAGGAATCAAAATGAGAACAGTTGGTAATTTTTTTGTCGCTAAAAGAGTTATTTTGTGAGGTTCCTCGCGAAAAGAAAATATATATATTTTTAATTTGTGAGGATAATTTTCCTGGCCAAATTTATTTTTTTGTTTTGCGACAAAAAAATTTTTCCTAGCCAAAAAGTGATTTTTTGCAAGGGAATTTGTTTGGGTGCTACTAGGGAGTTTGGCTAAATTTGGTTTTTTGGTTTATTGGATTATTTGGTTTTGTCCTTATTCAAATTTTTTTTGCATTTGTTAGTTTTCGGTCGATTTTTTGAGGTTTCTTGGCTTGTCTCGACAAGAGGAATCTAAAAAGTATAAAATTATTAGCCAAACTTAAAGTTTTGTGAATAAAGACAAAAATAAACCAAAAAACCAAAAACCAATAATCCAATTTGGTTTATTTTTGTCTTTATTCACAAAACTTTAAGTTTGGCTAATAATTTTATACTTTTTAGATTCCTCTTGTCGAGACAAGCCAAGAAACCTCAAAAAATCGACCGAAAACTAACAAATGCAAAAAAAATTTGAATAAGGACAAAACCAAATAATCCAATAAACCAAAAAACCAAATTTAGCCAAAGCACTTGTACCATTTTGCGAGGAAATAATTTGTTAGTAAACATGTATATTTAGCTAGGAAATTTGAGTTGTTACTATCTAGTTCACCATTTTGCGAGGAAAATGCTGAATCGCCAAACACATGAATTTCCTCACAAAAGGGTTCACTATTTTGTGAGGAAAATTCTGAATCGCCAATCACATGAAATTTCTCGCAAAATGAATTTCTCCGTAAAAGGGATCACCATTTTGCGAGGAAAATTCCAAATCGCCAAACACATGAAATTCCTCGCAAATGAATTTCCTCGCAAAAGGGTTTACTCATTAGCGACATGTTAAATTTCCTTGCAAAAAAAATTTTTTAGTGAGGAAAAAGAATTTTGGACGCAAAAAACAATTGGAGACTACCCATTTGCGAGGAACGAACGACGAATGAAAATACCTCGCAAAAAACCTTTTGCGAGGAAATTAAGGCATTTAGCGAGTAATTTATTTCCTCGCAAAAACCCTGATTTCTTGTAGTGTACATCACAAGACTTAGCTTGCGACCAAAATGTATACATTTATAGGCCATTATAGATTCAATTTTTACAATGGTCGATCTAAACCGTTAAGATTTCATACCTCGTTGATTCCATCATTGTCACCAAAATCGAAGATCATTCGATATGGGCGACCGGGTGACCAGATCACATTCAATACATTCCAAGGCATTAAAGTCTTATATTGCACTACCCGAGCCCCAACTGAGTTTTTATTTGGCGATCTAAACCGTTTATCTATTATATATCATGGAGTACATTATTCTTACCAAGAATAAAGTTGATCGGGTATACTGATAGACATTGAATTGGACAATAACTATCATCCAAATAACAAATTTTGTCTCGATCAGGGAGCTCTGTAAACCCAATCGAGCCAAATTTTGACAAGATTGATTTAATCAATAAGTACGACAAGATCAACGGTCTCGATCATCATGGTTGTGTGGTTACTTTACATTCAACTACAATTCAAGACTTACTATGGTATCAACTATATTCAACATATAGATTTTAATGATCTTTATAAAGTCAATTTTACAATTGTCGATCTAAAACCGTTAGGTTTTCACAACCCGCTGATTCCATCATTGTCACCAAAATCGAAGATTATCTAAAGATACACCATTAATTTAATCTACTTCAAAATAATTTAATTCATATTGTGTAAAATATAAACGGTTCTGATATATATATATATATATATATATATATATATATAATACCCAAGTGGAGCTCGAGTGACGTCTTTATAAGGCTTCAATGCCTCTAGTGAACTAAGTATTGTGCAATGGTTGAATGTACAGTATCAACCCGACTACGAAGAAATCACGACGATTGAAATCGTTGATGTCGTTGTACTTGTTAATTAAATCATTCATACAAAATTTTGGATCAATTGGGGCTAGAAAGCTCTTTCATCGGGACGCGATTGATAGTAACTAATTCTTGTGTAGTAGTTAAATATACAGTAGCCCCACGATTACGACACAATCACAACGATCGAGATTGTTCATTTCATTGTTCTTATAGATTAAGTCATTCATGTAAAATTTTAGCTCGATCGGGTTTAAAAAGCCCTTCATTGGGATGCAAATTGATAGTAAACTAAGTCTTGTGCCATGCTTGAATATACAGTAGCCACATGATCGTGACACAAATCATGATGATCGAGATTGTTGATTTCGTTGTGCTTGTTGATTAAATCATTCATGTAAATTTTTTTACTCGACGAGGTTTAATTTAAAACCCCTTCATCAAGATGAATGACAGTTCCCCTAAAAGTAGTGCTAAACGACATTTATTCGGTGACCACATGATTTTTGTCACCAAATTGATTATTCAGTGACCAAATAAATTGGCGGCCATGGAATGTCACTACAAGAAAAATGACTATTCCCGGCATTAGAAAACCGCCGGAAAAAGTATTACTGGCGGTAAAAATGACAAAAACCGCCCACCGTCAAAACGGCCGTCGGGAAAACATAAACAGTGGTAATCTACCGCCGGTAATAGTAAATGACTTTTTCCGGCGGTTTCATTACCGCTGGTAATGGTTATTTCCAAAAAAAAATTGTCCCGCCAAGTTTCGACCCGCGACCTCTTGTGTGGAGCCCCAACACCTAACCGCCCGACCACCAAAACTTTTCGGTTATACTTAGGAAATAAAAATATTTATATTAAAATTTCAATTTTTACCGGCGGTTTTTTGGATTATCACCAGTAATAGTGGTATTACCAGCGGTTTATAATTACTGCCGGTAAAAGTGACCTTTACCGGTAGTTTTATTACCGCTAGTAATAAAACCGCGGGAAAAATGAATTTTTGCGGCAGGTTGTGATCACCACCGGTAAAAACAATATTTGGCATAGTGTGTTCTATCTATGGTGAGTATATTTTGGTTGGTCACTGAAAATACTATAATTAGTGACCAGATTATGGTTAGTCACAAAAGCTTTGAACAATTGGTGACCAAATGTCTCACCATCGGTAGAAAATTCTGTGGCCATCAATTTATTTGGTCACTAAATGACCAAGATTTTGTGACCACCGTAATTTTGGTCACTATTTGATTGTTTTCCGTGACCAAAACACAATTGGTCACCAAAACTAGTCAATAAAAATGTAATTTCTTGTAGTGTGTGTGTGTGTGTGTGTGTGTATATATGAAGCATTTCTAGTAAGTGCTCCCTTATATAAACTATGGTTCAGGATTTTTTGTTTGTGATTGAATTTCGTCCAAAAAAATACCCAGAAGGGCTTGAGCTGAGTAATTGTCGATAAAAATGTACATATACACATTTTATCTAAAATAGCTCGGATTAACCCCTTCTGGATACTTTTTTGGACGAATCCTCGCGTTGGACCATAAAAACACATTTTAAACACATCTAATGGTTCGGATCATCAAAATTCAACCACGAACAAAAAATCCCGAACTGTAGAGTTTAAGGAACCCCTTATTGTATATTCGTTGTTTATATATGTGTGTGTGTGTGTGTATAAACGCATTGGACGGTTCGGATCATCAAAATTCGATTAGGAAAGTGGATGTTTGGATTTTTTAAAATCCGGGCTCCTTGACCGGAAGTGAACTCATATACACCACCACACTTCCAGTCCACTCTCCCAGATTTTAAAAAAATCCACGCCTCATTGATCCCGATCGAATTTCGAAGATCTGAACCGTCCAATGTGTTTAAAAGGTGTTTTCAAGTATTCCCGTGAGAAATCATAAAAAAAAATACTAGGAAGGGCTTGATCCAAGCCACTTTTCATAAACACTGTATATGTACAGTTTTGTGAAAAGCTGCTTGGATCAAGCCTTTCCCGGTATTTTTTTTTTGATGATTTCTCACAAGGACCCTTGAAAACACCTTTTAAAAACATTGGTCGATTCGGCCATCGAAATTTAATCGGGGAAAGTGGAGGTCCGATTTTTTTTAAAATCCGGGCTCCCTAACTGGAAGTGAACTCATATACACCATAGTTCAAGTCCACTCTCTTGGATTTTAAAGAAATCCATACCTCATTGATCCCGATCAAATTTCGACGATCCGAACCGTCCAATTTGTTTAAAAGGTGTTTTCAACGGTGCCCGTGAGAAATCATTAAAAAAAATACCGGGAAGGGCTTGATCCGAGCAGTTTTTCATGATCGTTGAAATTCTATCGGGAAAGTGGAGGTCCGGATTTTAAAAAAATTCGGGCTCCCTGACCGGAAGTGAACTCTCTCTCTCTCTCTCTCTCTCTCTCTCTCTCTCTCTCTCTCTCTCTCTCTGTGTGTGTCTATATATATAGGGCCCCCTTCTAATCCGGACATCCATGATCCAAATATTTTTTGATGATCCGATTCGTCCATTGTGTTCAGAAGGTGTTTTTTAAGGGTCCATGCAAGAAATCTTCAAAAAAAACAAATACCGGGAAGGGCTTGATCCAAACGGTTTTCACAAAAAATGTAAATATATATTTTTTGCGAAAACTGCTTGGATCAAGCCCTTCCTGGTATTTTTTTTTGAAGATTTCTCACGAGAATCCTTGAAAACACCTTCTGAACACATTGGATGGCTCGGATTTTCCAAAAATAATTTGCAAAAAAAAAAAAACATCAAAAAACCTCTGATCCGGGGGTTCGGATTAGAAGTTTTCTATATATATGGTCAGACTTCTTATCCACACTCCCAGATTTAAGGGAAAAATGGGGTTTTTTTGTGTTGCAAATTTTTTTTGAGGTATTTTCTAAGGTCCACGCGAGAAATCTTCAAAAAATACGGGGAAGCCCTTCCCTGTAAATATATATTTTTTTGCGAAAACTACTTGGATCAAGCCCTTCCCGGTATTTTTTTTTTTGAAGATTTCTCGCGCGAACCCTTGAAAACACCTTCTGAACACGTTGGACGGATCGGATCATCAAAAAAATATTTGGATCATGAGGTCCGGAAATTAAAAGTCCGGATTAGAAGTGAACCCATATATGTGTATGTGTGTGTGTGTATATATATATATATATATATATGTATAACTACTGGAACTAAAACGTAAACCAGTGTATAAACCTTGTTTTCCCTCTAATTTTCTTGTGTGCTGACACTATTCTTTCCCCTCTCATAACTCATTAATAGAATAGAAAGTCTAGGTATATAGAATTCAAAATTGCCCAATTTAGATTGAATTGAAATGAATCTGAACCATGCAATTAGGAAAAAAGGGGTGGCATATGCAACTTTTCCCCTCTTACTCTTCATCCCTGCATAGTATCTATATTACAACGAAGAGTACATTTTGTTCCAGTCACATTTTTTGTCCCAGCCATCATATCACACTTTATCCCTATCTTTTTCTCCACCGGCCACCACATCCAAAATTTCAAACCACATTCTCTCTCTCTCTCTCTCTCTCTCTCTCTCCTTCCTTTTTGAAATTCAAACCACATTCTCTCTCACTACCTCCTCTCTTTCCCCTCTTTGAAATTCAAAGGACCATAAAGAATGAGCATGGACACATGCATTGATTACTCAAGTCGTGCCTTCAGCACGGGGTATTGGCATGCATTAGTCATTTTAGCCCTCTTACACTATCGCGGTGTTACTCATTTAACAACGACAAAAGCATATTAGGAAAACATGACACTTAAAAAACAATGTTTGCCCAAAGGAAGGCAAGGAGTCAACCAAACGAACAAATCTAAAATTGGATTGCTAAAAACAACCCAAAAATCAATTACCAAAAACTACCTAAACCCAAAAAACCACAAAACCAAATAGGCCACAATAGTATCCTCCATCAAACATGGATCCATAAATTAAAATTCAAATGAAAGAGCCACCGTTGTTCAAGTCTTCAAAATCCCAAGCATTATCACCCAAATCATTAAGAACAAAAGCCTCCCTTTTCTACTGTATCCTCCTCTTCCATTTCAACTAGTTTCTGTAAGTTAAAATTTCTCCCCCTCTCTAGCTATTTTTTGAAAACTTTAAACAAACTTTTAAAGCTCATTACCTCTATGCTACTAACTTTAAACAATGCTAAATTTTTATATTCGGTCTTCCTAACCTCCATCAATAGGAAGTATAATATGCATATGATGATAAACAAGTTCGGATATCAATATTAATATATTGGTGTAGACACCCCGATTTTGACCCGAGAAACTTATCAAGCATTCCCGATGATGAAATAGACCAACCATGAATACCTTGAGGCTAAGAACAAGGTTTGAATTCACCAAATCCCTCTAAACCATTCTAAACCCTCCTAGAACAACCCTTAACCAACTGAAATGACCAAAATATCCTTCAAACCACCCAAAAACCACTTCAAAAAAAACCCAAGTCTACACCATCTTCTAGTACATTCAAAACCCTCTTATTGATAGATAATATGTCTCAATCCATTTTGCGATGAGGGAGATGTTCCCGTTTTATCAAAACAACTTGTTTTCCTAACCTTCTGAGGGTAAAATGGTCACACATTTTGATGTAAAAATTATTTTGGGTTCAAACCACTTGGGTTAGAAAGTACATTTGACAAGTTTTCTAATGCTTCAAACCACGCATGAAACAGAGTTTGGTCGCAGCTGGGGCAACCCCGCGAAGTTTGGTTTGCAGGCCCTTTAAGGCTCAAACCCCCACTTTGAGCGCTCAAACATTGCGCGCACCAGAAAATTTTCAAGCTATCTTTCAGCTGGTTTTCCACCTAAACTATGGGCTCCCCCTGGTTTCTAAGCTTTGTTTTCATGCCAAATCCCTCTAATAAAATTCCCTCTCCAACTTGAATTGCAAATTCAAAATTCCCCTAAAACTCTTTATTTAAACCCCTCTTCTCACTCTTTTTTGGGACCCCTTGGCTGATTATCTCTCTCTCACACACACTTCTACAACCCTTTCCACTCTCTCTCTCTCTCATGTTTTAGCCTCACTCTCTCTCTCCTCCATTGCAACCATTCTCCATCATCTTCAAGCTCAAAAATACCTTAAAACTTCATCTCTAAGCCCAAATACACATGGGTCTGTAAAGAACCAACTGATTAACTTCACTCTCTCACTCTAAAACTTTATTTCCAGTCCCACTCCTCCATTATCATCCTTCTATTGAAGCTCAATCATCCTACACCTATAAAACCCACTTGATCATCATCATCTTAGCTCAAATACTCCATCATCCACTCAATCAATCATTCAATCAGCCTTACATTCTTCTCTCTCTGTCCAAAACATCTCTCATATAGGTTATAAACACAACCACTACCCTTCCATTCATCAAACCCCAAGTTCAAGCCTTGATCATAGCCTAAAAGGCAGAAAGCATGTGAAAAATCATGTTTTAGTCATCCAGAAGGAGACCAGTGAATTCATGGAGGTTTCACATACCCTTTATGAGCTCACAAGGTGTTAAATATTAAAAAAAAAATTGATTTTAAAAATCTCAACTTGAGGCTCATGCTATAGTTCGAGCTCTCAAACTATTTCATCCATTTTGTTGTTTTTGTGGTTTCTGATGCTTTCTCATGTTGATATCCTCATTTGATGGCTTTTGGTTGGTGTAAATACTTTAAATTAGCTTACTTCACTCTTGATCATTGATCAATGAAGCCAAAAACCATGGAAACGATGTTTTATCATCATCAAGCAATGAACTAGCTTTGTTTGTGAGATGAATAAGTGTATCTCACTCTTTTAAACAATGATCAAATTGTTTAAGCTCACAAAGCACCAAATAATGGCCAGAGCTTCTGTAACCCTTGAATGGGATTCGAGCACTGATTCTATGACATAATGAGCACTCAAACTTTGTTCAGTTTTGGCATTTGAATCTTGTTTATTTCAGTTATGCATTCTGTTTTCAGTTCACATAGTGTGTGTGTGTGTGTTGTTGTTTGACTAAGTCAACTTAATCTCTTCTCCCTTTCACTCTAATCATGTTTATGCATGGCCCAATACTCATTTCTTACACATGCAAATCTTTCAAGCATATTTATTGATGTTTTTGGAATATCATAGTCATTTGTATCATTGTGTATTGTTTTGATGTTGTTGATGAGTCAAACAGAGGCAAGAGGGTCTAAAAGGCTCAAACTCCATGCTTTGAGCGCTTAAAATGTCTTCATACTCATCAAATGTTTTCATCATCTGAGTTGTCTAACAGGGTTTTGGGCATTCTAGAATGTCTCGCATTATTTTATTCTCACTCCTTATGTCTTTATTACTTTGTTTGGTTCATCGTCAAGCTTTAAGTTTATGTTAACATGATCATACCTTTCTGCTTAGTCATCAAAGAAACATTTTCAAGCAGCTTAAAGTGCATCAAACATGTTTTCATCCAAATCAAAATCATCAAAAACATCACAAGCATGTGTGAGTGAGTATGAGTTTGAGCGCTCAAACCACTGGAATTGGATCAGATTGGTTTAGCTTGTTTTACGGACTCTTCATGCTATTTCCAGTTTTTAGTCTCTGTTAATCATGTTCTAACATTGATGTTTGTTATTTTGTGACTTTGTTAGTTAGTACTTGCATTCCATCATCACTCATGTAGATCACATCACATATGCATGCATTGTAGTTTGTTGCCATGTTTATCATCGTTATTTGGCTTTCCATCTCTCTTCCCTCGTATTTGTTTATGGTTGAATTGCATTCATTTCACGTAATCCCACAAAAGTCAAGTAGAGACCGATCTTCAAACTGGGCGAGGGGGATGCCATAAAACCCTTCCCCTCTCATAACTGAGCTCCTGAACCTAAGATAGTATGGTGATGACGGACCAGTAATCCTTATCCATTGAATGAGGCAAGAGTCAATTGAGTTCGGTTCCTCGGGGACAATTCGCTAAAACCCGGGTGGCGACCCTGAATCGATGCAATGATCTCCAGAAGGGCGTGCACAATTGGGTAAATTCATTGACCTACCCAAATGTTTCAGACAAATACAGATACCTCTTCTCTCATTTTGAAAAATTGCATTGTCCTCCCCTCTGATTTAGTTGTCAGTTGCATATTCCCCCATTTGTTAGTAAGCTACTACTGACTCGACGGAAATTGGTGACATCACTACCTAAATCTAATTTACTACAAGTTTTGCCCTTTTAGAAATGCCCTATCAAACTAAATTTAAAAATCATAATGCTCCAAATCACAACAAATATATCATACATCTCTTCCATAAATTTGTCACTAAAATCAAAATGCATGTATGTACTCAATTTTTTTTTCTGTAAAAAAGAAAACATAATGACAAGTACCCGTTTTTTTTTTTAATAGCAATTCATTGGATCCGTGTAAATTTTATTTTAAATTTGCGGTTCTAACATAATTATAAAATGGGTTGGGTAGAAAATCACGATGGGAATGTGTGAAGAAAAAAAATTGAAAAGAGTTAAGTTGAGGACAATGGCGTATTTAAATTGCCATTATTTATTTTTTTGGTTTTGAACTGCCGAAAATTTATTCAAACTGCCTTTAGATAAGTCAAATGGATTCATACTCCTTTCCAAGATACTTAGGGATAATTTTCATGTATCCTAACATTTGTTTATTTATTACTCCTACTAGGGTTGAGCACGGGTCGGTTCGGGTTGGGTTAGGCCCGTACCCGACCCCCGACGCAAAATAATTGGGTTATCTAATTTCAGGCCCGACTCCGATCGATAGAACTGGAGGAACCGCCCGAGTTGTACGTTTTTGGTTTGTCCGGCGGATCATTCGGGTTGGGTCTTCAATGGGCCTTGTTTGAAAAGAAGAGCATGTCATTGGTTTTGAGCAACCCATATATTTCAGTTTGGATCACAAACATGTTAGCAAAGAATACATTTGAAGTGACATAAAAGAGTACTCGAAAACCTCTTAGTTGCTAAATAAAAAAGCCTTAGAAATTGGACAAACAATTTACAATTATTCCAATCTTTCTTGTTTGGTTTCCTTTTTACTACACTTCCCTCGCTTGACCCATTGCCTCCTTTTGCACCACTTCTCTTGGTCACTCCAATGTCCCCATGTTCATTACATTCATCCTCTCCCTCGCTAACCTCATCATCCTTAAAAAGAGAGTTGAAACTAGAGTCCTCATCATGAAATCGATCAAAAACCTTCTCAAACTTATGGCAGCATCAAACATTAAATAGGTGGAGTTCCACCTAGTAGGTACATCAAGATGCAAATACTTGGACTCAATCTTTTCCTTCTTGGCACAAATTTTAAAAGCCTCAAGCCTATTAGGAGAAGACCTTACGTACCTCACAACCTCACGTATACAAGCAATAGATGAATCAAGTTCTTTCAAACCATCACAAACAATAAGGTTAAGGATATGTACACAACAACGAACGTGTAAAAATTCATGCTCTAAGATGGTTCCCTCCCAATCTTTTGTTTTCTTCGGCAAGTACTTAATAGTAGTGCTATTTTAACTAGCATTATCCACCATTAAAGTAAAAACACTACCAATGTTCCATTCAATTATGCAGCGCTCAATTTCTCTACCAATTGTTTCTCCCTTACGGTCTTCTACTTGACAAAAGTTCAAAATTCTTTTACGGAGCTTCCAGTCATCCCCAACAAAGTGTGTAGTTAAACACATATACTTCAGATTTTGGATCGATGTCCATGTGTCAATGGTGAGACAAACCCTACGACCTTGTATGAGATTCCTTAACTTCTCCCTCTCTCTATTGAAGATTTTGACAACATCTCTAGCAATTGTAAAATGTGATGGGATATTTTTGAACTTAGGTTGCATGATGTTGCAAAATCTTTTAAACCCAACTCCTTCAACAAATCTAAAGGGCAATTCATCAATTATGATCATCTCAACAAGAGCATTTCTAGCTGCTTCAACAGTAAAGGTTGTTGCAACAAGTTCAAGACCCTCTTGTCCATCTTTTTTATGTTGAAAATTTAATGTTTGCTGACCCCCTTGTTCATTTCTATAAGGATATTTTTTGCACCTATTCATGTGGGCTGTTAAAGTACTAACACCATGAATCTTAGAATCAACAAGATATACCGTACGAAAATATTTGGATGTAGCCCGATGTATCCCATCCTCAGTATCCTTGGCCTCAGTTTTGTCAAAGTGGTCCCAACAAGTCGTTGGCTCCCGATTCGTAGCAGCTTTTTTTTTTCCTTCACTACCTTGGCCTTCCGCTTCCTGCCCTTTATAGGTTGATCACCAACGATTTCACCAATCTAAGTGTCGGCTTGGGCATCATTACCGCCAACAAGAGGATCCATAACCTGTTCAGAAAAAAAAAAGGCATAAGAAGAGATCCAACACTTGACAAACGAAAATCACATGAAAACATGACATAAAATTAAAAAAAAAAAATCACATAAATGATATTGTGAAATAACAGATCCATCACATGGGCTTGGAGTTCCAACTATTCCAAGTTTTAGTTTTCATTTCCTGGAACGGTGGGATAATCGATCCCTAATAGTCTGAACGTTGAAGTTAAAAATGAAATGGTTGGATAATCAACTCAGAAAAGACAAAATGATGGGTTATTTCCCAAAACTTTGTTGCTACATCCGATAAAAAAAAACACTTTCCTGCTAGATTTTTTTGTTTTGAGTAAAAAAATCAAATCTAGAGAAAAAATTAATCACCCATTTAAAAATAAACTACAATATCATGAACTGAATGCGTGTGAAATCACTGAAATTTGAATAAAAAAACTTACAAGTGAGAGGCAGAGAACTACACGAGTAGATGGATGAAGAGACAATCTGGGTAGAAAGGGAGAGATTCTCGCACGGCTCACATCTTGATCTTAGAGAGAGAGAGAGAGAGAGAGAGAGAGAAGAATAGAAAGGTTTTTTGCTTTAGATTTGGGGATTGGGTTAGGGTTAGAATAGTGGTTGGGATGGGAACATGTGTGTGGTGAGATGAGTAGTTGTATATCATATTCTGGAAATCTCTCCTTGAACGTGTAGGGGTCGGGTCAGGTCGGTTTGAGCGGGTTGTTAATTGTTCAACCCGTTACCCGCCCGAAACCCGAAAAAAAACCTTGATTTTGACCTGTGAACCGCCCAAATACTCTGATTGAACTGCCTGTTTGACTTTGGGTCGGATCGGGTCGAGCGAGTTGGTCGGGTTGGTCGGTTCTGTGCTCAGTCCTAACTCCTACCATGTTCCCAGGCCTCTCCCTTGCATTTAATTAGTATGAGCTCATATCATATTCTTCTTTTCTTCTTTTTTTTCACGGCAAAAGAAATATATTAATCTTTGAAAACAGATTACAAAGATTAAAGAGGACCACAGAAAAACGACATCACAACGCAAAAGAGACAACCCAACAAAGTTGGCACCACTCTACGCAACAATCATATGCCACCGCGAACCAAAAAGGGAAATAACAAAAGGTTAACCAGTTGTCAACGTAAGCAAGAAAGACAATCCAGTCCACAATTACACTTATGAAATGAAAATAGCGAAAATCAAGAGCCTACAATGAAGAGATATAAGAAAGCTTCAAACAATATGGGACTTTGAAGCCTTGACTAGTAGTAACAATAGAATTGATGATCAGCCAAATGTAAATGCCAATCCAGAACTGAGGAATTCCTTTGGAAAGACACCAAAACTCCAGTCAAAACATACGGAGCAGCAACAACACTTTGTTGCAACCTACAACTTGATAGAAAGCAGCAGTAGCAGTAACATATGAATCTCCAAAAAAACCAAACCATAGCATAGTTGACCCATCTACAACTTGATAGAATGCCACCACCGATAGAAGAGACACATCAAGGCCCCTCATGCGAGTAAAACCAAGACCCCTCAAGCAAAACGAGACACACCAAAACCAAAAGTACCAAATAAGACTGAAACAAGACCAAAATCCCCGTACAAAACATGACATGATAACACTCAAAGATTAAAGATGGCCATCAACCTTCACCTTGTTTTGGGCTTCCAATTCAGTGATCTTGCTAACTACTTCTTCTTCTTCTCCATCATAACCAATCCCATGAATTTTGTTGATTTCCCAGATGGCTCAGGCTTCGTCCAGGAGAATTCTGTTTCTATTGTTGATGCCATCAGAAGATATTGATGCAGATAGGGCAGCAGCAGTAACTGCAGATATCAAGGCAACACACTTATTCATGGATCTTCTACCTTTTAGATTTCCCGTATTTACTTTAGAGAAGCCAAGAATTTCGTTGAAGGTTTTCCTCTTCTTTTTCCCTTGTAATCCTTTCACTGCAGTCTGAATAGGGATGTGATTGTCCTCAAAAGAATCTAAGTTGAGTCCATCATCATTGATTACATTATGGTTTAAGACATCTTCCTCCAAAAAGATTCCATCTTTCTTGTGATTTGAATTATCCTCGTTAATCTCATTTACCGCTGAATCATCTACTATTGAATCTAAGCCACATGAAGAGTTTGAATTTGCCTCACTGAAAGAATTAACCACTTCCATATCCAAAGAAGTACCCGGCTTAGGTAAAATCAAATGTTGGTCCTTTTCCAATGTTGCATATATTGCCTCATTATCGCTGGCCTCCGCATCAGATTCATCAAACTCTTGAGATTCCAAGTTACTGCCACCTCCTAAACCATCATCTTCTTTGGAATTATTGAGCTTCAAAATAGGTTTGTACACTTTCACTGAACACTGTTGAAAGGCAATATTCTAAATCTCTAAATCATTAAAAGGATCATTACATTCCTCTTCCCACACTTTGACCTTATAGTTTCTACCTTTAACACACATATCAAGTTCCTCATTCATACCTGGGGTATAATACAACATCACGGACAGTATTCTTATTTTACATTTTCTATGAAAGTAGCTTGCAAATCCCCAGTCGGAACCTTCAAAGCACTTAGCTGGCAGCTGCAAGAAACCTGGACGAGATTAGGGATGGAGCCCTCTTCAATTCCACCTCCACAATTAAGTTTATAATTTTCAACAGAATCAAATCCACATCCTAGAGGAATGGATTAAAATAAAAGAACAATGGGTCCATCCAGGCTGTTAGGTTGACATGAGGTGTGGCAGGTACGATCGAGTGCATGTTTAGACTGGTGGGGGACTCACTGGGTTAGTCCTAATTAAATCAGTTAATGGAAACTGTTTTGGTAGTGGAGCTGCAAATTTTAAAGGTCATAGGAAGAAAGAAATTTTGGAAGAGGTCATTTGATTTGGAAATTTGGTATTTATCAACTATTGCCATATTTTTAAATCTTTTTTTTCTAGAGATAAATGTGTTTCGAGAACACATTGAACGACATTTGATTAGCGTGATGTTTCAAGTGTCTACTATTTTGAACACATCTATGCCAAAATATAAGAATAATCTATTATTGACACGTAAGTTAAGGAACGTAATGACGATGATGGTTTTTTCAAGCTAGAACCAACCCTTGTAGGCCTTTATTATATTTAGCCATTCCATTCCATTTTAGAAGACACACATCAAAGGCATTCAAAAAATGGCCCTAGACATAATCTTGTTCAGGGAGATTGCACCAGCAAATGTATTCATTCTTCTCACTAGGATCTTCGTTGGTTCCCTCCTTCAGCTCCTCAAAACCTCCCATAAACTCCCGCCTGGTCGAAAAAGATGGCCAGTCGTCGGCGCCTTACCACTACTTGGAACCATGCCTCATGTTGCCCTAACTAAAATGGCCAAAAAATATGGACCCGAGAATCGGAGTTGGGGCACATGCTCCGAGCCATGGTTGAATCGAGCCAACGAGCCGAGCCAGTGGTGATATCAGAAATGATGGCTTACACCATGGCGAACATGATTGGGAAGGTCATACTCAAGAGTCGTGTGTTTGCCCATAAGGTTTCGGAGTCGAACGAGTTCAAGGACATGGTGGTTGAGCTCATGATCTTGGCTGGACTATTTAACGTGGGAGATTTTATACCATCAGTCGCATGGATAGACTTATAAGGGATCGAGGCTGGGATGAAGCATACGCATAACAAGTGGGCTGATTTGATAACAAGGATGCTGAAGAAAAGCATTGAGTCGGCTGAGCGTAAAGGAAATCCTGGTTTTCTTGATGTTCTTATGGCTAATAAAGAAAATTCTCAGTGCAGCGGATCACTTAGCCTCACCAACATTAAAGCCCTCCTTTTGGTATGTGATCTTGGGCCCTCACTGACTAGCAATATACTCCCACAATCGAATTTTATTATTTGTTCTTTACGATGAACTCATGAACTTTTAAGATGACATGCTCTAAAACGTTCAATGGCATTTCCAACTTTATCTCTTGTCCTTTACGTCTATATCTACTTTAAACTAATTTATGACGATTTTGTACACATTTTTCTTTTAATTTCCAAAGAGAGCAAAATTTTAGTACATATTCCATAACAAAAATCGAGTAAGCAAAATTGAACGGATGGAGTAGAAACCCCAACTTTTATCTGTTACCACTCCATATTATATCAAACTTCATACATGTATATGCCTTGCTCAAGATCGATCTTATCAATCCATAGGGACCAGTTCGGACACTATCCTTGGTGCCAGTCTCAAGATACATGAGCACAGCACGAGGAATGAATCTCACACAAACTTCGATCCAATCTGGTTGCCACATTGGCCATCTTGAAGGTGAAGGATTTCTCTCTCTCTCTCTCTCTCTCTCTCTCTCTCTTGGTCTGGAAATTAGTGAGAGGTAAAGAGTTCAATACACCAACACTATTTACTAACAGAAAGCTTATCAATAAACTTATTATATATATTTTTTTAAATGAGGTAAATAATCGTTTCCCCTAATATTTTTTTCCCTAAACTTGAATTTTCTGTTTTATTTTTATGACAATCATATGTAATGTCTTCCATTTAAATACTGTGCATGAGAGAGTTGGAGGCTTGGAGCATGCCTTTATTTCTTTTTAACAAACAAAGCCCATGACAAAACTGTTGGTGCAAGAATCGAGGAGGCAACGATTTTACTCATACAATCCCAAACACAATTTTATTGTCAATGCTCACACACTTACAAATACTCTCACGCGTCTGTATTTCTCTTACTCTAATTTCTTGCACACTTTACACAATCAACTTACAAACCAATTTTTAGGTCAAACAATACAATAAATCAAACATGAGATAAACTCTCATTTATTGAAAATCTCACAAAATCATATACTTAAGTCTTGGCCTGATAGGGAACAGTACTCCACGTTTTTCTTCTCCCAATTATCCAAATCTTATCTTTGACCAAATCTCTTCCACTTGCCTGTTGAACTTATTTCACTCTTGTTTAATCAAGTCTAACTTTCATCATCCCCCCTTAAACTTGGTTTCCTCATAGCACACATATATTCTCCTTCGTTGCAATACACGCATCCATTTGAAGCAGAACAGCTTCAACCTCTTCGGCTATATTGGCCTATTCATTAACTTCTTCATAGGAGTCATCCTCTGTGCAATCATAACTATAGTGGCCATACTTACCGCGAGCATAGCACTGCACGTCTGCAGTACACTCCCTGTTGTAATGGCCATATTCATTGCATCTATAACACTGTACCTGGCTCTTATCAATGACTCTTCCTCTTCCTCTTTTTTCTCTCCCCCTTTAGACATACCCATATGGTCCTCTTCCTCCTCTTGTAGGACCTATAGCACCTCTACCTCGGGCTTGACCACGTCCACGACCTCTTCCCCTATCTCTCTGCGAAGTTCCCCCCTCTTCGACATTCCTCTTGAATGTCATCTTTGCTTGCAGGGCTTGGTCTTGCCCTGATGAGGACAACCTCTTATTGATCCTCTGCTCGTGGATTTCTAGAATGGCCATCAACTGTCATATTGTTGAGGTCTTTTGATTCCTCAACTGCAACAACATTATCGAACTTCGGACTTAGTGACCGAAGTATTTTCTCCACCACTCGAACATCGTCTAGCTTTTCACCATACCATCTCATCTGGTTCATGATCGTCAACGTCTTCGTGAAATATGATGATATCGTCTCATCATCCTCCATCTTTAACCCTTTGAACTCCTTTCTTAGAAGTTGGAGTCAAACTCGTATCTTCTTCTCAATTCCTCGATTAGAATTTCGAAGAATGTCCCAAGCTTCTTTGGAATTGGCTGCAGCTGAAATCTTTCCAAAATTATTTTCTTCAACCCCTTGATAAATTAACAGCAAAGCCCGTCGATCCTTCTTTCTCGACTCTTTAAGAGTCACCTTCTGTGTGTCTGAAAGCTTGGCTTCCTTTTCTTTTGCATACTCCTAGTAGCCTTGATCTACCGATTCCCATAGCTCCAGTGATTGCAAAAGCACTCGCATTTGAATGCTCCAATTCTCATATTTTCCCTTGCCCAAACGTGGTAGTGAAAAGAAATTGGTTTCTTTGGCCATTTAAGCTTGCACTGTCAAATACACTGTCTAATTTGTTGGTGGCAAAATGGAAATAATCGTCACGTCAATATCTCATCTTTTGGGGATCAAAGTGAAAATCTTTGAAACTTCTGGGCTTTGACTCAATCACTTCAAAGTGTAGGAAGGTAGACTGCAATTTCTACCTTTATTGGTGTTAAAATCAGATTTAAAAGTAAAGACACTTGTCTTCTTCTTCTTTCGATGGAGTCGAAGAAAATAAATACTCCTACTCCTTGGATGTTACCATTGCAACTTCGGTTCGCGTATGGCAGCATGAGAAATACTGTCCAGCGTCGGATGAGGCGGCTTCAGTTTCGTCTTGCTCACTCAGATCTCCTCTCCAGAGTTATGGAAGATGAACAATCTATTTTGTGTGAATGGATCTTGTCTCCTTCCTTCCGACAGCTCGTGAGAACCAACTTTCTAATCATCTCGTCGGTGGAAGTTCTCCAATGAAATTGTCTCCTCAAGGCAAGTCTATTTCTGGGTTCAAAATCAATTTTTGTAAACTTTGATTTCTGACCAAAGTTTGGTTAGTCGTCTGATTCATAGGTGTGTGGCCCGTCTGGCTTTGTTTCATCAAGAATCAAAACGAATTTTTGATCACGTTTGATTTGTGGCCCGTGTTGGCCGTCATTTGTTCGTCTTTGGTTTTTAGCCCATCTGGCTATCAGTTCTCGTCGAAAAGTGGAACAAGGTTTGTCACCTGTTGGCTTGTATGGCTCTGATACCAATGATGGTGCAAGAATCAGAGGAGGCACAAATTTACTCACACAATATCAAACACAATTTTATTGACAATGCTCACACTTACAAATACTCTCACACGTCTGTAGTTCTCTCACTCACTCTAATTTCTTGCACAATTTCCACAATCAACTTACAAGCCAATTTTTAGGTCAAACAATACAATAAGTCAAACATGAGATAAACTCTCATTTATTGAAAATCTCACAAAATCATATACGTAAGTCTTGGCCTAATAAGGAACAGTACTCCACGTTTTTCTTCTCCCAATTATCCAAATCTCTTTCTCTTGCCTTTTGAACTTATTTTACTCTTGTTTAATCTAGTTTAACTTTCATAAAAAACCTAAGAATTATTTACATTTATTAATTGGAATTTTTATCCAAATAAATTATCTTCATGGATGGAGGGAGGGAGGATATTGATTTTGAGTGCCATCCCTGAATCAAATTAAAGGGTCCATACTTAAATTCCCAATCTGATGTCAAATTGATCGATAATCCATAAGATCTAGCAACCCAAAGAATATTGATGAAAAAAGAAAACTCTCAGTTAATTATTCATACTATAGAAGAGGAAGAAAAAAGAGAGAATAAGTTATTTTACCGGCGGTGAAAATAATGTTTTCTCAAAAAAAATAAATCAAACTCTTCAACAGACGAACCCCAAAACATCATAAATATCCAAAGCTTGAGAAGCAGCAGCCATGGCTTGATTTTGCATCTTTCATTGGCATGTCCAAATCCTCTATTTATACTTCCCTTCCAACATCCTCTCTCTCTCCCTCTATGTATGTATGTATGTATGTATATACACACACACACACACTGGTGATCCTGTCATGGATCTCGGATTGAAGAAAAAATGGTGTTTTTCGAGGTTTTAAAAATTGTTTTTGCATAATTCGGACCGTCCAATGTTATGTAGAGTTTTGTGAAAAATTGCTTGGATCAAGCCTTTCCCAGTACTTTTTTTTTGATGATTTCCTGCATGGACCCTTAAAAACATCTTTTAAATACATTGGAGTATTCGAATCATGAAAATTTGATCCTGAACTATGAGTCCTGGATCCGGGAGCCTGGACTAGATAAGGACTCTCTCTCTCTCTCTCTCTCTCTCTCTCTCTATATATATATATATATATATATATATACACACACACACACACTCAACTCAACTTCTAGTGAAGGATTCCACACTTTGCTTAAAGTATGTGACTCACTGAATTTTCAACTTTTCTGATCAAATTTTGACAATCCGAACCGTTCAATGTATTTAAAATGTGTTTTTAAGGGTCTACACGAGGACTCATATAAATCAATGACCGGGAATGGCTTGATCTAGATAGATTTTGATAAAAATGCATATGTACATTTTTATCAAAAACTACTCCGATCAACTAATATACATTTTTATTGAAAACTGTCTAGATCAAGCGTTACCTGGTCATTGTTTTTATTATTCCTCACATGGACCCTTAAAAGTATGTTTTAAACACATTGAGCGATTCAGATCATCAAAAGTCAATTGGAAAATATGAGTCCAGCACTTTAGCAAAGTGTGAGATCCCTCATAGAAAGGGGCTTGATACACACACACGCACGCAATATACTTCTAATAAGGGATCCCTTACTTTGCTACGGTAAGAGACTCCCATTTCCCGATTGAATTTTGACGATCTGAAATGTTTCATGTTTTTAAAATGTGTTTTTAAGGGTCCATTATATATCAAGAACTAGATGGAAAATCACTATATGTTCAATACTAGATTAGTATATGAAATTCCTATTTTCTTATCTAATCGATTGCATGCAAATAAAAGGAATTAAAAGAACATCTATGTAGATGCGATATACATGGAAAACTTAGATCAGGATAAAAATAACGAGAAAGAATAAGAACACTAGAAATAACATTGTGCAATTACAAACAACCTTAAAAAACAATTGTGAATCCTCACCGATTAACCAAAGAAAAATTGCCAAATCCTCATTCAATGCACTAAATATTTGATTTTTGAAGCTTGAATGCCTTGAGTCGCTCAAGCCCTCCGAGATACTTCAACAAATCCAAACTAATAAAAGCGCAAAGCTCAACTTTCATTCTTCAATTGTGACCTCTATGTTGCCACCCGTAACCAAGCTGCAACACTGTTTTTTCCTTCTAATACATGGTCAGTCTTTTTTCCTATTAACTTCCTGGCCCTTTTATAATGGGACTGCCAAGAGTATGTCGTTAGTTAGGTTTATTGGTGATTTCCGGGTTGTCAAACCATTTTTGTTTGTAATGGAGTTTTGGGAGGTAAAGTGCTTATGGCTTGAGTCTAGATGCTCTATTCGAAAGATTACAAGCTTCATGATCAAGCCAATGCCTTGTCAAGTGTGTCAAAGCTCAATCCGGGAAGGTATACTCGTGCATGTCATATTTGCATTAGTTTTGATCATCATGGTTTAGGCCATATGAATTTTAATTAGTCAATTGCATTGAGACACTTCATAAATCGTGATTTTGTGAAAGGCATTTGAATTCCATCTTGTTTAATCCCTCTTAGCGCTTGCAAATAGTTTACAACGCTCTGCTAGCCCGTGTTCCCTTTATTGGTTGTTGCGTTCACAATGCGTTTACACATGTCTAGTAGCCCGTGTTAATGACGTGTCATGTTTTGAGAGGCTCATTTGAGGGCTGTGTATTTGTGCACTATATAAGCTATTTTTCTCTCGTTTTAGGGTAAGCACTTCATTGAAAAAATCAGCTTCTTTTAGAGAGAGAAAGTCTCATCCCTTCTCTCTTTGTGGAACTTGATGTTCTTGATGATTTAAGCTTGCTCTTCTCATCTTTCTTCAATCTAGAGTCTTCCTCTTCATGGATCTACTCTAGGTTGATTTTAGTTTTCAAAAACTTTCATAAAAATCAAATTTTTTCATACATCATGTTGTGTTGCCTTGTTTCTACGTGAGTTGGTTGGACCGGTGCCGAGTTGACTCAGAGATCAAGACGGGTGTGCTTATGGAGTCCATGGAATCAAAGAGGAGTACGGGGTACTACAACAAGAATTGGAGTTAGGTGTTACAAGGGGCTTGTTGGATAATTCCTAGTCTTGTTAATTCTTGTAAACCTTTTGATTTATGGAATGCATAAGTAGGACTTGGCCGTGGTTTTATGCTTAGGGTGTCTAGACCCTAGGTAGTTTCCACGTATATCTTGTGTCTTGTCTCTTTAATTTAATTGCTTTATATCTTGCAAATTAAATTGTGGCAATTAGCATGAAGCTTGGGTGATTGTAATTCTCATAATTAGACTTAAAATTTTTAATTTGTTGTCCTATTCATCCCCCCTCTAGGACTCATTAGTGCTTTGCATAATTTCATCGTTGTTGAGAAAATTTCTCTTATAAAAATAAAAACATTCCAAGATGATGAGGCCCTATATCACTGTCGTACAAACCTTTTCAAATATTGTTTTTGTACTTTGATTGACTGCACAATCTCGGTCAAGGTTGTCAATTCTGTTCCATACCGGTCGGTATGTACTGAATTTGGATAAAACCTCTACCCAAACCTTATAATTCCTTTCCGGCGATAATACTAGTGGTTACTAGAGAGTTTTGGATTTTCCAGAGAATCTCAGCCGGGAAGACAATACCGCCGATTTCGTCCGTGATTTTGCACTACCTTGGATCTCTACTTGTAAGCACTGGTATGCACAAATCCTCCCGATTTGCATCTCTAGCGACCTCATTCGCACTGATAGATGACTAATTCTCTTTAGACGTACATCAAATTAGAGCTTGTGAGAGAGAGAGAGAGAGAGAGAGAGAGAGAGAGAGAGAGAGAGAGAGAGAGAGAGAGAACCATACCTCGCTGGGTTTATTCGATTTGAAGAAGACGAACCACAATTTTTCTATCTCTTTCTAAAGAAGATGAACTAGTTAATTTTCCTACTGTGTTTTGTTTCCTTAGAAAGTCGTTTGTTGAAAAAAAGATTCCTAACAATCTTATATAGTATAGCAAGATGAGTTTTCGCGAGGAGGAACGTGGTCGGACAAGTGGCGTGAAGTAATTGGATTATGATTGGAGTTTTCAAACAACACATGTGAGATTTGATTACACACATCCCAAAAATCATTTTCGAATTTTCAAATCCAAAAATGTCAATCTTTCCCAATTCAAACACTTCAATTTATTCCCACAGTGGAGCAAAAGTTATCTAATAAAATTGAAAGTTCAAATTTAAAAATCTCTATAAACTACCAATCAGTCGTGATTTGTGGTTTAAAAAATAATGAAAGGAAAGGTAAGGTAAGATTTTTTCCTTTGGATATTACCGTTTCTAAAATTGTTACTAATAAGTCCATACAAATACATGAATGAAACTGCAAACCATTCATGTTTTCAATTTTTATGACGTTTGTTATTATCCTTTGCTGGTGCATAGCTCAAGTCTTGAGGATCTTCATTGCTTTTCATATGCGATCGGTTTATACTCTAATTTTTTATGTGAAAACAATCATGCTTAAATTTTGGATTTCACAATGAAAGGCTTTGGGAATTTCATAATGACAATTTTAGTTGTTGGGTTAAGTTTCAAATATAATTGTTTTACATTTCTTGAGTTTTAGTAGGTGTGATGAATGATTATAAGTTTTGATAATTTACTCTTAGTTGAGATTTGTTGGATATGAATTTTTTTTCAACATGTGTACTTGAAATCATCTTGTGCATAGCACAAGTTTTTGCTGGGTTTATGACCCCGTTCATGGAGATCCACTGAAGTCCAAAAAATGGTACGGAAACATATATTTTGTCATTCTCTTATGATCTTTTTTCATTTTTTTTCCTTTTATCTTTCTATTTATCTATAAAGCTTCTTGAAGGACGACGTTCCTTTTTTCTTTTCCTTTCTTCTTTTTGGTAAATGAATTGACACCTTTAATTGTTCATTCAAGCTTTAATTGTTTTTAAATCTTGCAAAATTTCAAAGAGTTTTTCTTTAACAACAATCATCTATTTTACCATTTGTTATTTTCTTTTTCTAATCTTTGTAGTACAATGTTTGGATGGGGTGCATTGTAGGGAGAATTTCTTCTATGTCACATGACTTGCATTTGCGACTGAAGCACGTAACCTTGGTGGAGCAAACAAATAAACTCTCAATTTTCAATAATTTATGCAAATTTGTTATGTTGTAATTTGAAGTTCAACTTTGAAAAATTCTCATGTTTCATGTTGTACTTCTAAAGCAGTGAAACAATCCCCTTTTGTATATTGTAAGATATGCGGTACTGCCTACAATATGCAACCATTATGTGGTCCATATTGTGACACCTCATTGGCAATCGTAACAATTTTTAGTGTTTCGTAACTTTTTCAGAAGTATGATTCATAACATTTTTTATGATTCATAACATTTAGTGCATCTCGTAACTTTTGTACAAAGAATTCGTAACTTTTATTAAAATTCGTAACTTTTGTTAATCGATTCGTAACTTTTATAAGGGTGTATATGATATACACCCAAATAGGGGATGTTTATTGTAACTATTTCCTAAAAATAGAGCAATTTTCATATTTTGCACAATTTGTTTTCAAAGTATAAGAATGGTAGTCATACAATTTTATCATGCGTTACATGACGAATCTTACAATTTTATGCTGTAAAATTTGTAGCAAAACTCATACTTTAGGTTTGTATGATCTATATGTATACATATTGTTTTAAGAAATATTTTGAAAATAGAGACGTGAGGGAGGCAGAAACCGATGCAACAATATCATTCTTTTTTAAAATTTTGAAATGTGTGATTATCTTTGGTACTGATATGTTTTTTTAAACTGTCATGCTTAGCACAAGTTTATTGCTATATGGATAAGTTGAAAGGTTTGTCAATTTTGAATATTCTGGATGTTTTACTAAATTGATTTGTTAGACATTGTGACTTTCTCTTTTTCTTAGTTGCTCCTTATTGCAAGTGCCAATATGATCTTATACATAGATTTTTTTTTTTATCAAACTGGCAAAGATATAGCATAACAAAAACAAAATCAGGTCCATATATTGGTTTTATATTTTTGTAAATTTTAATTTGTGACCCCCAATGGATTGAAAAGTGGTCTTGCATTGAGACTTAGGGGATCCCAGCTAAGGTCTCAAGTTCGATTTTTTCTTGCCTGCAAACACTTGGGGCCACTGGGGGTCTTGCCTGGTTGTTACCTCCAAGACCTCGGAATTAGTTGATATGTGCAAAAACTGGTCCAGACATCCGCTTATCAAAAAAAAAAAACATTGAATCCATGCTATACAGGTGTACTGCTAAAAGTAATGATAACTATTGAAATAACACATAGTTTATCAAACACATTTGACTATAACGATTACACAATTGATAATGTGCTTTTTAAATTAGGAGTTGCGATACACATTTACGTTAACTTACACCTTGTTCGGATAGCCTTTGTAATATTTTTGGGGAAAGAATTTTTTTCCAGTCAACTTTTCCTTTTTTCCAGAGGTGAGACCCACAATTGTGCGAGAGATATAAAGGTGGGGCCCAAAATTGTACACGTTGACCACTTTCTAGAGGATGAGTGGTTAGAAATATAAAGGTGCATGGGGCCTAAAATTGTGCCAGAGACTTAGAGAGGCGGGAAAAGAAACAAAATTTCAACGCAAAATGCCAAAGAATCTTAATTGGTCTAGTACTTGGGTTATATTGTAGGCCCAAAACTTTTCAAAGAAAAGTTGAACTCAAAAAGGGTAAAATAACAAACCGAACAAAGCCTTAGCTCTTGTAACTTCATTATACAAAAGACAAAATTTCGACATAATAACACATCGGTATTAAAAATACATGAAATAATAACTTTTTTACAATTGAAACTGTACATTAAACTTTATGCATCTTTGTGTTTCAATTCCCGGGCATAGCATGGGTTTGCCGCTAGTATTCCTATGCACAAGCACGAAATTTCTCTTCTAGCTCCCTATAGTTTTAAAATTAACTAATGTTATAAATCTACTGATATCATCAAAACTAACCTAAACTATCTAACCAAACACAGCTTTTGTAATTACCGAGCGAGGGAGTCTATATATACTAGTCTTGAGCATTCCCAAATGTGAAGATAGTCGCGGTGGGACGCTGTCCAATTTTTTAAGTCAATCCCTTTTTTGGCTTTTTTTCCCTCCTCGCTTCAAGGACAAGTTATCATTAATTCTTTCACCAATTATGTTGACGATAAAGATGGTGACTGGTGCGGCCCAAAATCGCCTAAGGTTTCTATTTACTTTTGCTACTGAGTCTTGACTTGGTCGAATGAGATTATACCAGTACTAAACAACTAGAAACTAGGCACACGTAATACATGTGCCAATCGAGTAAAAGAAGAAAGGTAATTAGATCAATCAACAAACTTAAACCAGATAGAGACTTATAACATTTCACAGCCAAGGAAAATTATCATAACCAAAGGTAATTACATCACTGCAAACATTTACATACGTTGATGAAATGGAGAAAAGATAGAACTTGAAGATGACAATTTTCTGGAAATGAGAAAATCGACACAATGACAAAAAAAGAAGACACTAAACTGGTGTGCTCCCTTTAGATATTAGAATCGATACTAGTAATAATTAATAGATACTAGTCATTTTACATGTTCGAATAATAAATCACTGCATTGGCCGCTATCTCTGACTGGCCGATGCACGTGGCTTCCACGTACTTCAAGCGGAAATCGCATACGTCGGATAGCTCCGGACATATTTATATTAATTTGAACGAATTATTTATTGTTAGCAAGCAAATTAAGGAACGTATGTCATTAAATCCGTTTATTCATATTTTCTCATTAATTAATTTCAAAGATGACGATATTTCCAAGCTAGAACCCACTCTCATAGGCCTACATATTCAGGCATTCCATTCCATTTCGACCACACGTATCAAAGGCGCCGTTCACAAAATGATATTGTTAAGGGAGATTGCTGCAGCAACTGTAGTCTTTCTTCTCACTGGGCTCTTCCTTGGTTCCCTCCTCCAGCTCATCAAACCTGCCAGTAAACTCCCGCCCGGTCCGAAAGGATGGTCGGTCAGACTCATCGGTGCCTTACCACTTCTTGGAACCATGCCTCATGTTGCCCTAGCCAAAATGGCCGAAAAATATGGACCCATCGTCTACCTAAAAATGGGCACTTGTGGCATGGTGGTAGCCTCCACTCCTGGATCGGTTCGAGCCTTACTCAAAACCCTTGACAAAAATTTGCTTTGAAACGGCAAGAGTTTGGTTCAAGCACTTCTAACCGTCCGATTGAGCTGATTTTTGATAGGCCCCATCGGAAAAATGTTTTAAGAACAATGAACGGTTTGGATCACTCATGTGGAATCCAAAAGTGAGTCCCCAAAGGTAGGGTGTGCATTTTCAGTGCATATATGTGGTACTGCTAGCAGCGTTAAAAAAAAAAAGGTCGGTAGGTGTATAATTTCTATTGAGCTGCGTGCCACAAATAAGGTCCAAACAACCCAAGGTAGTTATTTGTAATTGGTTTACTTTTGCTTTTGTGGTTCGGATGCATTGACTATACTTAAGGCCTAGTTTTTCAAAAATATTTAGCAACTCAGTTGTTAAAGTCAATATGATTTTAGAAAATGATTTATCAGGTGCTAAAATTATGATATTTCAAATCAAAAAATAAAGTGATTCTGTGTATCATTTTTCGATTCTTTTCGCACCAAATTAAAGCACTCATCGTGTACTGTAATTCGGTGTGAAAAATTCAAAAAATAATACACGAAAACACTTAATTTTTTTATTTGAAATACCATGATTTTAGCACTTCGTGAACTCATTTGCTAAAATTAACATGAATTTGCTAATTTTTTTTGGAAAACTAGGTTTAGATCTGGAATTGCCTCCTCGATTTTGTGACCAATAAAAGTAATGGATTTTTTTTTGAATGGCGTATGACTTTATTAATAATGCTACATGTACAACAATTTACGTACAACCCCCCTCACATACACCTAGGTCCCACGTGTATACGAGGGGTTGTACATGTACACTTATTTCACTTTTTATTTTAATGTCCTGAATTATTGATCCTATTTCTATAAACAATTATCAAAATATATTTAACTTTCAGTTTCCCTTAAAAAACTCTCTCTCCCAATTTATTTTACAGCTTTTGAAATTCGTTTCATTTCTAAATTGTTTATATCTTTAAGTTTGTAATGTTTTTCATGATTTTTAAACTTTGTATTTCAATTAATTGTAATCTACTATCAAACAAGATTCATATTGCATATTTTTTGAAATCAATATTGAAAGATATAAATAATTTTAAATTACTTAATAAACTTCATAGTTTGGAAGGATACTTTTCGAGTTCTAAGATAATAATTTTGTCTCTTCAAAGAGTTGGATTCACCAAAAGGCACGAACAATTCCGGACGGAGGGAGTATTTAAACTTGAAAAAGTATTCGGTCATGACTAACAGGTGAATGCCCATTATTTTGGATGAAATACTTCATATGTCTTAGAGCATCCACAATGGTCTAACCAAAATTGGATAACCAAAAGTTGCCACATAAGCTTTTGGTTATCCATTTAGAGGTTACTAAAGTTAGCAATGTCAAGTCCCACATTGGTGTTTTTTGTCCATAACCAAAAATAATGGACACCCTCCATCACTTATTCAAATGATAAACAAAACTTGCCTCATTACTTTTTCAAACTACAAAAAATAGTTTTGAAATTTTTTAAAAAATATATTTTGAATTTTCTTTAAGTACAAAACGGTTTTAAAAAAACAGTTTTTAAAAATAAATTTAAAAAAAAAAAAACAGTTTTTAAAAATAAACTTCTGAAAAAAACAGTTTTTAAAATGAACTTTTGAAAAAAAAACAGTTTTTTTAAAAAGAACTTTTGAAAAAAAACAGTTTTTAATAGGAATTTTTGAAAAAAAAAACAGTTTTTTAAAATGAACTTTTGAAAAAAACAGTTTTTTAAAATAAACATTTGAAGAAAACAGTTTTTTAAAATAAACTTTTGAAAAAACCAGTTTTTTTAAATTAAACTTTTGAAAAAGAAAAAAAAAATTTAAATTAAACTTTTGAAAACATTGTTGAGAGAGGAGAGAGAAGGTTTTTGTCATTTTGTGTAATGGTGGGTGTACTTGATTGGGTAGATGTGGGGTCCATTAAATTTGGTTATTGGCAAAAGGTTGCTAGTTTTGGTTATCCAAGTGACAAAATTTGGTTAGTTGCTAAGAGGTTGCTAAGTTTGGTTATTCCAATGTGAGCACTTTTTTAAACAAACATTGCTAACTTTAGCAATTTTTTGGTTTTGGTTATGCTAATGTGGATGCTCTTAGGTCATGACTAACAGGTGAATGCCCATTATTTTGGCTAAAATTTGTGAATAGTGATCGAATTCAAATATTGAGATGGTAATTTCATCATTTTCATTATGTAGAACTCCAAAACTAGAGAGAAATAATTGGTTTCCTTTATAATTTCACCCCTCACTTTCTTTATTTCACATGTTCCAGCCAAAAATAACATAACTGTTTCCCTTATTTTCTCTTTGATAGAATCTTTTTACTGCCGGCACCGATACATCATCCAGCGTAATTGAATGGGCACTAGCTGAAATGGTACTGAATCTAGATATTCTAAAACGGGCACAACAAGAGATGGATCAAGTCATTGGAAGAAACAGAAGATTACAAGAATCTGATATTCCAAAACTGCCTTATCTAAAAAGTTCATCTCAATCTATTTTTGATTTCTCTTCTCTAAATTCAAAAACCAAAAACTCATTTTCCCAGAATGTGTTTTTTCCGCGGTGTGCCAAACACCTCTATAAGTGGAAAATGTGAAAATCAAAATGTAAAAAATAGGTGGCCAAACACTATTATATAAGCGTCCATAGTTCCCTATGTACTTGTAATTTTAGTATCTGCATTCTCACATGAGCTTTGCTTAAGGTTGTTTAGATCATTTTCCAGGATAATTACTCATTAAGTTGTCAAGACCAATTAATTTGCAGGCGTGTACAAATAAGTGCTTCTACCTTGCACAAATAATTACTCATCTTTTTTACTTGTGAAATACCTTGAGTACCCATTCATAGTGAATGTATTAAAATATGTACAGAAGGATTGGATTATGATTTATGTAAATGGAGTTTTCTTAATAAGGTGGATTGGATTAGGATTTTAAGGGAAAGTAGTTTCTTGAATAAGGAGGACTCGATATGATTATTCCAACCAAAAAATAGGGAGAATTCAAAATCGTGGTATCAAATCTTAGATTGTGGACTATATAGTTCTACGAAAGGAAAGGGAAAAGATATGCAACATACGAGCATATCTAGATAGAATAAATTGGTTTCCTTTATAATTTTGCCTCACTTTCATTCTTTTCACATGTACATTTTCCAATTAAGTTAGCAAACAATTCTATAATAACATAGCACTAGCATGAACCCGTGCTATGCACGGTTGAACGTAACTATATAATTAATTTTTTACTATAAAATCTCTATAAATAATAAATGTTGTCTGGATGTTAAATTGATATTTAGTCATGTTGGAAATATTCAAAATATTCATTGAAAAGTAGATTGCATGATAATTGAGATATTATTTTACTAAGTTTGTTTACTTCAAAACCCTGCCATATTTGTAACAGCCCGATTTTTATTAATTATATTAATAGGCTTAATCATTTTTTTTATTCGCAAAACAAAAGATATTTATTATAATTTGAAATTATCCTTAACTAATGGATAACTATATAGTGTAAATATAGAGATAATCTTGTAGTGTATCTACTTGTGATTTAATTTGAAAGAATCCTATCTCTTCTCCTCACTTTCCTAGTCTCCCTAAATTTCTCTACCAATTCCTATCCCAATTGATTCTTATCCTTAAGTCAATTGAAGCCCATAAATCTATCCCTCACTTTCTCGGCAATTCTCCCTTCCACAGGTATATTTTCTTTAATTTACTCACGCGGCTATTTAATTGCCTTCCACAGATTTCTCCTCAAAGTTGTGATTTTTCGATTCTACCGTTTCGCTAGCGTGCTAAGTTTGTCGGAGGAGAGGTAGGATGCCTTTAACTTAACTTTTACTTTAGTAAATATATAAATATTTTTGGTATAGTTGTGTGCACGTGGAAAATAAATAATTGAAATTGTTGGAAGTCGGATCATTATCGTATGGGTAGTAGAAGTAAAAAAGTGATGATGTCAGAAAATAGAAACTTTGCGCACTGTTTCGTTTCTGCTATTTTTTTGATTATTTCTATTCAGTTTCAAAGAAAACTCGAAACAGTAAGGTTGTAGATCTCAAAAAATTAATTGGAGTCTATGTAGAACTCGTCTTAATCCGAGTTACATAGAATTTAGTATGATTTTTCGAAGTTTCTGTTGTAGTGGAAAAACGAGATAGAACACGATTTACTTTTACAACCCGTTTTCAACATCTCAACGAAGGAATTGGAACTCGAGTAAAACACATTATCTGTTTGTATTGTGAAGTATAATATCCCTGTAAAAATTCGTGATTTTTAGAGTTAATTTACTATTTTTAACAAATCGAGGAAGTTGCTCGTTTTACATGCCGTATTAAGTTTTGCTTTAACCTTGTGATTATTTTATTGTTATGTGAGACTTATGTGAACATAGACCCACGTGATGCATGAATTCACTTATTAAGCACGTTTGATCGAAATGTTAAAGTTTAAGAATTATTGGATTTAATTGCGATATTTGGGGTTGGAAAGTGTCCGGTATGGGTCTTGAGCCATGCGCAATTTATACTTTTAGGTAGCTTTGCTGTGTGATCGGGCGCTGGAAGTATACTATGGGTGGGAACCGATGCCGGATAGAGATTGATCAACGTGTGATTAATTGTGGGTTGTGCGCAGTATACCCCGAGGTGGCTTTGCTGTGTGATCGAGCACCTGAGGTGTACTGTGGATGGAAGCCTGTGACAGAAAAGTGTGTTCAAAGTTGAAATGAGATCAATTAAATTTTGTGAATTCCTTGTGCTGAGGAATGATGTGAAGAATTGAGTATTTCAAATGAAATAAAATTTTGGTTATGTGTATAATTGTTGCATGAGTAACTTTAGTAAAAGGGTGGCTTAGGGCACCCTACTGAGTGTAATTTTACCACTCACGGTGCTACTTTTTGTGGCCCTGGTGTCCCCAACGCCAGGTACAGAAGGAGATGAGAAGCCGCTTGCAGATTATGAGGCGATGGAGCAGCTAGATGCGAACTAGGTGGCGGACTCATGGCTTTATCAATAGAATATAGCTAAATGGCTCTATCTTTTATTTTAGTTGGATTTATAATAAATGTTTAGATTTTTCAAACAATGTTCAATTCAATTTATTTCAAGTTGTAATAAATTAGTTTACTTTTAAATTTCTTTTTTTTTTTAGTATTCTTTGAATTTTTAATGAAGTTCGTATTTTATTTAAATAAATTTTACAATCTATTTATTAACGTACCCATTTTTTTGGGGGCGTTGCAATATTACTACTCTTATCAATGTATGTACAGTTTCAAAGGAATCTAATCTTTATTAAGAACTCCAACATTGCAATAAATCCAAGGATATGTGATTTATTTGTGAGAATTTGAAATTTCTTAAGGAAACTAACCAAGTTGCTACAGTTTGGATTGATATAGAGCTCCTACTCTTGATAAACATACACACATAAGAAATTACAACAAAAAAAACTTGTCACACACCAACCAATTCGAATCACATTCTCATTCTCTCTCTCTCTCTCTCTCTCTCCCCTTTTCAAAATTCAAACCACATTCTCTCTTACCATCCCTTCTCTTGCCCCTCTCTAAAATTTGATTGTTCAAGCCGTGCCTTTAGGTATGGGCACCGGCATGCACTAGTTCATATACAAGAGGGGAAAAAAAACTCTCCGACAGACAAAATTCAAAACATCATAAATATTCAAAGCTTGAGAAGCAGCAGCCATGCTGGCTTGATTCTGCATCCTCATTGGCATGTCCCAGTCCTCTATTAATTCTCTCTGTCTCTCTCTCTCTCTCTCTCTGGGGAAGGTATCACTGGCGATGAGGAAAGGTCAGAAACCATTCGATAAGCACTGTCGCGGTGGGATGCACGTTTGTCCAATTTTTTAAGTTAATCCTTTTTTTAGCTTTTTTTTCTCCTCAATTTAAGGACAATTACCTTAATTTGGAGAACGATGTTGACGATAAAGATGTTGACTGGTGCGGTTTCTATTGGATTTCGGGAATCTTGACTTCGTCCAATGAGATTATATCAGTAGTAATAATTAACATATCATCTGAGTTTACTTTTTTTAGGTTTTGGGATGGTTCTCATTTTACGTATTCGAATAATAAAACAATGCATTGGCCGCTATCTCCGCTGATGTCTGGGATGATTCTGAACATATTTATATTAAAGTAAACAAATTATTTACTGTTATCGAGCAAACTAAGGAATCTACGTAATGGATCTGTCTCTTCATATTTTCTCTTTATTTAATTTCAAAGAGGACGATATTTCCAAGCAAGAACCCCCTCTCACAGGCCTATATTTTAGCCGATATAGACTAAAGGGTACCACTACCCGTAGAAACCTCAGCTTCCTGTGAAGCACTAATCGATATTACTTCTGGGCAGAACAAAATGGCCCTAGACATAATCTTGTTAAGGGAGATTACGGCAGCAACTGTAGTCTTTCTTCTCACTAGGTTCTTCCTTGGTTCCCTTCTCCAGCTCCTCAAACCTGTCAGTAAACTCCCCCCCGGTCCGAAAGGATGGCCGGTCATCGGTGCCTTACCACTTCTTGGAACCATGCCTCATGTTGCCCTAGCCAAAATGGCCAAAATATATGGACCCATTGTCTACCTAAAAATGGGCACTTGTGGCATGGTGGTAGCCTCGACTCCTGAATCGGCTCGAGCCTTCCTCAAAACCCTAGACATGAATTTCTCAAACCGGCCACCTAATGCCGGTGCAACCCACTTGGCCTACAACAGCCAAGACATGGTTTTTGCCGACTACGGCCCAAAATGGACTTTGTTACGCAAGTTGTGCAACGTACACATGCTTGGTGCAAAAGCGCTGGATGATTCGGGTCATATCCGAGAATCGGAGTTGGGTCACATGATCCAAGCCATGGTTGAATCAAGCCAACAAGCCGAGCCAGTGGTGATATCGGAAATGATGACTTACGCCATGGCGAACATGATAGGGCAAGTCATACTCAAGCGTCGCGTCTTTGTCCAAAAGGGTTCGGAGTCCAACGAGTTCAAGGACATGGTGGTGGAGCTCATGACCTCAGCCGGACTATTTAACGTGGGCGATTTTATACCGTCAATCGCGTGGATGGACTTACAAGGGATCGAGGGTGGGATGAAGCGTATGCATAACAAGTGGGATGATTTAATAACCAGGATGGTGAAGGAACACACTGAGTCGGCCCATGAGCGTAAAGGGGACCCGGATTTTCTTGATGTTCTTATGGCAAATAAAGAAAATTCTCAAGGCACCGGATCACTTACCCTCACCAACATTAAAGCACTCCTTTTGGTATGTGATCTTGGGCCCTCATTAATTAGCGAAATTAATATTCCCTCGATCGTATTTTATTTGTTCTTTACTATGAACTCAACGTTTTCAGATGACATGCTCTAAACCCTTCTTCTCTATGTATAAATCTACATTTACTAATTCACGATGATTAACTTTTTCTTTTTAATTTTCAAATAGGTAAAAAAAAAAATTTGGTATATTACGAAGTAAAATAACAAATTGATGGAACGGATGTAGCAGTAGAAAGAGCATGTGCACCAAAATTTCGTGTACAGATCTCCACACATGTTTTCTCTTCAAAATAATGACGGATTTGCATATACCGGATACAATGGCGGCTCTACTTCTATTCGACTGGGTTCAAAAGATGCACCAGAAAAAATAAAAAATTTATATATATATTTGAATTTTCTTTAGTATTTAGTATTGTAAGTGCTAAGCTACTAGTCAAGCGACCTCGTTATTTGTTTTTTTTAAAGCCACATGAAACTCTTGGGGCCGTCCCTACCTGATAAAATAAAAAACTTTATCCAATTACACAAAAGCTACTTATACAATTATTTCGGCTCCAACAATTTATAACCCTCTCACATACACATGAGGCCAACACCATTAATTGTGTATGTGTTCCAGTGTATTTGAGGGGATTGTAAATGGTTAGAGCCAAAATAGTTGGAACCATGCCTCATTTGCCCTAGCCAAAATGGCCAAAAAAATATGGACCCATTGTCTACCTAAAAATGGGCACTTGTGGCATGGTGGTAGCCTCGACTCCCGAGTCAGCTCGAGCCTTGCTCAAAACCCTAGACATGAATTTCTCAAACCGGCCACCTAATGCCAGTGCAACCCTCTTGGCCTACAACAGCCAAGACATGGTTTTCGCTGACTACGGCCCAAAATGGACGTTGTTACGCAAGTTTTGCAAAGTACACATGCTTGGTGGAAAAGCGCTGGAAGATTCGGCTCATATCCGGGAATCGGAGTTGGGGCACATGCTCCGAGCCATTGTCAAATCGAGCTAACGAGCTGAGCCAGTGGTGATATTAGAAATAATGACTTACGCCATGGCAAACATGATAGGGCAAGTCATACTTAAGCGTCGCGTGTTTGTCCAAAAGGGTTTGGAGTCGAATGAGTTCAAGGACATGGTGGTGGAGCTCATGACTTTGGCTGGACTATTTAACGTGGGTGATTTTATACCGGCGATTGCGTGGATGGACTTACAAGGCATTGAGGGTGGGATGAAGTGTATGCATAAGAAGTGGGATGATTTGATAACGAGGATGGTGAGGGAACACATTGAGTCGGCTCTTGAGCGTAAAGGGAACCCGGATTTTCTTGATGTTCTTATGGCTAATAAAGAAAATTCTCAAAAGGCACTGGATCACTTAGCCTCACCAACATTAAAGCACATCTTTTGGTATGTGGTCTTGGGTCCTCATACATTAGCAAAATAAATACTCCCCTAGTCATATTTTATTTGTTTCTTTACAATCACAACTTCTTAAGATGCAAGTGGTAGTTAGCTCATGTGGTAGAGCTCTTGGACACCCCACAGTGCATCCCGAGATCGAGTCTCATTCCCCCATTTTCCAATGGAATAGATTAGGAATGACTAATAACCAAAAAAAAACTTAAGATTAATGCTCTAAAATTTTTAAATAGATTTCCCATGTTAGAGCATCCTCATCAGGTGTTGTATAACACTGTTCTGGACAAATTGTTGAGTCAAACCCCCTAAAAAAAAAAAAAAACCTCCAAAAATCAGCCTCTCTACTTTCCCTCAACAAATAGTTTTTGCTACAGTACCGTTATATCCCTAGCGATACACTGTTCATGGGACAAACTTTTTTTTATTGTTGTTTTTGGCTAACGTGAATCACTGTTCACGGGTGGGGCTTGATGGGGACGGGGGAGAGAGAGGATCACGTGGAGAGGGAGGAGGGAATAGATGGTTGACGCGTGGAGCACGGGACAAACCTTCCGATTTGTTTAATACAACTCCTCTGACAGTGAGCAACTCCCAACGTGGGAGTTTAGTTTTTTAGAGAAAATAATTTTTTTTTATTAGATTTGAGGGGAGTAGTTTAATATAGTAAAGTTTGGATAGAGAGTCTGATTTTTTGAGTTTTTGATAAAGTGACTTGCTAAATTGTAAAAGGTCTTTTTGTGGTTAAATTTGGTCCAAAATTTATTGATCCTGATAAGAATGCTCTTATCCCTTCTTCTCTATGTATAAATCTACTTTTAGCTTTTTTGATATATTTTGAAAGAGAGCAAAAAATTTGGTATAAGTAACATATCGAGCAAACAAAATAGAATGGATGGAGTAGTAGAAAGTGTATGCGCAAAAAATTTGCATGTACAACTCTCCAGACTTGTTGGAATTGTTTGATACGGGTTGTCTCGTCAAAATAATGACGGATCTATATATACCCCGATGATTTCTAACAAGTGTTTTTTATTCAGGGGGTATTCCACTAAGAGAGTTTTGTTTCAAAATTGTCTTGGTTTTTGTGTCCACACATTTTTATATGATGTTTGTAAGATGATGACATGTCTCGGTTTTTGGAAAAAACAAGTTTTTGAAAAAAAACTAGTACAAAAACTAGTTAGTGTACACAAACTAGTTAGTGAAACACCCCCTCATTATGTGCATAAAAATCTGTGCAAGCATCATTACTCTTTTTACTTACAAAACAAAGAAAAAAAATTTGTTTGGTTCTTTATCTCTCGATTGCGGGCTATATAGTTCTACGAAAGGAAGGGGAAAAAATATGCAACATACGAGCATATCTAGAGAGAAATAGTTAGTTTCCTTTATAATTATGCCTCCCTTTCTTTCTTTTCACATGTTCCAATTAAGCTAGGCCAAACAATTCTACAATAACATCACTGTTTCCAATATTTTCTCTTTGACAGAATCTATTTACTGCCGGCACCGATACATCATCCAGCGTAATCGAATGGGCACTAGCTGAAATGGTACTGAATCCAGATATCCTAAAACGGGCACAACGAGAGATGGATCAAGTCATTGGAAGGAACAGAAGATTACAAGAATCTGATATTTCAAAATTGCCTTATCTACAAGCCTTGTGCAAAGAAGCCTTTCGACTGCACCCTTCCACCCCACTTAACCTTCCACGGATTTCATCCGAAGCATGCGAAGTGAACGGCTACTACGTTCCAAAGAACACGAGGCTAAGCGTGAACATATGGGCGATCGGGAGAGATCCCGACGTCTGGGAAAACCCTCTGGAGTTCAACCCAGAAAGGTTTATGAGCGGAAAAAATGCAAAAATGGATCCAAGGGGGAATGATTTCGAGTTGATTCCGTTCGGGGCAGGGAGGAGGATATGTGCAGGAGCTAGGATGGGGGTTGTGATGGTTGAATACTTTTTGGGCACATTGGTGCACTCATTTGACTGGAAATTGCCAGATGGGGTGGCTGAGCTAAATATGGATGAGACTTTTGGTTTGGCTTTGCAAAAGGCTGTGCCTCTGGCTGCTAAGGTTACCCCACGATTGCATCCAAGTGCTTATGCTATGTAGGTTGACAAAGGTTAAGTTCGGATTTTGCACGTGCTTATGCATTGATTGGAATAGTTCCTCCAAAGTGTTTTCCTCTATGGAATGTAGGGTCATTGTGTGTTTTGTTGCTTTGTTGCCCTTGCCGTCTTCAAGGGTTTGTGCTGTTTTTATTTGTGTTTGTCTTCGATATTGTGTCAGTTGGTCTTTATTTCTGGGGTATGCCCCTTAGCACCTGTAGTTGTTTCGTTTAAATGCAATAACATACCTGGTTAGAAAGGTACTTTTAGCTGGAAAATGGGGTGACAAAAATTTTGAAACGCAAAGTATTTAATTTTGTTTTCAAAATTATATATGCTTCCATGCGAACTTGTAATTTTACCATACGTATCTCGCATGTTTAAACCATTTTCCAGGCTAATTACTTATTAAGTTGTTAAAACCAATTAACTTGCAGCGTTGGGGGATTAGAAATGAAGTATATATAATTGAAGTTCTACTTGCTACATGGTACAATTTCCTATATCTACAAATGATATGATGCCATTTAAAGCACCCTACTCAATACCAATTGGATATGAGTAGTGGGGTCTCCATCTCATGTTACTAAGTGATCATCAACTCATTATCCAAGCAATGTGGGATTGTATTATTTAACATCCCCATCACTTGGAATCGCATTTGAAATTTGTCCCATCTATCCTCTTTTTGAATCTATCATCGTGCACTTTTTTGCTCGATCTGACATCATGGGGGTGAGGATTGAGAATTTTTAAAATGCGGGATAAAATGAGTCCACTCTGATACCATGTTAAAATATCCAACTTAATACCAATTGATTAATGGAAAGGTCTCTCATTTTATTAAGTGATCACACATTTCATACCTAAGTAATGTGGAATCATGGAGTATTACTTAACAATGCCAAAAGAAAAAAAATGAATGAACAATAGAAACCCTCGAAATGAAAATATATTTTCTAGAATTGGAGACACGGAGATCCAAATAAGAGACTGCAACGTTGTTCAAAAAATAGAGTAAATACAAAGTTGCATGGTTCTATTTTCAAATAACAATGAAGATCACAATTTGCCGACGAAAAAAAAAAAGTACTAGCAATTCAGAGCGAGAGAGAGAGAGAGAGAGAATGCAGAAAATTGCAAATAGGATAGAATATTGAAGGATTAATTAAATAACCATCCAATTTGGCCATAGCATCTTTGTTATTTTAAATGGTTATGTTTCCATCATTTTTGTTTGTGAAATACCTTTGGTACCCATTTTTAGTGAATGTAGTAATATATGTAAATATAATTTCCTCTATAAGAGCGATTGGACTAAGTTTTACAGTATGTAAATATAATGAAATAATGCGAAGGCAATAAAAGTCCCAGAGGGGTGATGAATAGGACTACTAATATAAAATTTAACCAAATCAAGTAAGATCCAATCACCCAGCACAAATCACAGTTTTGTAAGTACCGGTGAGTTAAAGCCGTTGTTCGATCATTCATAATCAAGTAAGATCCCCATCTTTCCAACCAATAGGAGAGTGAGAGAGAATTTTTAGGGTGAGAGGAAGAGAGGCCTACGGCTGAGTAGGAGAAAGAGAGAGTGAATCGTGTTGGAGCAAAATATTTTTTGGTTGAGAGTTTTGAGGAGAATTTTTTGAAAAATATTTTTGAGATAGTGTTTGGATGAGTTTTTGGAAAAAGTAATAATTAGAGAGAGAGAGAGAGAGAGAGAGAGAAATGAGAATAATAATTGGAAAGAGGAGTATGAGTAGAGAGAGAAATGTGATTAATGATTAGAGAAATGAGAGATGTGGAAAGAATTTTTTTGAAATTTTTTTAGAAAATGTGAAGTAAACACAGTGAAAAGTGATTTCTTTTAGTGGAAGAGAAATTGGTGGTGTGGAAGGAGACTTATATGGGAAATTGGAGTGATAAGGGAAAATTAGGATACTCATTAAAGAAATTTCTTTCCCTTCTTATAGATATAATTATCTAACTAACTACTCTAGTTTATCCCTTAACCACAAATAAAGAAATTAAACTTATAATCTCTTAATCAATAATTTACGTGTCTCAACAACTAGACTCTAGACTAAGAAACTATCACCCAAAACCCGTATACAAAAAATCAAACACAGACTCTGAAAAGTTTGAAAAACCCCGAAAAATGCCAATAATACTAACAATGTGGTTTTCTAAATAAGGAGGGATTGATTAGGATTTATGTAAATGTAGTTTCTTAAATAAGGAGGAATTGATTTGGTTTTTCAATCGAAACATAGGGGGAATTCAAAATCGTGGAATCTGATGCAAATTCAAAGGTTGTTACTCTAATTCACCGAATCAACCATATTTACTGGTGTATATTTTTACCATAATCTTAGGGTGGATCACATTTACTGTGTTACTTTTTGCACATATCTTTTTACTATGTTCACTGTTGTACATTTATCTTTTACCACAATTTTTCTGGGTGTATCCAATGCATCATGGCTATTTGAAAATTTATCGTGATTCCTGAAACAATCAAATTGGTTATTGAAAAAATCAAATTGATTACAAATTTATCAATTCATGTCCGCGGGAGATGGCCACGAATCTTGAATCCACAAACGATTAGACAATCTTTAACCTTAAGTGGTGAGAACTTCACCCTCAATCCACTACCTTTCTTACAACTCAATCGCAATGTCACTCATGTAACGACAACAAAAGCATATCGCAAAAACATGACAAATTTCAAAAAATGTTTACTACAACATACTAAATTCATGAGAATTTTTGCAAAAAAGGTAGATTTTCCCAAAATTCTTTGCTATTTAATAATCATGTTGAGTTACCTAAGGGTAAAATTGAATTTAATCAAATGTCAAGATTGAAACATAAACCCTAAAATGACCAGGATGAAAATATAACATGGTCTATGGGAGGATTAGTATTTAAGTACCCATGTAAGTTTTCATCCTGGTAGATTTTCCCAAAATTCTTTGCTACTATTTAATATAACATGGTCTATGGGAGGACTAATATTTAAGTACCCATGTAAGTTTTCATGCCCATAGTTTATGAGGTTATGTTGAAAAAAAAATTGTTCACCCTCACCCTAATTGGTTGAAATGATATGGGGCCCATAAAAATAATGTGAATCTCACCACAAAGTGATGTCATGCTTACCAAAAAGTGTATTAATTCCATGGACTCCACACCATTTCAACCAATCAAGGTGAGGGTTTTGTTCACCCTCTTTGGGTGAGGATGAAAAAAAAAATTCTCGGTTATGTTTCCATCATTTTATCTTATTAAATCCCATAACTGTCCTTATTTAGTGTAGTATGTAGTTGCCTAATGTACTTGGGATTTTAAGTAAATGTAGTCACCAAAAATCTTGGACTATTTTCATTTCTTCAAATAGAAAATGGGAGAATTTTGAATTCTAAAATTTTTAAAACATTATAAGATATCTTCTAAATTTCAAAGTAAGCATGGTGGATATGATAACCTTGAAAAAAATTATGATACTGTAAAAAATAAGTGCACACTAGTAAATAGGGTAAAGTTGAGAGGAATATATCATGGTAAAATTGGCAAATGTGATCCATCAACAAAATAATAAATAAATAACGCATCCAAAATAACAGAGATGATGAAAAGTAAACTTGAACCAAGTGGGTTCTCAACAGCCTAGAATTAAAACGTGGGTTACTATTCACTATCACGATTGAAGACTTTTGCATTTTTATGATTCGTTTTGTGATTTGCATTAAATATGAGTTTATCTTGTATTTGTTTTTTCTGCTTGTTAAGCCTATAAATAGACGTGTAATTTGTTAATTTGATATCAAGTGTGGAGTAAGAGAACATCAATAAAATTTGAGTGTGTTTGTTCAATCTCTTTGTGAGTTTCATACATGAAAAGTGTGTGATCTATACTCCTCCACCCAACAAATTGGTATCAGAGCCAATCGGTCCGAATATAATCCAAATTGGTGAAAGAAATTATTTTCATTCACGGCTAATTTTTTCAGAGTGAACGAAACTCAATTTTTTTTTTAGTTGAAGATCAAAGCTGAGGAGGAGCCCGAAGGATTTCTTGTTTGTTCATAAAATTTGGCAAACAGAGTGAGTTAACTCGGAACGAGTTAACCCAGTGAAGCTGAGACCAAATTCAGTTTCAAAGAAGAAAAATTAGTGGGCTAAGAAACCCACCTCACTGCCGGCATAGAAATTACCTGAGAGAAAAAGATTCTCCAGATCCAGTGCCGCCGCCGTCGCCTAGGAGAAAGCTAAAAAAGCAACTGACCAAACTTCTCGTCGTCGTTAGCCATCAGTGCCGCAGCTACCTCACGGTTGCAAGCCATCAACTCTGGTTCAACCATCAATTGGTGCAACGCCCGAAGTAATTTAGCTCACGGCGAAAAAAAAAATTCCGAAAAGAACTGTAAGAGTTCTTTCTTCTCTTTAAACAAGTAAAAAAAGAGATGTGCAGTTGGGTTTCTTGCCATTTGACATACCTTGCCAAGGTCAATTAAAGGTGTACTGCTTGTAAATCAAAAGGTGGGCCATTCAATTCAAGGGAAGTATTTGTTGCTGTCGACAAAACTGGGAAGTAGTTGAGCTCGTAATTAATTCACCGGGACTACTTTAAAAAGTGGGGTCCATTCCATTGAGCTTATCAGCAGAGCAGTTGGAGAAAATTAAAGGGCATCGCAATTATCACTTTTGGATCATTTCAGATTCAATTGTGGTGTTTGAATTTTTCAAATTTCAACTCAAAGACCGGTGGTTTAAATATTTCAAGACGAGATGTCCAACGGAGCTGCTCCAGCAATTATTTCAAAGCTCACCAAGGACAATTATGATAATTGGTCCATCCAAATGAAAGCATTACTGGGTGCTCAAAAATTCATGGAGATAGTCGAAAGTGGGTACGAGGAACCTGTCTCAAAAGAAGCCGAAGCAGCTTTGAAGGAGGAACAAAAATCAACGCTCCGTGCTGAGCAAAAGAAGGATCGCAAAGCCAGGTCCATCATCTACCAAGGACTTGATGAGATGATGTTCGAGATCATCGCTTCCGCTACATCTTCCAAAGAAATTTGGGAGACGCTGTAGAAAACATACAAAGGTGCTGACAAAGTAAAGATGATTCGCCTTCAATCTCTACGAGGAGAATTTGAGTCTTTACAGATGAAACCCTCAGAATCTATTTCTGAGTATTATGGTCGAATCATGACGGTTGCAAACCAGATGAGAAGAAATGGAGAAGCTCTCACAGATACGAGAGTTATAGAGAAGATTCTTCGATCGTTGGATCCGAGATTCAACTTCATTGTTGTTACGCTGGAAGAACTTAAAGACGTAACAACCATGTCTATCGAAGAACTTGTGGGCTCGCTGCAAGCCCATGAACAGAAGTTGCATAGAGATGATGATAGAGCCGTGGAGCAGGCTCTACAGATGAAGTTGCCCCTCAATGAAGACATGCACGAGCAAGGGGGGACATCACAGAGAGGATGAAGCTATGGTTCTCATGGAAGAGGTTCTGGAAGTTCAAATTCCAGAGGTAAAAGAGGCAGAGGATTTTCTAAAGGAGCAAATCAAAACCATATTCCAAAAGGAAGTGGTCGTGGACAGCAAAGCAGCAGAGGCGGAGGACAAGGAAAAAGAGGTGGTTATAACAACCGACCGAACATTGACAAAAGCAACGTTCAATGTTACAATTGTCAGAAGTACGGTCACTACATGAAAAAATGCAAAGGAAGGCCAGCATTAAATCAAGTTGGCGAAACAGCCAACTATGCATACAAGGAGCCAGCAGGAGGAGATTCAATGAGTCTAATGGTGCACAGTTCCATCGAACAGGATCAAGATACATGGTTTCTTGATTCTGGAGCCAGTAATCATATGACTGGTTCAAGGCAGCTTTTTACTGAACTTGATGAAAAGGTTCAGGGAGATATCTCTTTTGGCGACCTCTCCAAAGTCTCAATTCGAGGGAGAGGAAATATAGTGATCAAACGGAAGAATGGAAATCATGCATTCATCTCCAACGTCTATTATGTTCCAGACATGAAGACTAACATTCTTAGTCTTGGACAACTCCTGGAGAAAGGCTATCAAATTAGCCTGAAGGAAATGCAGCTAACAATCACAGATGCTCGAAGGAAGTTGGTTACTCAAGTAAAGATGGCAAAGAACAGGATGTTTCCGCTAACTGTTCTTCATGACACGCCAAAGTGCCTCAATGCCATTATCAACAACAAAGACTGGATATGGCATCTCAGTTATGGACATCTCAACTTTGAAAGCTTGAAGATGTTGGGGAATAAGAAGATGGTCAAAGGCCTACCTCATATCCAACATCCAAATGAGGTATGCAAAAATTGTGTTCTTAGCAAACAACACCGCAACAGTTTCGGGAAGCAAGTTGATTGGAGAGCAAGCATGCCGCTCGAGCTAGTACACACAGATGTGTGTGGTCCATTGAAGCCAATCTCAAATGGACAGAATAGATACTTCCTCACGTTCACTGACGACTATAGCAGGAAGACATGGGTATACTTTCTTAAACGGAAGTCAGAAGTATTCGAGAAGTTTAGAGACTTTAAAGCTCTTGTGGAGAAAGAAAGCAGCTACTACATCAAAATGTTGCGGTCAGACCAAGGAGAAGAATACACTGGAGATCAGTTCGATGGATTCCTTAGACAGCAAGGAATCAGACACTAGTGTACACCAGCATACACTCCTCAGCTAAATGGTGTATCTGAAAGGAAGAATCGTACCATCCTCAACATGGCCAGAAGCATGCTGAAGGATAAAGATCTACCCAAGAGATTTTGGGCTGAAGCAGTTCAATGTGCGGTCTATCTGCTCAACAGATGTCCTACGAGAAGTCTGAAGTCAAAGACACCACAAGAAGCATGGACCACTTACATGCCAAGTGTGGCCCATCTCAGAGTGTTTGGTTGTATTGCCTACACAAAAGTTCTAGAGGCAAACAGAACCAAACTTGAAGACAAAGGAGTGAAGTGTATCCTTATTGGATATGGTGACTGGATGATGGGATACAAGTTATACAATCCCGTCACTCAGAAGTTAATATACAACAGAGATGTCATTTTCAAGGAAAATGAATCCGAGTTGGATCGCATGAAGCTACCAAGAATATGGAGTCGATCGTTGAAGATGAAGAAATGTGTACGCACTAGGGGAGGTACCTAGAAGATTAGAAGAGCAAATATCACCATCTCGCGGGTTTCCCTTCACCACAAAGAGGTGAACCATCCTCACCAACCTACGTAAGAGCTCTCACATGAGGCCTGTGAGAACGCTGAAGCCTGGATGATCTATATCGTAATACAGATCCACTGGATGCAGATTTCACCATGTTCTGTCTGCAAATGACTTGTGATCCAGTTAGCTTTGATGAGGCTAACCAAGAAGACAAATGGAGGAAGGCAATGAATGAAGAGATTCAGTCCATAGAGAAGAACAAAAATTGGGAGCTGACAAATCTTCCAGAAGGTTGTAAAACTATTGGAGTGAAATGGGTCTATAAAGCAAAGAAGAATGCTCAAGGAGAAGTTCAGAGATACAAGGCTAGGCTCGTAGCTAAAGGCTACAAACAGAGAGAAGGCATAGACTATGGCGAAGTCTTTGCCCCAGTTGCCAGGATGGAGACGATCAAAATGATGATCTCATTAGCTGCTCAACACAGATGGAAGATCTATCAATTAGATGTTAAGACTGCATTTCTAAATGGATTTCTGGAGGAGGAAATCTATGTCGAGCAACCACCTGGATATGTGAAGGAAGGACATCATGACAAAGTTTACAAGTTGAAGAAGGCGCTGAATGGATTAAAACAAACGCCACGTGCATGGAATACAAGGATCGATGCATACTTCCAGAAAAATGGATTCGAGAAGTGCCCTTACGAGCATGCACTTTATATGAAAAAGGAAGCTGATGGAAGTTTATTGTATGTATGCCTGTATGTTGATGACTTGATTTTCACAAGCAACAATCCAGTTATGTTTGATTCTTTCAAACAAAGTATGGTTCGAGAGTTCGAGATGATAGATATCGGACTGATGACACACTTTCTTGGAATAGAAGTTATGCAGGGAAATGACGGCATTTTCGTCTCTCAAGCCGGATACGCCAAAAGCATCCTTAAGCGTTTTGGCATGGAGAAAAGTAATCCAGTGACTACTCTAGTTGAAAGTGGAGTGGAACTCAGAAAGAGCGAGGTCGGTAATGTTGATCCGACATTTTTCAAGAGTCCGTAGGAAGCCTCGCTACCCCGACGCGGCACAAGACCAGACATACTATATGGTGTTGGTCTTATCAGCCGATACATGGAGATACCAGACCAATCCCATCTGAATGCTGCCAAACGGATTTTGCGCTATGTCAATGGTACAATCACTGAGGGACTGTTTTATACAAGTACTGAAAACTTCAGACTTGTCGGCTATTCAGATAGTGATTAGGGAAGAGACTTGGATGAAAGAAAAAGTACTACCGGATTTACTTTCTTCCTTGGAGATACAGCCTTCACATGGTCATCGAAGAAACAAGTGATAGTGACACTATCATCTTGTGAAGCTAAGTATGTAGCAGCTAGCTCAGCTGTTTGTCATGCTATATGGGTCCGGAATATGCTGAATCATTTGGGAATCTCTCAAGAAAATTCCACAGAGATCTATGTTGACAACCGCTCCGCAATCGCATTAGCCAAGAATCCAGTGCATCATGAAAGAAGCAAGCATATTGACACACGCTACCATTTCATCAGAGAGCGTGTGAAAGCAAAAGAAGTGGAGCTAGTTTCTTGCAGGACATATGATCAGGCTGCTGATATTTTCACTAAGCCCCTCAAGCATGAAGCCTTCATCAGAATGAAGACAATGCTTGGAATGAAGAAACCCCCGGACTCAAGTTTAAGGGGGGATGATGAAAAGTAAACTTGAACCAAGTGGGTTCTCAGCAGCCCAGAATTAAAACGTGGGTTACTATTCACTATCATGATTGAAGACTTTTGCATTTTCGTGATTCGTTTTGTGATTTGTATTAAATATGAGTTTATCTTGTATTTGTTTTTTCTGCTTGTTAAGCCTATAAATAGGCGTGTAATTTGTTAGTTTGATATCAAGTGTGGAGTAAGAGAACATCAATAAAATTTGAGTGTGTTTGTTCAATCTCTTTGTGAGTTTCATACATGAAAAGTGTGTGATCTATACTCCTCCACCCAACAATCGTTACCCCATAATCATGATAAAAATTAACTAGCTAGGTAGGACACATCAAACATGGAAAATTTCGTACCGACAGCAAGTCAGCAACTATTGTAAAATATGGTAACATGGTCAATGTGAATTTACATAATTTCTAAAGAATTAACATCCATACAGGGTAGTAGGATAAAATAAAAAGAAAGTTACACATCAAAGTGTTCCAAATAAACAGATTCATTTTCTATTGGTGCCTTGACCCATTTCTCAGAATTTTCACTGTTGTGGTTGAGGGTCCACGATTTTTAACTCTCAGCCTTGGCTTCTTGAGACCCTTCCTTGTTCGAAACCCATGTCTTGGAAACTTATCATTTCGATCTTTTATGATGTTCTTCTGTCATCTGTAGCTGCCTAGGGTTTTATCGGTTAACCATAACTTGCCTATTGAGAGTGGGACGAGCGACAGAGACAAAGTGAGGTCGATGGGGGGAGGGTGACAAATTTTCGAGAAAAAGGGAGAGGGTTAGGATTTGCATAATAGTTTGAAACCGGTGATGGAGGGTGCATGGAATTAGGATTGTTGTGTTGTGTATATTCCAAAATAACGGAGGACCTCCAAGTTTATATTTTGGTCCCAAAATTATTTCCATATATAGTGTCCCCCTAAAATAGGGAATCAAAATAGGTGATATAGACATAACTCGTACTAGAATGGATGACCAATAGTCAAGTATCCCACAAAATAATCGGCAAAAGTCAAGGGATTTTTTAAAAATTTTGTTCATTTTGCATCTTACATTGAGCAGCAAAAGGAGATGGCTTTTAGTTTCCGCAGCACCCAAAAAAAAAACATAGACAGCTTCACTCTGGTTGCCCATTCCACCTCAAGGGGCCGGTATGGTCTGGCCATTTTTTCCCTTATTCAGAATAGGGGTGTAAACAAGTCGAGCCGAGCTTTGTAGAGCTCGAACTCGGCTTGTTTAGTAAATGAGCCGGTCCTTAACAAGCTGACCTAGAATTTGCTTAACGGACTTTATTAAACGAGCCGAGCCTATATAAATAAATCGAGCTTTTGCAAGCCAAGCCAAGTTTTACAGAGCTTGTTTCGTAAATGAGCTTGGAAATTGAGCTCGAGCTTAGCTCAATCATTAAGTGAGCCAAGCCATGAGCTACTCATGAATAACGCGTTTGTTTACAGCCATAATTTGGAGGATCAAGCTCGTTCATATTATAGGACTGAGCAACCAAAAAAATCATAGTTGATTGAGCGAAGCACATTTATTTGTTCAAAAATTGTTTAACCAAGCTCTAATCCATCATCTTGTTCAAACTCTTCCAACCAAGGGCCTACTATTGCCCTGAGAGAGACTTTTTCTCTCTAAAAATTAGATCCACCTAGGGTTTTTTTTTTCCCTCTTCTACCGGCTCTTTCCTCCAACTTCTTTCTACTTTTTCCTCTTCTTTGCTTCTTCCTCCCTCCTCTCACTCCTCTCTTTCAATCTGTTTCTTTTGGGGGTGTGGTTGTCGCCTCTGTGCCCCACCCCCCATCGATTACCTTCCTCTGCCATCCATCCATTTTTAACCCCTAACCACTCTCTTCGTCCGCCACCAGCCTCCTCCTTTGCCCTCCTCCACCACCACCATTAACCATTACCCATCGATTTCAACACCTCTTTCCAGCACTATCCACCGTATTCTAACATCCCTGACCTAGCTCGCCTTCTCTGCCATCTGGTTCGACCCACCATCTCCGTCATCTGGTTCGGTTAAGGAGGATTCTGACTTCGATTTGAATCTAGATGATTTTGGCCCCCTCCAGTGCAATAAGCTCCCAGGTCTGTAGGCGGTCAGACTTGGGAGCTTGGTTCTCAACCCGGAGAAGTAGCTTTTTGGTCTACTCGGTTCAACTTAGTGTTTCTAATCTGACTCGTTGGGGTAGCTCAATGAGGTGACTTGGTTTGTATCTGTGTGTTTGAGTCTAGATTTCACAGGGTTTTTTACTTTGTTTTAGGCTTTTGGTTTGTGTTTTTTTATTACATTTGCGTTGTATTGTTTTAAGGGTTTGAGCTAGGTACCTGTTGGGTTCTCTACTGCTAACATTTTGATAGAATTCATCATTCCATCTCGAGGATGTTAGGTCTGTTTCGGCAGGTGTGTCTAAGAGCTAGTTGCATTGTATGCCGAGCGAAGGTCATACTCATATCAATTGTTAGTGGTTTTGGTACTCCTATCCAAGAATGTAATCGTTGCCGGATGGTGTTTATATTGGAATTCTTGACTTTATTTCAAAAAAAAAGCTCTCATCCATCAATCTATTTAAAAAAAATAAATGTGCCTTGTTAGGTACTACTTAATCTACACCATTTTTAGCTTTTCATTTTCAAGTTTTTGATCTTTTGGATTATGGTTATAAAGTAATTTGAATCTTCTGGGAGTGTTTTAAAAAAATGTGCAAAATGCATTTTGTAACAGGCAAAGGAAGAAAATGAGAAATAGAATGAGAAAAGCGCTCATTTTGATTTCTTGCCCCAAATGTCAAAATTTGAGAATGAGTTTTGACTTAATTTGTTTTAAATTTGGACTGCCAAGCATCCATAACTTAAAAATGAGAACTAGAAAATACGAAAAGGAATCGGCCAAACAGGCCTTTAATGTCTTACGAGATTGTTCAAACCACCATTTTTTACTATTAACCCCCTCTGTCCCTTTTTTAGTGTTGGCATTTCTATTTTTGGTTGTCCCTTAATAACTGTGTGTTTTAAAAAGTTAATTAGTAAAAGTTCATTCAATTATCATTTTGCCTTTTCTAGAAAAATTAATGCGTAAAAAAAGTTAACGCGTAAAAGTGGAGAATAATTTTGAAAAATTAATGTCAAAATATAAAGTGAATCTAAAAATTGATACTATAAAATCTGTAAAGATGATAACTATGACGCCCATGAAAAATAAAAGGGGCATTTCATTAAGAAAATCCGTGTGGACAATCAACAAGTCCACAGGCCACGTCAAAGTCCAAATGAAATATAGAAAAGTCAAAGTCAACAAATTACAATGATCTAAGGGTACCCGAAAACCCGAATCCAAATACATAAGTTTTAAGTAAACTTACAACCCAATGTTAAAAGAGAGAAAATTTATTCAAATTACAAAATCATTTTAACAAAATACAAGTTCTAAGATGAATAACTCCTCCATGTAGCTTTCAAACAATGCATACATACACTCCTAGCACTCCATGATCATGCTCTTTGGTGGGTACCAGAAAATTGATAGGTTGAGAGTTAAAGAATTTGTGCAAGAATTGAGTGGGTTTTGTGAGATTTTTGGAGAATTTGAGAGAGAAAAAAGAAGAACAATGGAGGGTTATAGAGAGAAGGGGTGACTGGCTATTTTGGGAGGAAGCTCAGATGAGTTTTTGCTTGAAAAAAAATCAACCACACGTGTATAAAAGCACACCCCACAATTGCAATTTTACTCCCTATGTTTCTGCTTGCGTCCTTGGATTGTATCTCAATGTGCTTTCCCCAAGCGTAGGGTTTAGGTGACGCGTGGCATAGTAACCGGAAGTCCGGGTCGAGTCCTTAGGGACCAAATGTGCTGAGCGTGAGTATTTGTTTCGCGAATGAAGGTTTAGCCTTAAAGCGGCAAACTTGGCTTCGGTGATTTGAGGGTGGAACTAACTTAACTACGTGAGTGACTTGAGATTAGAAAGACTAATTAAAGGAAGGCAAGGTTTCGGGGTTTCCAACACCCATGCCTTAGGCCAATTCACTCTCCCCTAAGATAACCGGCTCGGGGCGTCGTTAAACGACCCCGAACGGAAGATTTGGTACTTAAACTCAATTTACTAGAAAAGTGGTGTTTCTCAAAGAGTAGGATTCTTGTGCCATTTATACAAACATTTTGATTGCCATAGCCCGAAGCATCACACGTGCCAAACGGTCACGCCCTTGGCTACGCGTGATCAACGGGATTAACTAATCGCAATTTTGATACATAAAATTAACTAGTCACCCCTTAACCGAGCCTAAACCGACTACTCGTTCATTACTACATAAAACATGGCTATTTTCCTAAGGGAAATAAAAAACATAACAAGCAACTAATTAAACTTGATTTTAATGAAGAGACTAACTTAACCTATCACTTTATACTTGAAGAAACTAGCAAACAACCATTCAAACCAAGTGTTAACTAGGAAAATAGCAAGTTAAACAAGGAAACTAAATACTTAATGGAATTGAAAATAAACTTGATTTCTAGGTAGAACTAAGCAAGAGCTATAACATTAATAAACATGAAAATAACATAGGTCCAATACTTACATGGGAAAATCTAGAGAGAGAGAGCTTGGCATTAACTTCCATGGAAGAGAGAAGGAAGAGCAAAACTAATATCTAAGTTAAAGTGTGTGAGGATAAAAGAGAAGGAGAGAGGAAGAGATATTATACAAGTAGTCTTTCTCTCACACCAAAAATATCCTAAAAGCACTAAAGGTGAAAGTTCCCATAAGTAGAAAGTCCAACAAGTGGTTAAAACACTTTTTCGGATTGCTAGGTATTGATACCTATCAATACCGTATCAATACCGCATTTAAAAGGCTACCCGAAAGGCCTGGGTATTGATACCAAGGTTTGGGGGTATCAATACCCAAGGTTCTGTGAAGCTTCTTCTTCAGAGGTATTGATACCTATCAATACTGGTATCAATACCTGCACCAATTCTAAGGCATTTGAGGTTTCTCCTTCTTTCTTCGCCATCCATTGGCCTTGTGTGCTACCAGGCATCTTCCAAAACACTTCCAACATCGCGTGCGAGCTTCTCGGAAAGGGGAGCACTTGGTCTCATGAGTGCTCAATCACTCCCGGATACGCCTTTAGCCTTCCGCTTGATCTTGTGCCTTGTAAACTTCCCGAGCCTTAGCCAAATCTTCATTTCTTGGCTCTCGAGGCTTGATGGGTGAATGTCATGGGGCTCTTGCTCCTTGAATTATTGGGATGCTTCCCAAAGGACTTCAAAACGCGCCTAATGCACTTGTTTTCCCTGAAACTACCAAAAATACACTTCGCGCAACATCAATCGAATAAGGCATTAAAATGCGTGTGTGTGTGAACAAAATGAGCTAGATAAGCCCGGATATATACAACATTGGGGGCTTATCACACCCCCCAACTTGGACTTTGCTAGTCCCTAGCAAATTAAACTACAACAACCAACTACTAAATAAAACTTTCCGGAGTACCCGATACGATAACTATGCTCAATCTACAAAAAGTCTAGGCAAAGCACCGGTTATCCGGATCATTCTACGAAAAGCAACTCACGCACACACATGCCATGCACAATTATGAAATTACTAGGCCACACAAGTAGGCAAGTGGTATGCACCCCAAAGAGTTTCAATTCCAATAGGCGTTAGACAAATTATGTCTCAAAAATTTCAATCACACACATAGAAGAATCAAACATCCCACAATGAGCGCTTAGCGTGATATGCGATAACGAATCAAAAGATTACCGCATGCTAATCAAAAAAATGCGCTTGTGAACAAAAGAAGTAATTAACGACGGGAATAATTCAAGCAAAAGCATGGAATCTTGCTAAGCGTGCACCTATCGGAGTTAATCACGTACTAAGAAATGAATTTAAACATAGATAGCTTGTATTGACCTTGGTTAGCAAAAAGGAGGGAATACAAAAGTATGGCGGCCATATACTAGCTTGGGTCATTCTACCCTTGGCCGCCACCGACCCTCAACTAAACCATCACATGCCAAGTTTCGGCATAAAAAATGCATTTAAAACTAAATTAACAACTAAAGTCATAAGAGTTCGATGTGGCACTAACAAAACAAAAACAAGTGTATTTGACTCCACCGACTCACTAGCTACTATATACTACCACTACTATTTACTCCTATGGTTCCCATCTACCACCATCATCAATACTCATCGGAGTCATCTCCATCTTCCTCATCGTTGTCACTGTCCTCCTCATCAAACTCCGGTGGCACAAACTTATCCTTTGTCACCTCCTCGATCTTTTGAATGCACCAACCCACTTGAGCCGCGGTCGTTTTATTTTCCTTGCGAGTCAATTTCCTCTCCTTCTTTTCCTTTTCTTGATTCTTAAGCACCGTAGCAAGCTGCTTGAATAACCGTTTGCACCATGTTGTAACTTTCGACCCATCCGGTGGGGCACAAACAAGTTAGACTTGCCTTTGGAAGGAGAGGGACCGGTTGTGGAGCTTGGTCCTGGCTATAGGGTGGAACATTGAATGCTTGGGTGATCTTTGCTTGCCTTGGCTCTCCCACTCTTTGATTTGGCCCGGCTTTTTGACGGAGGTCATGTCAATAACTCCCGGTCAAGCCTCTCCATGTGATAGTATGCCCGGCCTCTCACTCCTTGTTTGTGGCATATGGCGGTGATCATACACCTGAAACCACATTTGAGCCGTTGTCGGGTGTATTCTGAATAAAATCAACCATTTGGTTCAAAATGAACTCCGCCCAATCCGGCCACAAATCTACTATCCATGAATGCCGCCATGAGCTCGGCCGATTTTTTTTGACTTCGGTTCATTTTCCTTTCCTCGAGGATAGAGGTTGTGGTGAATTGCTTTGTTAAGGGTTCAATTTCTTCCTTGAATAGGCTGGGCTTGATGGGATTGGTAGCTTGCTCGGGATGATCATAAAGTATGCCTTTCACAAAGTCGGGGTCAAGTGGTTCCGCCTGAGGGTAGTTGACTTTTGAGGACTCGGGTCGTTTGTACTTCAAGTATGAGGCGATGGTCTTAGGAGAAATGAGGATCGGCTTGTTATTCACCTTCGACTTGAGCCTTACGGGCAACCCCGTGTCCTGGTTCACATTAATCTCCACATTTTGATAGAACTCTCTTGCACACTTGAGATTGTACCCGGAAAGCGGTTCAAACCAACCCTCAAGTCCCTCCCGGCGTATTTCCGGAACACTGAATTTCTCCTCGAGACTCATGGCATCCACTTGCCTTTCATTCTTCGCCGGCCTTCCTTTCAAACTTTCAACCCAATTCGTCGTATTATCCTCAAACACCTCCTCGCGAGTTCGCTTTTTCGCTCTTTTCTTATGCCCTGACCCAGCACCCGCATCGGCCAATAACGGTTCCCCCTCATATGGTGGATCATCATCACGGCTCGGTTTAGTCGGTTGATCAACAACGACTAGCTCCTTGGAAGGTTTCTCGGATGGTTTTCCTAGGCCCTTGGTTCTAGCCATGTCAGACAACAACAGCGCCAAATTTCAAAATACCCCCGAAACGCAACAAATGCACACAAACCACCGATTCAAATCCAACCGACCCCCTACTTCAATATTCAGACAGACAATCAACAGTGGCAGCTCAGTAGCTCAACAAGTTATAAATCAAAATGCAGTCAACATTTTTTTTCAATAGAGCCCAGTGGTTTCATCAACAGATCCGGCAAGTCAGAATGCAACTACAACTTTAAATCCACAACTAATAAAACCCAAATTCGACACTTAGTTCACAATGTAAGTGGTAGAAATCAACCCAAATAGTCCATAACAACAACAAAGTATAGCCCAGTAGCCCATAGCAAACACTGAAATCATATTTCAAATTCACTCATCCAAGAGTTCTCACTGTACAGAAGCAGAAATTAACCCAGACCCAGTTCAATTACCAACAAATTTCTCACTGAGCAAAAATGCAGCAGAGTACAAAAACAGTCAGCTCAAACCCATCAGGTTTTCAGTTTAACCCAGAAATTCAGTTAAACTCAGCAGAACACAACCACTAAACCCAGATTATCAACGGCTCAACAGAGTTTACAGTGGTTGAGAAGAGAGATCATTACCTTGAAAATCCCAAAATTTGGTCGACATTCCTGAAATTCTGTTTGAAAACCTTGAGTTTTAACGAGGCCCTTGCAATTTCGGCAGCCATGGCTGATTTGTAGCGAAAATCCACTGAACCGTGGTTCTAAGGCTCGGTTTTTGTGGTGGGTTTTGCTGGAATCGGCAGAGGAGAGAGAGAGAAGAGGATTTCGGTGGTGATTGGGGGATTTTTCTGGGTATCGATCAGTGGTCGTTTATGGGGAGAGAGAGAGCTGCGGTGGTGGTGGTTCACGGTGGATGTGGGTTTCGGTGGAGGTGGTGGTGTAGGGAGTGAGCCCACGATGGTGGTGGGTCGGCAGCCGTGGAGTACGGTGGTGGTGATGATGAGGTTCCGATCGGTGGTGATGGTGGAATGGTGTACCGATCGGTGGTGAGAGAATCGGGGGTACGGTGGTGATGGTGTACCGACTGGTGGTGATGGGTTTTTACGGTGGTGTGAGTGGAACCGAGAGAGGGAGAGAGAGAGAGCGGTGGGTTATGGTGGAGGAAGAAGAAGATAGGAGGAGAAGAGAGAGTATGGGTCGGGTTAAGAGAGAGAGAGAGAGGTGTGAAATTATGACCTGGGTTCACATTTTCAAACAGCCAAATTTTTAACCCAAAGTATTGATACAAAGAACCTGGGTATTGATACCCACGGTTCTGTTCCAATTTGGTTCAAATTGTATCGATACTTCAAACTCATGGATCGATACCCACAGTTCTGATCTGCTGGGATACCACTTGTATTGATACAGAAAAAATGCAGTATTGATACCCAACGTTCTGTTCCAATTGAGCACAAAGAGGTATTGATACCTCAAACATTTGTATTGATACCCAACGTTCGTTCCAATTGAGCACAAAAGAGGTATTGATACCCCCTAACTCTGGTATCAATACCTATCACTTTTTCAACCCAAAATTCAGCCCTTTTTTTTTTTTTCTCTTCCACTTTGCATACCCAAGTTCACTTCAAACACATTCAAAACTGATCCGGAACTTCGAGTAACACCCCAAATTAATTCCACCCCATTCCAGAACGTAACGAAACGGCAAGAAACACTCCAAATTTAATCATTTCACGAGATGTATCGCCCATCTCAACTTCCAACCTATCCTCCAAACATCCGGTCTCATTTTTTTACCGTTGGATTTTTTCAAATTTTCAATTGGCATGCCCCTTATCTCACCACCTAATTTCCTCCAAACAACCGGTTTCTCAAGGCTTAAAAATTGACGGGAAACGGACTTGGTACAAATAATCGGTGCAATGGGACTCATGTGTGGTTCAATTACACAAAGAAAATGTTTGTATCATTTCCTAAGCACGCTAAAAACTCCGACATGATGCACGAGTAGCAATAAGCTAGCCTAACTCAAACCAAAAATCATATTCACCAAGGAATCGAAAAACAAGAAACATGGGATGCTTGGAAAGATGAATCTCTACTCTACGTGATGCACGTTACTCAACTACGCATGCGGCCTAGCACGTTCATCAAATTGCATGTATATATGCATGCACAAGTTAAACTCTCAATCAAAATCACCAAATACGATACTCTAGCCATTATGGAGCGATTGAGCATATCTATCGTATCCAACTATAAAATTGTACTCAAGCGGGAAGTTTTATCGCAAAAATTTTGACGGGAATTGAAAAACATGACTGGAATATGTACAACTACACTATTCCCTCCCCCCAACTTAAAATTTGCGGTGTCCTCAACGCAAGAGAACGAAAGTAAAGAGAAATAGGGAACAAAAATTGTACCGACGGGGAGGCATGTCAACCTCCAAGACCTCGACCAAGTGTGAGGAATTTTGCTACCACTTACTCCGTTCATCATCGGCAATGCTTCCAAGGCTTCCTCCTTCGCCCCATCTCCGACCCGCGGCTAGTCGTACAGGACCATCCACAACGACTTTATAGGACTTACAACCGCGACGTTTCATCGCACCCATGCTTTGAGCTCCTGAATGCCGCACTCGCCGCCAAGTTAGGCCCAAACTACCAAGGCCGGATACTGCGGTAGCATGGTCACCCCCGCAAAAAGACTTAATTGTGCGACTACCTACTAAGAGAACGGTATGAGAACCGCCTGCTCGTGTTATCCGGGCTCAACAATAAGAAATATTTACAATATGTACAAAGAAAAATGAAAAGCCACCATGATCTTCACGCGATCGCACGAGTACTACTTTTCTTCCCAAGCTCAAGACTGTGGCGAGGCCATACGTAGCTCAAGCTCGGGTGGCTATACCGACCGGCCCATACACCGTTCGAGCACGGCAAACACTAGAGCTCTCTCAAACTCCACGGATTTTACTTCTCCTAGAAATTTGTTACGCCGAAATTCGGAGAAATCCAAGTCGCACACAATACCCCGGCCGCATAATAAAGTCCAACGCCCCCAACGAACTCCTCGCCAAGGCGGAGCACAAGATAAAGCCCGTGCCATAAAGCATGGGAATATTCGAAATTTCCCCACCCATTCACGGAACCTCACTCTGCGCCAGGCTGATCTAAAGAGCGCGGGCGTTTAGTTGCGAATTACTCCTATCAGAAAGGCTACATTAACAAGCCCTATGTCACTGACGCATTCGTGTTATCTTATCCTCACGTGTGGGGTCTCCAAGATTTTATTAAAAAGAATAAAGAATGGCCCTTCTAACCGAGCCAAGCACACGCCAAGCATTGTTTTCTAGCCGGCGTGCATAGCTAGTCCCAAGTCAATGATGGGAAACCCAATGCAAGAGGGGCAAAGGGCCGGGCCCTCCAAACAATGAAGTTCAGAGGTACGCGTAGCTCCCCGTGAAAAGTGAAGTCACAAAGACTCCATGGGCAAAACACATAAATATTTTCAAACTACAGGGTCGTCCAAATAAACCGGATCGACCAACATTACAACCTCCTCCTCTTCATTAAAATTTTCCAAAAATGGTTTTAATCGTTGACCGTTCACCTTAAAAATTTGACCATCTTTAGGATTAAACACATCTATCGCCCCATGAGGATACACGCGATGCACAAAATATGGCCCAACCCACCGTGACCGCAATTTCCCCGGAAAAAGATGGAGTCTAGAATTATACAAAAGCACCTTTTGATTCACATGAAAATCCTTCTTAAGAATGTTTTTATCGTGAAATTCCTTGACTTTAGCCTTATAAATGGCCGTGCTCTCATATGCATCTCTCCGAATCTCCTCAAGCTCATTGATTTGGAGCTTCCTATGCGAACCGGCTTCGGGCATACGATAGTTCAAAGACTTAATGGCCCAATAGGCCTTGTGCTCAAGTTCAACCGGCAAGTGACACGCTTTCCCATAAACCAAGCGGTAAGGGGACATCCCCAAAACCGTCTTATACGCGGTGCGATAGGCCCACAAGGAATCGGTCAAACGAAGAGACCAATCCTTTCGATTAGGATTCACCGTTTTCTCAAGAATGTGCTTAATTTCCCTATTAGCAAGCTCCTACTTGACCATTGGTTTGTGGATGATAGGCCGTAGAGACCTTGTGTGTGATACCCGTGCATTTACGCATTAAAGTTTCAAAGGGCCTATTGCAAAAATGGGTCCCTTGATCACTAAATGATGATACAACGAGTACCAAACCTAGCCAAAACATGCTCTCTCAAGAATGCAACAACCACCTTTGTGGTCATTCGTGCCGCTGCTGGAATAGCCTCAACCCACTTGGACACGCGTAGTCCACCGCTAAAAGTATGTAAAGATAGCCAAACGACATCGAAACGACCCATGAAGTCAATGCCCCAACAATCGAAAACCTCAATTACAAGAATGTTAGTGAGGGGCATCATATTCCTCCGGGTGACACTACCTAGTTGTTGACACCGTTCACATGTTTTGCAAAATTCAAACGCATCTTTAAAAAGTGTCGGCTAATAAAAGCCGCATTGCGTGATTTTTAGCGGTGGTTTTCTTGGCGGAGAAGTGTCCCCCACAAGCCTCGGTGTGGCAAAAGGAAAGGACAGCACGTTGATCTACATCGGGCACACATCGCCGGATGATTTGATCCGGACAATACTTAAAAAGGTAAGGATCATCAAAGAAAAATCTTTTCCTCAAATAAAACCGTTTCCGCTCTTGAGTCCAAACAAGAGGGAAGTTGGCCCGTGGCTAAGTAGTTCACAATATCGGCAAACCACGGGCAAGACGAGACACCAAACAATTGCTCATCCGGAACGCGTGTCAACTATCGGTATGTTCGAGGAGCGATCCTCAAACTCAAGACGAGACAAATGGTCCGCGACCACGTTTTCAACTCCTTTTTTATCTTTGATTATTAAGTCGAACTCTTGGAGCAAAAGGACCCACCTAATTAACCGCGCTTTTGCATCTTGCTTGGTCATTAGATATTTCAACGCGGCATGGTCCGTGAAAACCACAATAGGCGACCCTATCAAGTAAGACCGGAACTTATCAAGCGCAAAGACAACCGTGAGCAACTCTTTTTCTCCGTGGTGGTGGAGTAGTTCAATTGAGCATCATTAAGAGTTTTGCTCGCATAAGAAATGACACACGGCTCTTTCCCTCTCCTTTTGGCTCCAAGACGCCAATCGCATAGTCACTGCGTGCCGCACATTAACTCAAACGGAAGGTCCCAATCGGGAGCTCTCGCACAATCGGTGGGGTGGTGAGACTAGATTTCAACTTAGAAAAGGCCTCCTCACACGCTGGTGTCCAAAATGAATGGCGCTGCGTCTTTTGAGAGGAGGTGACACAAAGGACGCGAGATGGCACTAAAATCCTTAATGAAACGGGCGGTAAAACCTCACAAGTGCCCAAGAAAAGACCGAATGTCTTTCACACACTTAGGGGTAGGGGAGGTTTGCGATCAAATCTATCTTGGCCTTATCGACCTCTATCCCCTTCGACGACACAATGTGCCCCAAAGCACAATCCCGTTGGTCACCATGAAGTGACACTTCTCCCATTGAGAATGAGGTGCTTCTCCTCACACCTCTCAACACACGCTCAAGGTTCTCTAAACATGACTCAAACGAGTCCCCGAACACCGAAAAGTCATCCATGAAGACTTCGACAATTTTCTCCACCATGTCACTAAAAATGCCCATCATGCACCTTGAAAAGGTTCCGGGCGCGTTACACAAGCCAAAAGGCATGCGCTTATAAGCGAAAGTACCAAACGGACACGTGAAGGTGGTCTTCTCTTGATCCTCAAGAGCTTACCTCGATTTGATTATACCCGAGTACCCATCGAGAAAACAATAAAAGCATGATCGCTACCCTCTCCAAGATTTGATCTATGAAGGGGGAGGGGAAGTGGTCCTTACGCCAGCGTGCTTGCGCTTCAACTTACTGTAGTCAATGCACACTCTCCATCCGGTGGTCACCCTTTGAGGTATCAACTCATCATTGACGTTTTTGACCACCGTGATGCCGGACTTCTTAGGGACAACTTGGATAGGGCTCACCCACTTACTATCCGCGATAGGATAAATGATCCCAACATCCAACAACTTTAAAACTTCCGCCCTAACCACGTCTTTCATGATAGGATTCAAACGACGCTGGGGTTGGCGAGACGGCTTCACATCCTCCTCTAGATATATGTGGTGTGTGCAAACCGAAGGATCAATTCCATGAATATCGGCAATAGACCAACCGATGGCCTTTGTATGCCGTTTCAACACAGCTAACAAACCGGACTCTTGGTGTGCCTCAAGGGAAGAGGAAATCACCACGGGGAAGGTGTCACTAACACCTAGGAATGCGTACTTCAAAGTGTCTGGGAGGGTTTTCAACTCAAGCTTGGGTGGTTGGACACTAGACGGAAGAGTTTTGCTCTCGAGGGGAGGCAAACCTTCGAACTTCGGAGACCACGTGTCCGTACCACAGACATCCTCTAGATCTAACAAAGAGTACAAGTACTCAACTTCCGGTGAATCTAAGAAAGTCGCCTCCTCGGCGGTAAGACACACCTCAAGTGGATCCTTATAGAGTATGGTGTCTATGTGCTCTTGAATCGAAGTGTCAATAAGACTCACCTCATGAATATCATCATCGTCTCCCATTTGAGACCCAATGTTAAACACATTAACCGCCATTTTCATATTGCCAAAAGTCATATTCAACAACCCATTGCGACAGTGAATGACCGCATCGGAAGTCGCCAAGAAAGGGCGTCCGAGAATGATGGGTGTTTGTGCCTGTGAAGTGTTAGCAACGGGACACGTATCAAGAACCACAAAGTCCACAGGGTAGACAAAGTTGTCCACCTGGACTAAAACATCCTCCACTAAACCCTTAAGAATCCGGACACTACGATCCGCCAATTGCAACGTCACTCTCGTCGGTTTCATCTCTCCCAAGCCTAATTGCTCATACACCGAAAAAGAAAGCAAATTCACACTCGCACCCAAATCAAGCAACGCTCTCTCAACTCGCTTACCCCCTATGACAATGGAAATGGTGGGACACCCGGGGTCCTTGTACTTAGGAGCTATGTTGGTCTGGATGATGGAACTCACCTGCTCAGTTAAAAACACTTTCTTTTGGACATTCAACTTGCGTTTAACAGTGCACAAGTCCTTAAGAAATTTGGCATAGGAGGGTATGGTTCTAATGGCATCCAAAAGAGGGATGTTGATCTTAACTTGCTCTAAAACCTCATACACACCATTATTCAAAGAAGGCTTGGCCGGCACTTTCAACCTTTGGGGGTAGGGTGCCAGAAACGGACAAACGGGAGGCTCGTGCTCCACGACCTTAGGTGGCTCAACTGTGCCACTCGAAGAAGGTTGCTCAACAACCGATAGGGAGGTGACCACGGGCGGAGTGGGTTTCGGAGGGATAGTCTTATCAATCTCCTTACCACTCCTTAAGACAGAAATCGACTTAGCTTGCTCAGGATTATTCAGGTCTTGGCCCGAAGTGGTGGATGCTAAATGGACACCTTGGGGGTTGGCTTGTGGTTGAGATGGGAACTTTCCCTTCTCTTGTTGAAGCTGCCCCACGGACGTGGTTAACCGAGTCACTTGACTCTGAATCTCTCTCAATGCATGAGCATTTTGCTCATTGGTAACCGTTTGACTTTGCATGAAAAATTGTAGGGTGTCTTCCAATGAACGCCTTTGAGGTGGTTGATAAAGATTAGACCCATGGTGTTGTTGATTAGGGGTACCGCCTTGATTTTGACCTTGGGGTGGTCGGTAGCCTTGGTTGTAGGCCGGGGGTGGCCTTTGAACTTGCCCTTGGTTGGTGCCTCCCCAACCGAAATTAGGATGGTCCTTGGTACCAGGGTTATAGGTGCTTGAAAACGGATCATACCGTTGGCCAACGGCGTTGACCTCCACTTGTTCCGCTACCCCACCATGAAGGATTTCCTTCAAACCTGGAAGAGTCGGGCAATCATCGGTTGAATGCCCTTGGGTTACGCACAACACACATTCCTTCACACTCTTGATTTCCAAATTTTCCAACTTTTTAGTGAGTTGGGAGATTTTAAAATTTAAATCATCTTGTTCTTTAAGTACAAACTTCCCTCTCTCACCCGAACCTTGATTAGCACTCGCACTCTCCCTCACCGATTGATAGGTCTTGTCCGAGGGATCCGAATAATCCCACGACTGGTTGTTCTCGGCAAGTTGCTCAAGAAAATCATAACACTGCTGCGGACTCCAGTTTAAAAATTCCCCATTACACATGGTGTCAATAAATTGCCGAGTCCCATGTGAAATGCCCTCGTGAGAAAAACTGCATCTTGTCTTTTACCGAAAACCATGATGTGGGACCGCTAGATTAAAAGATTTTGAATCTCTCCCATACAAATGAAAAATGGTTCATTTGGTTTTTCGGCGAAGTTCGAGACACGCTTTTTCATCTCAACAGTTTTATGCACAGGGTAGTACTTTTTAAGGAATTCATCATGCATTTCTTCCCATGAAGTGATGGAAAGCGGTTTAAGAGTTGAAAGCCATGTTCGGGCTTGGTCCTTAAGAGAAAATGGAAATAATTTCATGCGAGCGGACTCAAGTTCAGCTGGGACCGTGACAAGTGTGTTTACAAGATCCAAAAAGTCCCTCACGTGATCGTAAGGGCATTGTGATTTCATACCATAGAAAGCCGGCAACATGGAAATCGTGTTGGGCTTAATCGTGTAAACCACATGATTGGCGGTGGGTCTAGGATGAACTATGGGTGATGGTGGTACTTGGCGCGTGGGGTTAAGATGCTGTCGCATGGACTGCTCTGGTGGGGGCTGTGGTGGTGGTTGTTCATGCTCGTCCATGTCAGCGAATGGATTATCAAAATCAATGATTCTACGATGATGATCTCTCACGTAGACTTGCATAAACTAACAACAGCAGACTGGAGGGGTTATACCACCGCCTCACCACAAACAATTCTGAGGGGCTATTCCGCCGCCTCGATAAATATATGACAGAAATTAAAAACTAGCACACTTCCTTGAGCTTCGTTAAACCTCAATTTAAACAATCAACTGTTTGGTTAGAGGTGTCCGCTCTTAGAACCATACTAGTTGAAAAAAATAAAAAAAAATTAAACTAAGCGATATGTACCGATGAAACGGGATACTCACAGTGGCGTGGTGCGAGGCAAACTCACGCGGAGCGGACCATTTGGGTCCCGCAAGCGGCGCCAAAAAATGCTTAAGTCCTTGGATTGTATCTCAATGTGCTTTCCCCAAGCGTAGGGTTTAGGTGACGCGTGGCATAGTAACCGGAAGTCCGGGTCGAGTCCTCAGGGACCAAATGTGCTGAGCGTGAGTATTTGTTTCGCGAATGAAGGTTTAGCCTTAAAGCGGCAAACTTGGCTTCGGTGATTTGAGGGTGGAACTAACTTAACTACGTGAGTGACTTGAGATTAGAAAGACTAATTAAAGGAAGGCAAGGTTTCGGGGTTTCCAACACCCATGCCTTAGGCCAATTCACTCTCCCCTAAGATAACCGGCTCGGGGCGTCGTTAAACGACCCCGAACGGAAGATTTGGTACTTAAACTCAATTTACTAGAAAAGTGGTGTTTCTCAAAGAGTAGGATTCTTGTGCCATTTATACAAACATTTTGATTGCCATAGCCCGAAGCATCACACGCGTGCCAAACGGTCCACCCTTTGGCTACGCTCTGTGATCAACGGGGATTAACTAATCGCAATTTTGATACATAAAATTAACTAGTCACCCCTTAACCGAGCCTAAACCGACTACTCGTTCATTACTACATAAAACATGGCTATTTTCCTAAGGGAAATAAAAAACATAACAAGCAACTAATTAAACTTGATTTTAATGAAGAGACTAACTTAACCTATCACTTTATACTTGAAGAAACTAGCAAACAACCATTCAAACCAAGTGTTAACTAGGAAAATAGCAAGTTAAACAAGGAAACTAAATACTTAATGGAATTGAAAATAAACTTGATTTCTAGGTAGAACTAAGCAAGAGCTATAACATTAATAAACATGAAAATAACATAGGTCCAATACTTACATGGGAAAATCTAGAGAGAGAGAGCTTGGAATTAACTTCCATGGAAGAGAGAAGGAAGAGCAAAACTAATATCTAAGTTAAAGTGTGTGAGGATAAAAGAGAAGGAGAGAGGAAGAGATATTATACAAGTAGTCTTTCTCTCACACCAAAAATATCCTAAAAGCACTAAAGGTGAAAGTTCCCATAAGTAGAAAGTCCAACAAGTGGTTAAAACACTTTTTTCGATTGCTAGGTATTGATACCTATCAATCTTGGTATCAATACCGCATTTAAAAGGCTACCGAAAGGCACAGGTATTGATACCAAGGTTTGGGGGTATCAATACCCAAGGTTACGTGAAGCTTCTTCTTGAGAGAGGTATTGATACCTATCAATACCGTATCAATACCGCACCAATTCTAAGGCATTTGAGGTTTCTCCTTCTTTCTTAGCCATCCATTGGCCTTGTGTGCTACCGGGCATCTTCCAAAACACTTCCAACATCGCGGCGAAGCTTGGAAGGGGAGCACTTGGTCTCATGAGTGCTCAATCACTCCCGGATTACGCCTTTAGCCTTCCGGCTTGATCTTGTGCCTTGTAAACTTCCCGAGCCTTAGCCAAATCTTCATTTCTTGGCTCTCGAGGCTCGATGGGTGAATGTCATGGGGCTCTTGCTCCTTGAATTATTGGGATGCTTCCCAAAGGACTTCAAAACGCGCCTAATGCACTTGTTTTCCCTGAAACTACCAAAAATACACTTCGCGCAACATCAATCGAATAAGGCATTAAAATGCGTGTGTGTGTGAACAAAATGAGCTAGATAAGCCCGGATATATACAACATTGGGGGCTTATCAGTTTCTAATGCATTGCAAGGACACCCGAGTGCATATACCAACTTCACATTAATCCCATTTCACATTTTAAACATTCCTCACGTTTTCCCAACATCATTATTATTATTATTATTATTATTATTATTATTATTATTATTATTATTATTATTATTATTATTATTATTATTATTATTAAAAATATATTTATTTATTTATTTATTTATTTAAAAATACGGGTCCTTACATTCTACCCCCTTAGAAAAATTTTGTCTTCAAAATTTGCACAAGTCATATAAATGATCACATATATATATTAACGCATGATATGCAACATGTACCGACAACCGTGATAAATAAAATGTAATATCTAAATGACGTATTCACATTGATCAATTCATAAACCACTCCGGATATTTCTCTTTCATCTCGTCCTCCCTTCTCCACGTCGACTGCTCGCTACCAAAGTAATTTCACAACAACTGTACCAACCATATCGACCATTTCCCTGCAATACCTGCTCACTCACGTCTAGGATACGTATCGTTTTTCAGCTAAACTTCAAACCATTCCAAAGTATGGAAGAACTAGTTTGAAACTGTCACCAAGTGTAAAGCCATAACCATAAAGATCATCTAAGCCCACCATGCATCTAGTTGCCTACCATGCGTTCCGTTGTTGCGTTCTATTCAAAAATCTATCAATCCATAATTTTCCAAACACTCTACCCCATGACCACATCATATTCATAAGCTACTAAATGTAGAAATTTACTATAAAAAAATAAATAAATAAACACTAAGCTTTTAACGATTTCCATTAACACTAACTAGGATAATTAACATTGAGCACTTAGATATAGATTCATCAAACTGCAACCGATTCTAACCATATATCTCTCATGACGACAGTATAGCTAAGTTCTCAAAGGTTTCGATACCAATCACACTCTATTTGCATCCAAATGCTCTAACATACCGCCATTATATTGGTAAGTCGTATCTTATCATATAATATCATCATCCCCACCATTATAAAAAATCTTATTAACCATACATTCCAGTGCTCCTCCCCCTCTAGGTTATGATATTAACAATTTCCCCCGATCATATAAGTCACGAGTACTTTTACGGTCACCTCCATGTAACTTCTTCTTGTCACAAAAAAAGAGTCAAATTTCATAAAACCTATAATCCTTCCATCGAATAACTTATCTTTCTCGATTTCTTGAAGTATATCTCCAAGTGTAAGGCTAGAGGATGGTGTACCCCACTTCGCTTATCTTATTTCAACAAATAATTATGAATACTACCCAAAAGTTTGAATGTTCTTAGCAATCTCACTTAACTCTATTCCCACCCATTATTAATGAACTTATCTCCTCAACAAACAACACCAACCGCTTATAAGTTTTACCACGCAGATACTTCAAATTCTTTCATCAAATTCTCAATTATCAACATGACCAACCAAGGCAAACAATTTCTTTATATCTCACAATGTTCATCACCAAGATTCAACACTCAACTCAATCACAATTTAGGTCTATTTTAGCTCATACGTTCATTAAACTCTACAAGGAACTTATAAAACCATCCATAGTAGCTACAAGTTAGAGGACTTCAATATAATTAAAAAAAATCATGGTTCATAATTATGACACTTGGCACAAAATCTTTCAAGTCAAAAATCTTCATAACCCATGCCTTTGACTTCACTCCAACCTAATCTCCAAAATCATATTTACACCCTAGTCAACCCCATATATCTTTTACTCAAGTGTCTTGTTCACTATTCTAGCTTCTCAAATTTAAACAAACCAGATCTTAACTCTGTTAATACCATATAATCTCACATACGCTTCCCAACTTTATCACCAATTTTAACTACACATAACTGCCTCCCACGTAATGCTCTAACTTACTGTATTAATACCAAAGAAAAAGACTCATCTCAACTTTCTAATAGAAACCGTATAAGTACAATCTTAAGTGATCTTAAACGGCACACACACCCTCGACTATTAGTAATATAATAACCCTAATCACCCAAAAGGGAAGGACAAACTAACCCTTGAAGTGCACACACCCATTCCAGTTATTATCTCACATTTCAATATACTAGGCCTCCATACAATCTAGTCTCCATATAGTCCTAATCTCATTTGTGCCTCATGCTAGAACATCAAACTCCATCCTGACCAAGCTCTTAAGCTATCCTCGGTTTTCTCACCTGAGCCTACACATCCACTTTCTAGCTATGGAATTACATCTTTCTCATCAGATCCTACCAATGTTAAACCATTCAAAGGTACTCTTAATCCACCAACAAATTATCCCAAAAAAAAAAAAAAAAAGTCCACCAACGTAAACTCGAATCATCGTCCTTGACATCAATCATCAGCAATCTACAAAAATACACACACTTGAACTACAATTTGTATCCCTCAAGATTTACCTCTTCAATTTAGGATAAACTACAACTCATCCAATCACCGACTGAATTTGAAATGTGGAACAACAAATACACCTAAGCCTAACCCCAAACCATGCTAACCAAGCTACTTCTACGACTATTGATATTCTTTCTATTGCCTCTAAGCACAAGTTTATATCCTCTAACTACTTAGTTCTCATAGATATACATCTGTTTGCCATGAGTCCTACAATTTAATAGGTTACCTCATATTCCTTAGTTCCAACCAAAACTGTTAAACCCCAAATACAACATTAGCTATTAAGCAAATCCTCATGTCCTTCTAGTATCATCCCATAATCATTAACAGTGTCCAAACTAATTTCTTCAATACTTTCCCATCAACTCTATTTATCCACAGTAGAGCACAAAACAAAGATCAACAATTTTAATAGTTAAACAAAATAATTATATTCATGTCATCTAGAAAGACACCCTGGATCCCTCATGTACTCACCACAACCTTTATCAAACACCACAACCTTAATCTATATTGTTCCCACTTCTGATTTCTCCCAATTAGATACACTAACCACCGTAACTTACAAATTTAGAATTTTAAACTGCCAAAGAAATTGTCATTAACCCATATAGCCCCTACACGACATGTGGTAAATCTCATCTCGATGGTTCCTCAACACTTTTGTACTTCTAACATTTTCACACCCATAAGAAAGTATTACAACTAACACTTATAATAGTTTTTTTCTTTTTTCTTTATTTTTTTTTTACCATTTAAAATCTATTGCCTATGCGTTGGTTCAAAACTAATACCAATGTATAAACTCGCTTGCTCACAACTAAACCATCAACACCCAATAAGCTACACAACAAGCCAATCAGAGGAATCCAACAGTGAAAACACTCTCTTTGTCTAGTTGCTCAAACAAGTGAATCCCATCATACTTTCCAATGAAACTCTTTCCTATACAGTTCCCCCTTTATTTAAAAAAAGATAGTCCTTACTTGTACCAGGGATCATATACTCCTATTACAATGTTGAACATGTAAATATCCCATCATCAACAGAAACGATTTACGACTCTTAGGTAATTACAGGAAAACCCAAATACCCAGGTTAACGGATACATCATGCCAAGTTCACCAAGTTTAACCCAAACAAATAAATAGAAACACCATTCCCAGACTTATACTTGAATAAAGTTTAAATTTTCCTCACACCATAGATATGTAATCTTGTATTAAATAACGTTCTCACCCAACCAATCTAAAACAAATGGATTCGTAAACACACATACCAAATTTCGGTGCATTACAAAAGATCCTACAAATTTGCAATTAGGAGCTTAAGAGATACTACCACAATCACCACATCCAAAGGTTTGACTCCAACAATCTAAACAGTCACAAACAAGAAATACATAATTGACTGGGACTCCAAACCTCTACAAATTACAACAAACAAGTCCATCGACTCCAAATATTGACAACTCTCAACTAATCACAGCGATACCAAAGAAAATTTTAACATCTTCAAATAGAGAAACAACACTAAGTTTATTAAGCACGTTTCTAATTCACATGTCCTCCTTTCTGATCATGTCAAACATTGACAAATTGATCAATTACAGAACCATACACTTTCAAAGTAAAGACACAATATGTTCCTTTATATCAACACTCGCTCTACTACACATACTTCTTTGCACACCTCCACTCTTCCCCATGTCATAACAAAGTGACATCAGAAGTTTGTTTTGAAGTGTGTTGGCCAGTCACTCTTCAAATCAATCATCCGCGTCATTCTTAAACCACAATGACAAAAGGAGAAGATATTCACCCTTTTTTTTACTACTATAGACATAGTTTCAATAAACAACACATTCACTTTCTTACATGGTTAAACCTTCTTTCGCCAAAACAAGTCAAAATAATATCATGATGCATCAAGGCCTCTACTCATTACTTACTAACACAACACTATGTGATGCTTCTATGTCCCATGAATGTCACACAAGCACACATGATGAATGAGAAAACGGTTTTTTATATAAAAATAATAATAATACGTAATAGTTTAAGCCCCGAGACTATGAGTCTCCCCACAATCTCAAAGATTTCAAAACCTAAGTTCTGATACCAAATTGTCAGGCCCACGAAAAATAAAAGGGGCATTTCATTAAGAAAATCCGTGTAGACAGTCAACAAGTCCACAGGCCACGTCAAAGTCAACAGATTACAATGATCTAAGGGTACCCGAAAATCCGAATCCAAATACATAAGTTTTAAGTAAACTTACAACCCAATGTTAAAAGAGAGAAAACTTATTCAAATTACAAAATTATTTTAACAAAATACAAGTTCTAAGATGAATAACTCCTCCATGTAGCTTTCAAACAATGCATACATACACTCCTAGCACTTCATGATCATACTCCTTGGTGGGTACCTGAAAATTGATAGGTTGAGAGTTAAAGAATTTGTGCAAGGATTGAGTGAGTTTTGTGAGATTTTTGGAGAATTTGAGAGAGAAAAAAGAAGGGGTGACTGGCTATTTTGTGAAGAAACTCAGATGAGTTTTTGCTTGAAAAAAAATCAGCCACACATGTATAAAAGCACACCCCACAATTGCAATTTCACTCCCTATGTTTCTAATGCATTGCAAGGACACCCGAGTGCATATACCAACTTCACATTAATCCCATTTTACATTTTAAACATTCCTCACGTTTTCCCAACAACATTATTATTATTATTATTATTATTATTATTATTATTATTATTAAAAATATATATTTATTTATTTATTTAAAAAACACGGATCCCTAATAGATGATACGAAAAACCGTGGCCGAAAATGGTGCAGTCCAATTGGGAAAAAAAAGCACCTTGATTTATCAACTGGCCGGTGGCACGGATGGCGTCATCGATGACGTCAGGGTTCAAATGATCCTCTTCCCTTTCCCTTCTCACTCTCAGCACTTATCTATATATACGAACACTATCTGGTCACGTACACACAAGTGTCTTAACTCATTCTCTCTCTCTCTCTCTCTCTCTCTCTTCTCTCTCTCACCATCGGTTGCAATTGTTCCTCTCCAAATGGCAAACGAGCAGTGCTGTGCAAATGCTCCAATACTAAGCTCAACCTGTGGATCAGGACACGTGGAAGAATTCGGTGGCCTCAAAACCTACATTGCTGGTCCCTCTGAATCAAAGCTCTCTATCCTCCTCATCTCTGACGTTTTTGGTACTTATCCATCTCTTATTATGTGTTCTTTTGTTGAATTTATGATCTGGGTTTTTCTTCAATTGGTTTGCATTCGAGTCTTTTAGCTTAAATTTGCGGCTATGGGTTCTGAATGATATACCGGGTTGTGTGATCGGGTAACATCCTTAAATAGGAAATGGATGGTTGATTTGATTCTGAAAATAAACCTTAGGTAAGGCAAATCAGACGAATCTGTATCAATTATGTGGTTATAAAAGCCCAATTAACCTGTTTTTTACACACAAAAAAAACATTTATCAATATCTATAAAATGAATCACGAACCGAGGTCCTGTTAATAGCACAATATCAACTATTATTTCTTCTGTTTGCAAAATTAAAGTATTGGCTATGATTTTGTTGTTTTTGGAAATTTCTGTGTCTATTTCATGTTCAGATGTCTGGATTCCTAAAAATGAATAAATCTATGTTTAGTTTCTATATTTGTGTGTTTTGTGGGAAAAGAACAGAATTGGCAAGACAAACAAGATTAACTTTCGTCATATTTCTCTTCATTCTCTCTTCACAACCTGAGTGCCCTTGTCTCCCTATCATTTTGCTGATCATTTCTTTAACCAAACCAAACTGAACCTTAAGTCCCAATACTCAAATTCCCAATCAATTGAGTTAGCTAAATTTATCTTCTATGATGCACGGACACGGAAATGGACACGGACACGGGACATGGCAATTCTAGTAAAATGGGAACACGTACACGGTAGGGGACACGCTACGTGTATATTTATTTATTTATATATTTATTTACACACACACACACACATATATATATATATATAATATTTTAAAACTTTTAGGGGACAAATTGAAAATTTTTAAAACTTTTAGGGGTAAAATTGAACTTTTTTTTAAACTTTTAGGGGTAAAATAGAATTTTTTTTAAACTTTCAGGGGTTAAATTGAAATTTTTTACCCCTCAAAATTTTAAAAAATTTCAATTTTACCCCCGAAAGTTTAAAAAAAATTCAATTCAAAATTGGAACAACTTTACTAGGAGCACAATGCCATACATCAACATTCTCTCGGGTGTATTTTTTTGATAACACCACAATAGATGGCGGTCTCATAGTTTGCTCATCCGGCATCTCGCTAGTAGAATACTTCAAATACCCCTTCATTTTACAATAGGTGACACCCCTTTTAATATTAGAATTTTCGATGCGATACTTAATTACCCACGGAACCTGTTTCTCGTTAAGCGAACAATATCCATTCCCGTAGTAGATTAACTCGCACTGACAATCCACAGGGAATACAAAATACGCTTGCAGACTATCGTTCCCATCTAACCTCCGATCATAAACATTGACCCTAACAAGACCATTTGCATTGGGGGCACAAAGGGGTGAATATTTTATCAATATTTTATCCACTTTAATACTATTTTTACCCATTCTTAACCTCAGCTGTGAAAACAAATTAGGCAACGCAAGTTCGATACAACTGAAATCACTTGTTGAAACACCTTCCACGACACCCGTTCTTATATCCTCAACCTCCATTTACCTGGACATTACAATATCAATTCATTCGTTAAACACTCCATTACAAAACTGATTAATATACAGTTTTAAAATACATCTGACTCCTCAATGTATATTTGCATTCTTTCCCACTGACGGAGGCAGCCACTAAATATATGGCACCCTTCTGAATATTTCCCACATTCCCAATCAACATGTCTTTGTAATCCGTCCACACGTCAATAATGCAGAAGCGATCCACAACCTCTATTCCGTGACGAGGATGATCTTTGTCCTTGCCACCCATAAGCTTGAACCTCATTTTCCTCAGCATTCTGAATCTATCTGACTCATCTAGATCCACAATCCAAGTTTCTGGATTGCCCTCACCGACACTGACCCCTCAAAAGTTTTAAAATATTTCAATTTGACCCCGCCGTGTCCCCCGTGTCCCAAGTACTACAGCCATGTCCCATGCCACGTGGCGTGTCGGGACACGTGTCCCGCTGTGTTCCCGTGTCGGGACACTGCGATATGGGGTCCCGGAAAGGTGTCGGTGCTTCGTAGTGTATCTTCTTTTTGTCTGTGGAGCTCTTTCGAGGGGATCGTGTTCCGTGTTATCCTAAAGGCCTAGATCCTATCCTTGTCATTTCTTTTACAAAAAACTGTCATGTTATGTCTTTTGTTATCTGCACTACCTTCATTGTCATATCTAATTGCATGTATTGTTTGATCCTGCAGGATATGAGGCTCCAAACTTGAGGTACCGTTAGTCGTCAACTTCATTTATAACTCTGTACAACTATTAAAGTAACTTTTGGTGATACAATATGAGTTGTTTTAGTTTGCTTTTGATTAGAATTTCTTGATTGGTTTCGTTTCTTCTTAGATAATTTAAGCAACCAATTGTGCCGTGATGATTATTCTGGTTTCAGTTTCTTGTAAATGATGTCAGAAAATGTGTGATACAGCTTAAATAGTAGTATTGCTGCTTTGCATTATTCCTGATAAAGTACTCTGTCGAATTTGTATTGTTTGACAGCTTAAATAGTAATATTGCTGCTTTGCATTATTCCTGATAAAGTACTCTGTCGAATTTGTATAGTTTAACCAAATCTTTCTTGCTTTTAGACATAATCAATCTTGTCAAGAGTGAATGGTATGAGCATACACCAAAAGATTGCTAAGAATAGCTTTTGCTCTCTCTTGAATGTTCAAGACTTAGATTTGTATATATGACTAATTCCCCACAACTTTTGATAATGTAGCTGTCGTAACCTCTCGATATAATCATAGCATTGTGGCACCAATTTACCAAATGTAATTGATCAACTTGACATACGCCTTTCGATCACTAAAACAAGTGACTGTTTCATTCAACGAATGACTGGACTAGTAAGTATCTGTCCATTGTTTAGTGGCTCTTCCAAGCTATTGTTACCTTCTTTATAAATGTAAAGAAATGTACAAAATCTTTAAGAACCTGAATTTTGGCCTCAGGAATGAATGTTCAGTGGAATGATTGAATTTCGAAAACTTACACATTAGCATTGTTGCTATCTCTATTTGTTTATTCCCAGACCAGTGGTTGCGCATTTGGTATTTAAATGTACATGTATTATTTGGATGATCTATTTGTTGTTTTGTGGGAAATACAGTCGTTTGCTTTTGGAATCCTTCTGTGCAAATCAATTCATGGTGGTGTCTCAACTATGGACACTCACCATTGCAATCACTTCAATTTACTTCTGCAAGCTAATCATGAACTTCAACCATTGCAGGAAGCTTGCTGACAAGTGTGGAGCTGCCGGTTACCTTGTGGTGGTTCCTGACTTCTTACATGGAGATCCCTTTGACAAAAGCAATCCTAATAGAACTTTCCAAGCTTGGTCTGATGCTCATCCAATTGTAAGCTATCGCTTTGGGATTACATGCCTTTTGGTGGTTCTAGTTTAAATTATAATAAAATCATATTTGTGTACAACTCGGAGTAATTGTTGAGAATTCCTAGGAGCTTAACCATACTTAACACGGTTTCCTATTTCCTGACCAATGGTCAACTAAGAAGCATGGATACACACATAATACCAAAGCCATGCAACACAGAAATGATATTTTCTACCATCAGGACAGCCTAATATGGGGATCTGTTGGACATAAGATACTTATATATACAGCTATAATAGTTACATATGGATAAGACATTATGCTTGTCAAATTAGGATCAAAGAAAGTGCATTTGATATCAACATCAAGATATAAATGAACAGCTACTATATGTATCCATAATCCATGAACTAAGCATCCATGACAATTTTAGTTTTGGGGATTTGGCCTAACATTTATGCATTGCATTATGACCTCTGAAGCATGTCCCACGTGTGTCCGATTAGAAAATTTTAATAAAGAGTTGGAAACTTATTTAGTGTGTTTGACAATGTGTTGCGTGTGTCGCGGCATGTCCATGCCCAGGATGGATATTGGATACGCGAGGCTGGTAGATGTGTCCCGTCTTCTTAGATAGTCAAAGTCAGGATGTTGTTCGTTCCTGTAAGTTTTTGATTAATAGTTGTTTTTGGAACATGATTTTCTTCCTTGAAGGACAAAGTAACTGAAGCAGCAATATCAGTAGTTGGAGCTCTAAAAGCCAAGGGTGTGTCTAAAATTGGATGTGCAGGCTTCTGTTGGGGAGGTGAGATATTATCTGGACTAGTTTTTAGTATCTGCAGCTATATTTGGCTGACCTGAATTGTCAATTGCGTTCTGGTGTTTTTTGTTACAATTATGAGCTAATATTCAACCTGTGTATATTCTTGTCAGCCAAAGCTGTAGTGAAACTAGCCCACCATCCTTACATCCAGGCGGCAGTGCTGCTACATCCTTCATTTGTTACATTGGATGAGGTCCTGGGTAAGAATTTCATTACATAGCCATTCCAATACTATGTACTTATTTTCAGTTTTTCTCATTTAAGAGTTGTACATAGGGGCTTCAAGGGGGTCAATTTTGTTGATTTTTTATTCTTGGTTTTTGTTATTTTCCAATTTTCCACCTTTTCCCCTCTCCCTTTAGTTATTTTTATCTTATTGATTATATCATGGGGTGAAAGGGGAAACCTGCACCCAAGTAATTTCTTAGTTAATGTATCTTTTGCCAATTTGCTTGATTTTCAGCGGTCAAGGTCCCCATTTCAATACTGGGAGCTGAGAATGACCAAATTTCTCCGCCAGAACTCTTGAAACAATTTGGTGAAGCTTTGGAGACTAAAAAGGAGGTAGGTGTTCCAAATCGTGAGCAATATATTTTTGTATGCTGTTTCTAAGTTTCTGATCTGCCATTTGTTATATACTACATTCATTGAAATCAGGCAAAGACAAAAAGCACATGTTTTTCCCCTTTTTTCGTGGGGGTGTGTGATGCACTGAATCTATTCATTGAATCAACAATAGGGTTAAGTTCCAAAGTGGGTTAGACCTTGTTTTCCTGGTAATGTGGGAGTTCAAGTCCATGCATTGTTCAGTTCAAGCATTCCTCTTGCTTTGTTGTTTTGCATGCCAACTGAACATGGCTACCCAAATCTCTATTTATTTATTTATTCCCCTTCACGCTTGCCGCCCTGTTAGATCGGGTCTGATCATTCTCCTGGCGTCACAAACTTAATATGCCTTCGACTTTGGTTTCTTCTTAGTATTATTTTCATTTGATTACTATCCTTATTAATACAATTGCTAAAATGCATTAAGGTTGATTATCGCCTACTTATGGACTTGGGTCCAAGATGTATCCTTGCAAGCTCTTAAAAGTAGTTGAAATGAACTCCAAGTGCACTGGTATGTCGAGTTTTCTGCAAGACACAGAAACAAAAAGAACAAAATATATTGCCTCATTTGTCCCTACCTCACTTGCCCGACTCCGAAGTGAGTTCTATGTATATGTGCCGTTCCTGGTTAAACATTGGCAGCTATAATTGTGTCTGAGTGTGCTTGATTTTGCTGCTGAATCAGTAGTTATGCTTACTTGTTACTTCAGTTGAATCCTGCGTAGAAACTAATCATCTCTAGTCCTCTCAGGTTGACTGCTTTCTGAAGATATTTCCTGGGGTTGCACACGGGTGGACTGTGAAGTACCCGAGTGACGATGAAGAGGCTGTCAAGAAAGCAGAGGAAGCACACAAAGATATGTGTGGTTGGTTTGCTAAGTACATAAGTTGATCAAGAAAATGCTCAAACTACACAATAATTAAGTGTGCGAGGAATCCCTGATATAGTACTTGAATAAGTTGTCTCCACTATGTATGAACTAGGAGGGGTTTTATTCACCTTTGTTTTGTCTGAACAAAGTTCCTTTCGCGGGCCACTACCGTTCTGCTCAGGCAAGGAGTTTGCTTAATAGTAGCTTAGGACTAAGGAGTTATGAATAATGTGCTTGTTAGACCTGTTAGTGACCTTGCTTAACAGTGCTTTGGGGTTGAGCTCTTGTTCTGGAGCTTGGTTCAATGTTATTTGGTTGAAGTGTGTTTTAAAATTAAAGTTTTATGTTTCCAGACTCTTTGTATGGTTGTGAACTTAAACGTGCAATGTGTTCCATTTTGGGGTCTGGAAGGAAGTCTTTTTGTACCGGCTGTATGTTGTTTTTGGCCCTTACGAATTACTTGTTGGTTAATAATCTTGGTCTGGGATTTTGAATGTTACTTCTGTTGGCAAAAAATTGGTTTTAGAACATTCATTTGGCATGACAGGCGTGTTCAGAACTGTTGAGGAATGAAAGAGAAATTGAGTTCAATAGGTTTTTGATTTGATATTGCTTGATGAAAGTCAATCAAGATTACCATCTTTTGGTACTAAGTTATACGTATTTGTGTTTGATGGACTAAGGGGGTGTTCTACTAACAAAAACAGATTTTTTTCAAACACCGAGATAGGTCATTTTCTCATAACACATCACATAAAAAATCGTAAAAATTAGTTTTTTCAAAAATTGGGTTAGTGGAACACTCCTAATTTTTCGTACAAAGTTATGGTCTTCGAGTGATGCCACTTGTTTGAGTAAGCAAATGTGCCACTTCAACCTTTCCCTCCAATAGGGCTAGGGTGAGGTGAGGGATGCGTCCTCAAGGCACGTGTTAATGTGAGATCAACTAAACCCATATGTTAATGTGAGATCGACTAAAAGTTTGCCAAAAGATTTTAGTAACTCATTTGCTAAAATTATGTCATTTGCTAAAAATCGATCATAATTTTAGCAAATGAGTTGAGTTCTTAAAATAAATGGAAATTTAGTGAAAATTAAATTGTCGTTAGTTTATTGTTTTTGAATTTTTTACACTAAATTAAAAGTATTCCTATACTTTAACTTAGTCTTGAAAAAAAATCGAAAAACAATAAACGGAATCACTTAATTTTGTGATTTGAAATTTCCATTATTTTAGCAACTCAACTCATTTGCTAAAATCATGGTTGATTTTAGCAAATGAGTTGCTAAAATCTTTTGATTCCTCCCCCACTTTCACTTCTCTTCTTCCATCTTCTTTTGCCCTTTCACACCCTGTCTTTTCAAGTTCCATTGGCTACCTTCCATGCATATAAAATGATTTTTAGACTTAGTTTTTCAAAAGATTTTAGCAATTCAGTTGCTGAAATCATGAAATCAATCATGATTTCAGCAAATAAGTTCACCAGATACTGAAATCAACCATGATTTTAGCAATTGGATTGCTAAAATCATTTGGAAAACTTACCTAATCTACTGCCATAAACTAAAAAGAATTTTTTGGCTTTTTGTTTTTTCAATTTTTTTATTTTATTTGGAAGACGATGATTTTGATAGGTTTCAATCTGCCGAAGGAGTTTTTCGATGTGTTCGGGAGATGCTTAGTTTTTTTAATTGGTCCAGTTTTTTCTGTAAAATCTCGACCTTAAATATCCGCATGATATGGTTGAATAGCTTCATGAGTTTAGAAAGGGGCTCGATAGGAATCAATAATAGTTATTGTAGATAAACGTGACACTACGGGCATTTACCCTTTTAATAATAACAGGCGAGGTTGATAATTAGATAGTATTCGCATCTCTAGCGCAAAACGGACATAATTAGATAGTATTCGAGGCACGGTATACGGTTCCAAGCTTTGGAGACTTTTGCGTAAGAATCCGACACTAGCACGATGACCCTTGTATTTAATTTAGCCTATGTTGAATTTTTGGAGACTAGAATTTGGATTGATTCGAACAGAAATTTGAAAAGCGCACCAAGATTTTTGCCATGGCTGTACGTGGCTTTTATTTGCCAAAGAAGATTGACACCTGGAGGAGGGGTATGAGTCACCCATCACCTACTTATAAATATACGTATATGTTGACTTATCTAATAACCAAAACTAGAAGAAAAGAAAATTAGGAAAAGAAAGAGAACCAGAGACGCCTGGAAATCCAGTTTACCGACTGCCGCTTCCCATCCCGGTGGATTTCGCAAAAGTCTCCTCCCTCCTCTCTAAGTGAATTGGAGTAGTTTGTTCCTGAGCAAATCGGATACAACTTTTCTGTGAGTTTCATATACCTTGGTATCTTGATTTTTGCTAAAGGATTTGAAATGAGATTTTTGTTGAAATTACTGGGGAAAATACGTAGCTCATGTTTTCTATGGGAGTTTATCTCTAATGTTTTAGAAATGGTTTGCATATGTTTACGGGGGTAATTGTTCTAGGGTCCAAAAGTGTGGACTTATTGTGTCATTTACTCCATGTTAAAGTTAAAGTTTTACAAGGTCTAAGGTCCACCAATTTTATTTTTTTAGAATTTAGGCACTTTCAAAGGGTACTCTAGGGTTTAGGTTTTAGGGTTCATTTTCCTATTATAGGATTTTAGTCGTTTAGGCACTTTCATATGGTATCCTAGTGTTTTAGGCACTTTTATAGGGTACAAAAAAATTTGGCACTTTTATAGGATATCTTAGGGTTTAGGTTTTAGGGTGCACTTTCCTATTATAGGGTTTTAGTGGTTTAGGCACTTTCATAGAGTATCCAAGGGTTTTAGGCACTTTCAGAGGGTACCCTAGAATTTTAGGCACTTTCATAGGGTACAAACTTTTTTGGCACTTTCATAGCTATACGAACTTTTTTTGGTAAAAAAAAAAGATGCTAGCGTTAGGACTGAATAGGTTATAAACTTGTTAGGTGGATTAATAAAGTTAAAAATTCTTTGCCTAAGAATTTTGGAACAAGTTGCCCATATTTATGTTGTACTTGAGACCATGGCAATATGTTTGAGAGATTGAAAACTTGATTTGCTGAGACATGCCTGTGATGATATGACTTATTCGAACTGTGTCCCGGACACTAGGGGACGTTAAATGGTCTAGTGTGGTTGATGAAATAAGGTTAGAGGTGCAGCCAAGAACCACCGGGTATTGATATTATACCACTCTCAAATGGGGTTGCTCCCCAATCGACTGGCATAAAAGGAAAACGTTGAATGAGAATATTTGAAATGGGCATGCGAAATGAAATTGGGTCCTCTTTCTCGGACTGAAAGAAATGGTCCTTCTGGACAAATGTATATGAAGTATAATTTGCTCTATCAATTGTTTTTACTTTTGGTAAATCATGATTATGGTTCGACACATGTATGTCCATGGTTAAACTGGAAACCTTGGTATATGTTTCTCAACCGAGCTTCGGCTTATGAAAACCTATGTTTTTTCCCCAGGTTGATGTAAATAACTGGTTGTGGTTGTGTACAGTGGATCTAGTAGAAGCTGTAGATGCTAGCTTGTGAATAATGAGTGTTTTTATTTTTATTTTTTAAGTTTTGTAAATATGTTTAGCCGTTTTCTATGTAAGTTATGTAAAGTTGTGACACTTCGTTGCTTTGGAGTTGTATATAAATAAAGCTTCCGCTGTCTCTTCGTTTTATGTTTAGAAATGCTTTGATTGTTAAGAAGGATGAGGCCTTGGTGACTAAGTCACCGGCCGGTCACATGACCTATATTGGATTTGGGACGTGACATTTTCTGTTGTTAGTTTCATTTTTTTTTAATTTGAAGTATTTTGTAGAGTGAGAATCATATGTCATACTGTTTACATATAAAATTAACCAGTCCAATAATTAATTGACACGTAATCAAAAGTGTCAAACATTGGCAATTACTCATCAGTGAAAATACACTGGATTAATAAGATGAAGTTAATTAAATACGATGTCGTATTACTTTTCAATTTAGAAAGGCAGTTATTGGCAGTTACAAGCCATTGTTAAAATATAGATTGGCTTCGAAGCCATAATATTAACTGCTGAACACACAAGCTCCACGTGTAAACTTGCGAAACAAGGCAATTGGCAGTTAGAACATGTGGAATACTTCTGGAAGGCAGTTATTCCCTTAACATGTTATCATTTAAGTTGGTAAACAAACGTGCAGATTTAAAGCTTCTGGGAGAAGAAAGAATTCAAATTCATACGTGGAGGAAGAATAACTACCAACTCCCAGAGTGGAAGTTAGAGTTCGAAGCAATCCAGATTCAAAATTTATGAAGCGGGAAGTTCAAATTACAAGCAACGTCTATAAATAGAAGAAATTGAAGAGTGAAAATCCCGGACAAATCTTCAACAAATAGCTATCAAAAAACTGATGCTTGGTTTGTTCATTGGCTATCAAACAATTGATGCTTGGTTTGTTCATTGGCAAAGTAGTTTAGGATTTCGAACCCAGTTCGAAGTAGTTTAAGATTTCGAACTCAGTTCGAAGTAGATTAGGAAGTAGATTAGGAATTAGATTATGATTTATCTCGATTGTTCTTGTGACAATCACCCCTATCTCAGTTGTTCTTGTAACAACCACCTGTTCGAAGTTCTGTTACTCTGTATTTGAAGTTGGAGACAATTTCGAAGTAAGTTTATCTTTGATTCATCAATCGAAGTGTCTTGTTTCTTTATTGTTCTTTGATTTCCTAAGTTTATTGGTTTGCATTTCTTCACTTATTAAGAAAAATCCTCTTAATTGAGGTAATTGAACCAACAAACCACAATCGCCTTATTAGGTTTGGTTTTTTCCAAAGTTAATTTGAGGGAGGAGATTGAAACTCTCTCTGGCATGCTCGCGCACAATCATTTTCTATTGCAAAGAAGTAAAAATAATCAAACACATACATTGCGCAAGGTGGGGAAGAAAATTTTAATGTTTGGTTGTGTAAGTTTAAGGGTATTTTCAGTCCAACAGGGAAAAAAGTTAATCCTCTTTGAAATGTAATTATGACTAGGGCTGTAAAAAAAACCCACGAACGGTGAATCCGAACCAAACTGTAAGTTTTGGATTGGTCCGTGGATTAATGGTCTAGAGACGAATTGAAAAATTAGAAAATCATGCTTCGCGGTTCGGTCCATGGATTTTTATAAAAGAATTGTGGATAAACCGAACTGGACCGTGAGAATTTAATCAATAAAAATAAATATATTTATAATATTGGGAAAAAAATTATAATTAAACATATTCTTCCTAATTTTATACCCTAAGTAGGTGAACGTGGTATAACTAAAAAGTAAAGTTGCACACTATAATTAACAATTGTAATTTTTGTTGCATGTATATTAGCTACTCTCGGACTCAGGACTGGTTGTGGTAAAGATTTTTGTTTACTCGTTTTATATTTTGTTGTTTCTGCATCTTTTTACCACTGCTAGTGGTATTCTCTTGAATGTGAATCTTTTTGAATCATTTTGAAGCAATGTTGTTGGTGACTTGGTGTTGTTTAATAAAACTTAAAAGCTACTGATGAATTTGTTCCAAAAGTTACATTAGAATGTGAATGTGGAATATGTTTTTTTATTTTGTAGAATGTTATAATCCATGGATAAACTGTGAACCGAACCGTGATTTTTTTTAGGGTAAATTACACTGACCTCCCCTGAGGTTTCTGACTTGTACACTAACCACCCCTACTTTATCTAAAATAGCATTGGCCTCCCCTAAGTTTTATATTTTAGTATCAAAAGTACCCTTCAACGGTACCGATGGGTACCGACGGCGCCGAGGACCCCCTTGTGGGTCCCCAATGGTCGATCCAAGCCGTCCATTCATTCTAAAATCGAATTTCGAGTGGGTTTCCGCGAGAATCACCTCAATTGGACAGTCTTAATTGCTCGATCCAAAATTTTTGAACGAAATGAGGTGATTTTGGATTGAGCATTTAGGACCGTCAGATTGAGGTGATTCCCACATAGACCCACTCGAAATTCGATTCTGGAATGAATGGACGGCTCGGATCGACCGTTGAGGACCCAAAAGGGAGTCCCCGGCGCCATCGGTACTGTTGAAGGGTGCTTTTGATACTAAAATATAAAACTCAGGGGAGATCAGTGCTATTTCAAATAAAGTAGGGTGGTCAGTGTACAAGTCAGAAACCTCAGGGGAGGTCAGTGTAATTTACCCTTTTTTTTATTTGTTTCGGAACCGTAAATGGTATAAACTTTGCACGGCGGCATGACGTACGTGCCGGCTTCTTCGGGCCTATCTTAATTCCTATGGCAGTTTGGATTCCAGATATTACCACTGAAGATTTTCCCCCACTCCATGTTGATATCAAGTGATGTCAGGTCCTCAGTGCTGCGAAAACCCACTTGTTCTCAGCCCCAGCTGCGGCGGCGGACACGAGGAGGAAATTGGAGGCCTCAACTGTTATGTAATTGGGGCCCCTGACTCCAAGCTTGTTGTGCTTCTTGTCTCCGACGTTTTTGGTACTTACCCAACTCATATTTTGTGTTTCCTCTTCTATCTGCGATATGGGTAATTGGATTACTTGTTTGTATAGGTGTCTCGTTGGTTAATTTGATCTTTGTTGTTAGAGAATTTTGCCACTCTCTTCGGGTATGGAATCAGAGATCATTTTATTCCATGAGTGACCTCTCCCATCGTTCCCAATTAATTTTGGGTTGGATGTAATGTTTCAATCCTGTATCAGAGCGGGTTCATTCTATCCCAGTTCAAAATTGGAATAGCCCGAATTTACAATTGACAATTGACGAACCCAAGAAAAATCTGCATGAAGGTAGATCCAAAAAAAAAGTGGCTGCACTTGAGGGGCTATTAGGGAATAGTCCCCAATTGGTATTGGTTTTGCATTGGATATAAAGTTCCCATATTTATGCTGTGAATTCGACCCATATCACCTCATACATACTCGCACGAAGAATAATCAAGCAATCTGACCAAGATTCTGAATACCGTATCGGCATGAGTACCGGTTTTCCTATTGGTGCGATGCGGTGCGGCATGCCGTCAATACCGCGTAAAAATCGTGATCGGATTTGCCGCAACTATATATATATATATATATATATATATATATATATATATATATATATATATATATATATATATATATATATATATATATATATATATATATATATATATATATATATATATATATATATATTGAGAGATAGGGTTCAAGAGACACAAAATTTGTCACAGAATATGACATTTTCAATCTCATTTTCTTAAATCCACTTAATCTATGTAAATTTAGTACATATTTGTTGTATTTGATGTTTGGTAGTGATAGAAGTTGAACCCATGCATCACAAACCCTTTTTAAAAAACATACCCTATTTTTTTATAATCTACCTGTTCAGAAATCATAGTTTTTGGGTCACACCGATACCAAATTAGAAAAAAATGTGTAACTACAATGTTGTAGATCTTGAAATTCTCTTAAATTTTGATATATAACTTGCCTTGATCGGAGTTCGGAGTAAAAAGTTATGACCGAAATACGGTGGCAGTTTTGTTCTGTCCGGTATTTGCCCGGTATTTTCCGGTACCGGCCGGTATTCCCGGTATTTTCCGGTACGGCCGGTATTGAACACGGTATGGTATTGAGGGTCCTTGGTACCGTTTTTATAGAAAACCGGTACGTACCGGCCGGTACGGTACGGTATTGATAACCTTGAATCTGACCCGTGGTTAATTTCTTGATATCATTGATGTTTTTTGGGTTTAAACTGGAGAATAGCGGGGTACAGGGGTTTTTCTTTTGTCTGGTTTTTATAGGCTTTTTGGTGAATAGGATCTTTCGCACTAGCATTTTTTTTGTAAATGGTGGCATCCCTTCATGCCCTTTTTATATAATTTATCGATCTTAAAAATGAATAACAATCAAGCCCAGAAAGAAAGGATGACACGAAGATTTTACACTCCCCAAGTGGATAATTGTGTACAATGTACATCTACAGTTCTTACCACTTCTCACTATTTATGGAGTGATAAGAATACAAATGGTGCTCACATGTTTAGGCTTAGTTTGCCAAAAGATAAAATGGGGTGGAGGTGATAAAATGAGGTTGATTTTAGCAAATGAAGTGGGGAGGTGATTTTATCTGCAATTAATTCTGACATATATGTAGGCATGTAAAATTTATAGCCTATCACAAATTGCCACGTGTTGCTAGGGAACGCAAATTGGCCAATTAAATGTTGTCAAGTGTCACAAGTCAAAGTCAAAATTTACGGACGGGCCAATTAAATGCTGCCAAGTGTCCGTAAGTTAAAAGACCAAGCACGATAACTGGCCAATCAAATAATGCCACGTGTTTGCAAGTAAAAAAGTCAAATACATATGAAATGACCAATCAGAGGGCGTCACATGTCAAAATGACACAATAATTTATTTATCAAGTTTGGCCAATTAAATTGTGCCACTTGGTGAAATAAATTATAGTATATCTTATTATACATAATTATCTTTCCCAAAATAAATAAAAGAAAGATATTTATTATATTTTAATTATTTTCCTTTAAATCAAATAAGGAAATAATTAAAGAGAAACATATGGAAAGAATTGTAATCTTGCCATAACTCTTCATCTCCCCATCCCTATAAATAAGAGGTGCTCTCTCTCACATTGACACACTGAAGCTTCATCAACAAGCAGATCTCTGAAGATTCAAGCATCCAAAAGCCCTTCAGAACTCTTCAAGTCTACATCAAGCAAGGAGGTTCTTCAAGTCAAAGCCTAAAAGCTCTGAAGAACATTCAAGCTACATCATCAATCTTTTCCACAAATCACGAAGAAGATTCTGCCTTTTGATTCGGGATCAAGCTTCAAGCCCTCGTTTCAACATTCGAAGAGAAAAATCAGAGGATTATTTTCTTTCACTAGAAACTACAGAGATTGTAAACCCTAAATTCTCAAATCAATAAAATCATCGATTTTGGTCAGCATATTTTCGTCTTTTTCGTAGACTCGAAATTTGTGTGATACAATATATATGTCTGTCCAGATTCATTGGAAATACCCTTCATTTGCTAAAATCAACCACTTGATTTTATGAGATTTCCATTTTAGCAAATGGAAAACCAAGCCTTAGATTACAAAGCTAGTTGAGAAATGGTGAGGCATGAAGAGAAACATAATTCTCTTATTTGATCACTTTTGGTTCTCATAAGAAATGGTAAAAACTGGGGAGAAATTGGTTGGGTGGTCGCAAACAGACCTGAATGTTCCATCACAGTACAATTATAGGGGAAGAAATGTCACCAATATCGCCGTGGCATTTGTTTCTGCTTACTCTTGGTGAGTGACTGCAATCCTTTGTTTTCCTCTCACCTACTGCACCAAAGAGATTGCTTAATTAGTGCAGTTTTGGTGTGTGTTTGTCCACCTGATAAGAGAATTGGAAAATGTTGTCTTCTTTAAGCGATTTCAATGTGTAGACCTTTACTTGAGGTTTGGGGAAGATTGCCTTATTTATTTTTATTTTATTTTGGCAACTATGTGCAGATATCCTAATCCCAGTTGAGGTTCGCTAATTATCCTATTTCATGAGTCATGATGCTTAGGTGGTAATGTCCTTTAGTTGGGGAAAAGTTTATGCAATTGTTGGTTGTACTTATATGTACTGATAATTCCATGTTTTTAGCATGTATACATACTTATGTGTGTCTTTGGGTCATGTAAGTCTCCTACTGATTGTTGTCCTTCTCTTTCATCAATTCCATTGTGATTGTCATTCATGTGGCTGTTAGGTCTAATTTACATGGGTGACTTCATAATGCAGGATATCAAGTTCTGAGCTGTACTGATAAGTCTATGTTTTTGCTCATGTATACGTGCATTCTTTGGTTCATGCATCCTATATATTTTCATGTTTCTCCCATTAACATCATCATGATCGTCGGATGTGTGACTATTATGTCTAATTTTTATGGTGACTTCATTCTTCAGGATATCAAGCTCCGAAATTGAGGTACTACTAATTCTCAACTCTTGTTGTGGAACCACTCCACGCATCTGTACAAGCTCTACGCATTCTGAATTTTTCTCTGTTGTTTCACAAGTAATACAGTTTGTCTTTTTTTTTTTTTTTTACCATCAATTCAATTATTTGTTGTTTCTGATTTCTCTCTGCTTCAGTATGGATTGACTGCCCTTAATTTCAGATGCCATTGCCATGGAATTAAAATATTTTTCTGTTAATCTTTATCTTAAACAAGATCCCTTCCAATTTTGAAACTATGTTCCGTGAGTCTGTACTTGGGTTTATCTTTCATATACAAGACAACCTTTAGCTCCTTTCATGATCTCAGGAGCCTAACTATAGATGTTCCAAATAGTCAGCACAATCTGTTTCTTATAAGGGTTGTCAACATGTATAGGGTACAACGTGCGAGATGTGCAAGCAAACTGATTTGGAAGAATGATTATATGTTGGACATATATCTTTGTTGGGATTGAAACTTGACTTGGAGGCTTGGAGCAATGGGCTATGTGGTTCAACCCACTTTAGTTCCACCTCAGGAATATTAGGGGGTTAACATCACTAACCGAGGAGGAGTGAGCAAGTAGAAAATAAAGTCTTTGCCCTTACCGTTCACCAAACTTCTAGATCTCCAAATTGTAACCTCACTATGTGCTTCCAAAGTGTCAATGGTGGGCCTATGCTATTCCTTGCTAATGGTGGTTGTTATATATTGCCTTATGTCGGTATCTTCTTTAAAAATAGTATATGAACCTAGGTGGCCTCTCCTGTTATTGACAATTTGTTTTGAGTTTGATGGTATAATATGGTATCAGAGCTGAGGTTTCTGAATTTTGTTTTAACAAAGCTCTCAAGATTGATTTCTCGTTTGTATGTGTTATACTTATTCGTTTCGTTGTGATCCCTATGTTTTGGATCTTTAATCTGTCTCTCATTGTGTTAGGGAGTGATAGAGTTTGTTTAGCATCGGTTAGTTAACCCCTTCAAAACTAAGTATATGAGCCTAATTGTTTTCTCCACTCATTGTTGATTGGTTTTCAAAATATATGCTTTAAAAATGGATTTCTCATTTTTTTTAAATGGATTTCTCAGTTTTAGGGGCATCGAGCTGATGCTTATCCCTCTCAATACTACACTTTTCTTCCCTGTATGCACAGACACGAACACAGGAATTCTAAAGACATGGGAATACCGATACTGACACGACGGAGGAGACGCCACGTGTATATTTATTTATTTATTTATATAATAACATATGTACATAGGAAAAACTTCCTATCCAAACCCTTAAAATGCAGACTCCATCCGCATCTCATAGTTCCCGATCGAATTTTGATGATCCAAATTGTCCAATGTGTTTAAAAGGTGTTTTTTAAGGGTCCCTACAAGAAAATCAACAAAACCAAATACCGGGAAGGGCTTGATCGGAGTAGTTTTTCATAAAAACTGTATATGTACAATTTTATCAAAAACTGCTCTAATGATTCCCTTTCCGGTATTTTTTGTTGTTGTTGTTGTTGATTTCTTGTGTAGACCCTTAAAAACACCTTTTAAACACATTGGATGGTTCGGATCGTGAAAATTTGATTGGGATCTATGAGGTGAGGATGAAGTCTGCATTTTAAGGGTTGGATGGGGAGGGGACTGCATATACATACATATGTATGTATAATATTATTTTTATTATTTTAAGAAAATGCAAACAAAACATCCATAAGTTCAAACAAACCAGATGTACAGAAACACAGAGAAGGGGGTGGTTCTAACAAACCAAAATCGAAGGTTTCTTAAGAATAAAAAAACCTAACCCTAATTTTATTTTATTTTTGAATCAAATGCAGCTGTGCAAAGAGAGAGGGAGAGAGAGATTGTCGTCGTCGTTTTTGCTTGTCGTCGTCTATGGCTGGTTGTCTGAAGAGTGGTGAGAGAGATCTTATGGCAAATTAGGGCTTTTAGAATGCTGATATGGGTGTAGTCATAGGTTTAATTACATTTTAATCCAATACTTTTAAGTTATAATATATTTACCCCCGAAATTTTTAAAAAAATTACAGATGCACCCCCTCTGTATCCCCATCGGTGTCTCACCCATGTCCCCAACCACGTCCCCCTCCAAAAATTAAATTAAATTATTGGGCACGCCACGTGGCGTGTCCGGCCACTTTTCTTGCCATGTCCCCATGTCCTAACACTGCGCTATAGTGACCCTTAGAGCGGTCGGTGCTTCATAGGGGGCATATAAGGATGTCGCAATTCAAATTGATGCCCTGAGGTGCTATCATTCTGTTGCTATATCCTGAATACTAATTAGTTGGTAGCTGATTCTCAATTCACATGGATATTTGTTTTCTTGCACTGTAATTTCATATTTTTCTTGAACCACTCAGCAATAGTTTTCAAATCTACAGGAAACTTGCTGACAAAGTTGCAGCTTTTGGTTTCTATGTGGTGGTTCCTGACTTCTTGTATGGAGATCCATATGTAACTGAAAACCTGAGGCCTTTGCATCTTTATGTGAAAGATCATGGACCGGTATAAGTCACTCTAAACTGCTATTTACTTCAACTAGGCTTAAAATGTCACTATAACAAAATGTAATCGTCTGTCAGGGTCTTTGTAGTACGCATTTGCCTCTTCTCCTGAGAACTTACATATCGATCGGGATCAAATATGTGGTGTCGGTGATTCAGCTGTCCCATGAAACAATTTCTACATGGCTGGAAATAATGAACATTTCTTATGAGTTTTTTATTTTCTTTTTCCCCTTCTCCAACTGAATTCAAAATCAGGAAGCATGCCTTACAGTTTTTGAGGAATCTAATGTCATTTTTGGTATAAGGAGTGCTAAACACTAGCTGCTGAAGACAGTGTTCCTGTTTTATAGGATAAAAGTTTTGAAGATGCGAAAAAAGTACTTGAGGCGCTAAAATGTAAAGGGATATCGAGTATTAGAGCTGCGGGTTTTTGTTGGGGAGGTGAGACGGCTTCTGGAGAAATATTATGTTGTTTCTTTTTGTAATCAATAGATGTATCACAAAGACAGTTTACTTTGTCACTTGTGTGTTCCAGGGCTTAAATTAAACTTTACATTTTTTTCAGCCAAGGTGGTTGTCGAACTAGCAAAGCATGCTTACATTCAAGCTGCAGTGCTATTGCATCCAACATTTGTTACTTCGGAGGATGTCCAGGGTATGTATTCCATAACTGAGCCATTCCCATTTGTATTTCTTGTCTTTTCGTTGGTCAGGGATTTTGTACGCATTGAAGTTGGCGATTTGTTTATGAGGTGCAATTTAATGTTCTCTGAGTTTCCTTCCTGACAAAATCTTTCATTAACCAACAAAAATTAGTGTCAGCCATTAGTAGCAATTAATCTTTCATTAACCAGAAGTTGTTTGTGTTATTTACGACGCATTAACATTTGGCATTAATTTCAGCTGTCAAGGTTCCAATTTCAATACTGGGAGTGGAGATTGACAGAATATCTCCACCAAAACTCTTGAAAAAGTTTGAGGAGGTCTTGAATGCCAAACCTGAGGTAGGCTATCCCAAACGATTCTGCAATGAAGCATTGTAATTGGTCTTTGTTTCCTCTGCTAATTTTCAATTTCCACTTGTCATTTCTTCAGAATATCATCTTGTCTTGTCTTTTTTATTTTTATGGAAGGGACATCTTTTCTTTTCTTGAATTACAATAGAACGGCAAAGTAAATGTATTCCACACTGTATGTTGCCGTTTAACTGAAAATAGTATCAACTTTGGAAAGGAAGGTCTGTATTCTTCCTTCTGTTCTAGGAGGCTTTCTTCCAGTAACTTATGGTGGCCCAAAATGTTTGTCCAAGTTCCTAGTAGACTTCTAATGTGGGACAGGATGTTAAAATTCGTTAATTTTTTCAATAGGAAAAGAAATGGATGGTGAGCAGCGACGACAGTTTGGTATTGGTTTTCTTCTCAGTTATCATGTTATTGGTTGTTGGTTTTGAGCTGCATGATTAGGATATAACGTGGGGTTTATGATTATCAACAAGAAAAAAAGGGTTTATTGGACTATCATTTCAATATATTTAAAAGTTACCATAATTTCCTTTCAAATTTCTTGCTCGATTTCCCAAATTCAAGGCATTTACCTCCATAGTTTGTTTTGCCAGGCCCCTGGTAGAATACTGATGAATGACAATAGTTATCGAGGGATTTTGATGCTGAGATTCCTTTTATTATTTAGACCCCTTCGCTTTTTATGTAGTAGTAGTTATTTTGCTCCTTACCTCCAGAAGTCGTATTGATTGAGAAAGTTATAAACTCTACTTCTTTTACAGGTTGCTGGCTTTGTGAAGATATTTCCTGGGGCCAGACACGGGTGGACGGTGAGGTACAAGGATGAAGATGAAGTGGCAGTGAAACTTGCAGATGAGGCACACAAGGATATGTTGGACTGGTTTGTTAAGTATGTTCAGTAGCTACATGCATATATTTATATATATACATGAAAGTATATAAAGCACAGATAGAGAAGTTTAATATGCCAGATTACAGGAGAGAAAAATCGCACTTCCTGAAAAAAAATATCTTGATTATGTGGGCAGAGGTTGCAGTAATGAAATAACAAAATACTTAGGGTAAGCCTGAAAATAAACTAAACCCAAGCACATTTATGCAGTTGTTCTGGTCCAGGAAAATCGTTGCAGAGTGATTGACACGATTTAGGATTCATCCCTCTCACAATGATACGAATTTAGCATTATACGTTCGCATTTAGTTTTGGATATCATCACTCTGTTCACTTCACATTTCCAAAAAAATTCTTTCTTTATCTATCATCTCTCCAATCATTAATCACATTTCTCTCTCTACTCATACCATTTTCTCCAATTATTAATTCTCATTTCTCTCTCCAATTATTACACATATCTCTAATTATTACTTTTTCCAAAAATTCATCCAAACACTATCTCAAAAATATTTCTCAAAATATTCTTCTCAAAATTCTCAATCAACCATTGAATTTCATTATTGTCTACGAAACTTATTTTGCCATCTCTTCAGCTAATACATTTTTTTTTTCAGGCAACTCAAAATGGTAGGTGGGAGCTCTAGTTGCACCTTGGGGATTTCTCGTATTTGACTTCTATAAAATGGAATCTTGGATTCTTTTCCTTATTTCTCTCACTTTACATATAGAGACAAAAAAAAGAAGAGGAATGCCAATAGAAAAAAGTGGAGTGTCAATGTCAATTCCCATTGTGATTCATTGTTTATTTTGGTTAATCAGCTTTTTGTGCTCCTTCGTATGTTTGCTTTTTGTCTTTTTAGAAGAAGAGTACTTCAGATGTACATATAAATAAAGAGAATGCAAGAAGAAAAAAGTTAAAAGAGTTTGAATTTACATATTGCGGGCATGTTTGAAAACAAGGTTTGAGGGACGGGATTGAATTTACATATTGCGGGCATGTTTGAAAACAAGGTTTGCCCCTCTCGCAATTTTGCTTGTGCATGTGAAGTATAAAAACATTGACCTAGTTCTGGAAAGCAGTTCGAGTCGCAACTTAATTTGTATCTAGCCGCTTGTAACATGTTCGACAAAATGACAAGCAGAGCTTTTGACTCTTGGCTGCAGCCTGGGTATGATACAGAACTTGTAAATACCATTTCAAAATAAAGGAACAAAACACCCATTTTTAATCATATTGAAAAGTCAATATGGCTAGTGGTGTCCGGGAAACAAAGAAAAAAGTGTCCATGCAAAATGAAAAACAGGAAAAACGACGAGCCGGATAGCTAGCTAGCACTGCTGTACATGCACTTTGAAGATTGCCATTTCCTCCAACACAAAGTGCTAAAAAAATATTATGGGCACAACCTGGCTAATCTGCTTTCTACCAGAAGAATTTAGAGCCTGTGAAATCTGAATATGACCCAACTAAACTACGATAAAGGTAACAAATTTCATTCACAGGATAAATGGCATTAAAGAGTAATTCAAGTATACCAGTATATTACTGGCCAAGAAGTTAGAAAACAAAGTAATGCGTCCATGATTTTCCTTTTTGAAGTATGATATTTCATCGGCCTCTTCTGTTTACAGCCGTTCAAACCTCCCTCTTTTTACAGAAATATTCCGTCTACGATCCACACCTCGGCCCGAAAATTCCCCAATCTACCATGATATGGAATAACCCCCTTGTGATTCAACTCCCAAACCTTGACATGGTGGTAGCTACCTAGCAACCAAGGACCTCATTAAGTCTTCTCTTTGGTTTTCGACTCCCACCTGCGTGTTCTTCATTCCTCTGTTGGGCCAGTCCATAAAGACTTTCAACACGACTTAAATTAGACCCCTTACTAATGGATGGTGGAATTACCCCGCAGATTATTCGTATTTGACCCGAATATGATACCGACTCATCAAAAATACAAGAATGAGTTTAAACTCAACGCTGAAACATTCACTTGCAATTAAAACCTTACATTAAAGGCTAAATATCCCATAGTTTCCGCCAATAGTAGAAGCAGTATTCATCACCTCTCATAATTCTGAATATTTCTTTTCTATAAAGCACCCGACCACACCCAGTGAGTCACTTTTTGAAATTTTGGGCTCATTGAATGGAGTCCTACTCTTGGGACTTGGATATTCGTACTGACTTATGTTTATGGAAGCAATTAGAATGTGTCAGAAAATTTCAATACCTGCACAACCAATCGGGGCTATGATGTATGGGCTTGGTTATGATTCGGTTAATGACGATTTCAAGGTTGTTAGGGTTGTTTGCCCTTTAGGTCATGCCCCTGTTATTGTTCACGTGTTTTCTTCTAAACTAAGTTCATGGAGGAGCATTAGAGATTTTAATTACAAAGTTGATTATCCTTGGCCGGGGATTGTTCTAAATGGCACACCGCATTGGGTTGTGAATTGCAACTTCGATGTAGATAACCATATTGCTTGTTTTGATGTTGGGGAGGAGAAATTCAGCGAGGTACCAAGGCCTAATTATGGAAGTAAGGATGATCTGTTTTATATGGGGTTTTTGGGTGGATGGCTTTGTGTGGTTGACAATCGTCAAGATACTCATTTTGACATTTGGGTGATAAAGTAAATACAGCATGAAAGAATCTTGGACCAATTTATTTGTTGTACCAAATGTGGTCTAAGATTCTTTCGTTGTATTTCTTGATCGCCCAAACATTAGAATGAGTATCTTGACAATTGTCAAGTGCCATCCACCCAAAACTGCAATATAAAACAAATCATTCTTCCTCGTATCATGAGGAAGAGTGGATATGGAATTAATTTGGTACGGGTAGTTATGTAGCTTTTGATGCTGTGGAAGCAGTGTGTCCATTCCCATAGAGATGAGAACAAGAGTGCAATTTTGTTCATCCTCCCTATAAAAGAAGGTAAACAAAACTTTTTCTTCTAATGATTGAAATGGTATGGATCCCACCACAAAATAATATCATGCTTGCCAAAGAGCTACAAGAGTGCAATTTTATTCACCCTCGAGGGTGAACAAAACCTTTCCTCCTATTGATTGAAATAGTATGGAACCCACCCAAAGTGATGTTATGCGTACCTCTGCGATGAACTTTTTGGTAAACATGACATTACTTTGTGGTGGGGTCCACACCATTTAACCAATAAAAGGAAAGGTTTTGTTTACCTTCTTTTAGGGAGAGTGAACAAAATTCCACTCGAGCTACAATAGAGGAAATGTTATAGTACTCCCTCCGTCCAAATTTGTTAGTCTATTTTTGGAGTTTATGCCATTTTTCGAATGGTTATATCTATAATGCATAATATTTTATGTAATTTTAAAAACATTGTCTTATAGAACTAACCGAGATCTATCAAACAAAATCTATATTGGACATATAATTAGTTTTCATTTTAAAAATATCACTAATTTTTTATCCGGCTGTAATAGGATGAGGGACAAACAATTTTGGACAGAGGAAGCATTAGGTAATTTGGAGTTCTTGTCTTGGGAAAGGGGTAGAGGAGAAATGAAAATCGTACTTTCAAAAATAATACTCCCCCGTTCCAATTTGATAATCCGGTACGAAACTACATGTAATTTTTAAATTAAAATAATGTACTTACGAAAGTAATTTTCTAATTTATATGGATCTTGTTTGATAGATCAAATTAAGAACTCTAATACGGTGAAAAAAAATATTTTGGTAAATACATTATTTTTTAGTTTGAAAATTAGACATAATTTCGTAAGGGACTATCATTTGAGACAAAGGGAGTATCTCAATTATGTGAGCAGGGTAATTGACATGACTTAAGATTCATCTCTCAATTATGTGAGCAGAGTAAATACAATTTGGTTGAGAGTTTTGAGAAGAATATTATGAGAAATATTTTTAAGATAATGTTTGTATGAGTTTTTTTTAAAAGTAATAATTAAATAGAGGTGTAATAATTGAAGAGAGATAGATAGAGAAATGAGCAGTTAGCTTCCCATCCGGACGTCCGGATGGGAATAAAATCCGGACCACATGTTTTTCTCCACTTTCCGAGCCAAATTTCGACAACCCGAACCATTAGATGTGTTTAGAAGGTGTTTTTTACGGCCCCCACGAGGATTTGGCAAAAAAACCGGAAGGGGCTTGATCCAGCTTTTTCATAAAAACGCTATAAATGCATTTTTATGAAAAATTGCTTGGATCAAGCCCTTCCGGGTATTTTTTTTTTGCCAAATCCTCGCGGGGGCCCTAAAAAACACCTTCTAAACACATCTAAACGGTTCGGATCGTCAAAATTTGGCTCGAGGAAAGGAGGTCCGGGACCGTAACACGTCCGGACTCCTTGACTGGAAGTTTCGTGGAGAAATGAGAATAATGATTGGAGAGAAAGGTATGAGTAGAGAGAAAAATTTAATTAATTATTGGAGAGATGAGAGATGGGGAAAATATCTTTTTGGATATTTTTTTAGAAATGTGAAGTGATCAAAGTGATTTTTTTAATTTGAAAATTGGACATAATTTTGTAATGAAATAACAAAATCCATAGGGTAGCCTGAAAATAAACTAAACCCAAGCACATTTATGCAGTTGTTCTGGGCAGGGGAAATCATTGCAGAGTAGTAATTGACATGACTTCGGATTCATCTCTCTCGCAGATATACGATTTTAGCATTATATGTTGGAGGGTACTTTGATACAAAAATATAAAACTCAGGGGAGGTTAGTGCTATTTCAGATAAAGTAGGGGTGGTCAGTGTACAAGTCAAAAACCTCAGGGGAGGTCAGTGTAATTTACCCTTTAGTTTTTGAATATCATGTATTCGTGTCGTTCACTATTGTTGCTATGTTTCCCATCTGATAAAATGAGAATCCTATAAAATTGATGTCGCTTTATCAAATGGGAATCCAATAAATTTGATGTCTCTAAATGAGACATCAATTTTGTGGATTTTCCATTTTGTCAAATGGAAAACAAGTAGCCGTTTAGTATTGTGACCACTTGATAGTTATTATAAATAATTTGTGTTTTTCCAATTTGGAAACTTATTCTACAAAACTTGTTTTGCCATATTTTCAGCTATACATTTTTTTTTTAGGCAACTCAGAACGGTTCATGAGAAAGAGGGTTGATAGGGTACATGAAAAGTTTCTTCGAAAATGTTCATGAAAGAGAAATGAATAGTTCATATTCAAAGTGAAAAGAAATGAAAGATTCAGATTCACATCACTTTAAATCTAAACAATTCATTTCTCTTTTGATCATTTTCAAAGAAATTTTTTCTGGATCCTTAACATTTTTTACAAGAAAAACTATGTTAAGCAAACATTGTTATCTCTATGGGCTATCTAGAAAAGCAGGAATTTTGTGGTCTTTGCAAATTTGCCCTCTCGTAGAAATATTGTTATCTCTATGGAAAAAGACAACGCTCTTTGGTTCAATAGAGCTTCTAATTGGCTTAGAAATTCTAGCTCTCAAGGTCCGGAAACAGATAAATACCCCCCTATTATTCTAAAGGATCACTCAAAGGGTTCCTCTACTCAAAGTGCTTGTGTCATTCATGTCGGTGGTGCGTGGAAAAGGAGGAATTCTTGGAGTGGGATTGGTTTTACAGGCTAGAAACCCTAATGGAAACCTTGTTATGGAGAATGCTATATCTTCTTATTGTTCCAATCCTATCCAGACTGAGATCCAAGCAATAAATCAGGTGATAAAATGGTGTCCAAAAAAGGATTTTACTAATGTCTATATTCTCTTTGATTGTTTCAATGCTATTATGCAGATATGGAGTAGGTGTGAGTGTCACCACAATGACACATTTTTGATAGCCATCCTGAGGAGGAGATTGTAAAAGCTGAATCTTTGCAAAATTTCTAAGGTAGACCAAGAGGAGGTCTGACATGCTTATCTTCTAGCTAAGCATGCGCTTGGTAGTTTTGTTCCTCACCCGGACACTGGTGATGGAAGCTCTTTCTAGTCTTTGTTGTTGCTCTTTGTTCATATATCTTGTCTATGTTCTTTTTCTTGTTCGTGTTGTTATGTTTTCAGTTAGCAGATACTCTTGTATTCTTTACTCTCAAGTTGGCTTTATTAATGATATTTCTATCTCTTTATCGGAAAAAAGAAGAAGCAAACATTGCTTTATATGTTTTATAGGTTGCTTTAAAGTTTTACAAGAATCTAATGGCGCGTTAAATCTGTTGATTAAAAATGGAGAGCCTAAAACACTAGTTACTGAAAATCGTGATACTCTTCTTATAGGATAAAGGGTTTGAAGATGCGAAACCAGTAATTCAAGCTCTAAAAAGTAAAGGCATATCCAGCATCGGAGCTGCAGGCTTTTGCTGGGGAGGTGAGATGGTTTCTAGAGAACTACTGTATTACTGTTTTCCGTTTTACAATTGATACATTTATCACAAACACATTTCGCCAATAATATTTCACTGTCACTCGTTTGCCCCCTGGCTTATTTTCAACTGTAATTCTGTGGATCTTTTTCAACCAAGCCTGTTGTGGAACTAGCAAAGTATGGTTACATTCAAGCTGCAGTGCTATTACATCCATCATTTGTTTCTTTGGAGGATGTCCAGGGTATGGATTCCATAACTCTTCCCAAAATGGTTCTTGCACTTGAAATAAGAGATTTTGTTACGAGTTGGAATGCCAATGTTCTGTTTCCTTCCTGATAACTCTCCAGAATTTGGAGTCGATTGTGTTTATTTGAAGAATGTTAACAGTGGGCATTATTTTCAGCGGCTAAGGTTCCGATTGCAATATTGGTGTTGGAAATTATCAAAATAAATGGGTTTTTATTTGGGGTTTTATCAAAATATTCCCTGTGCCTTTTCGAAAGCTTTTATTGTTGTGTTTTGGTTTTGTCCCACATTGGCTAGTGAGGAAAAGGTTGAGTGGTATATGTATGGGAACATTTCTATAATGTTCGCATGGTTTTAAGTGCAAGGCACCTATGGTGTTACGCGCATTACCAGCGTAGCCGGTGATGGAACACACTCATACGCACCCACGCGCGCGTGCGTAAGCGTGACAGTGGGCTGTGTGGCGCTTTGATTACCACTTGGTGGTAAGATGTTGCTGACGTGGCGTTCAGGATGGAACGGTATCGATACGCCTGTTTCACTGTATCGATACCAATTGGCTCATAAGCGGCTATTTCATGAACAGAATGATGGGTATCGATACTGCATAAAGCATGTATCGATACCAGTGACACTAGCGCGAGGAGCCCTTTCTTATTACCACTTGGTGGTAAGGTGTTGCTGACGTGGCGTTCAGGATGGAACAGTATCGATATGCCTGTTTCACTGTATCGATACCAGTTGGCTCATAAGCGGCTGTTTCACGGACAGAATAATGAGTATCGATACTACATAAAGCTTGTATCGATACCGGTGACACTAGTTCGCGTACGGATGCAACTCTGAAAGGAGGGTTATGACCCAAACTCAAGTCTTTTCACTTAAGGGCGTGTCCTAAAGTGAAAAAGGGTACTTTGGGTCTATAAATAACATCCAGAATTACATTCATTAATAATGAGATAAATTCTAACCTTGTTACTCTGCCAAAATTACTACAGATTGCTTTCTAGTTTTACTGTACTGTTACTCTGCAGAAACGGTGCCAGCAATTCCTTGGTTCTTTCGATTCTTTTTCGACTGCGTATTCTGTCTGTCCTTCGTTTGTGCGGACGCAGGCAGAAGATCATTGAATTGATCGGGCTTTGTTGTATCCTCGTACAGATTCGCTATCAACCCAGTGCACACCAAACGGTGGGGGCGAATACTGTTTTTCGGAAAGCGATATAGTAACGTGCCTCGAAGCAAGTTCTGTCATCAACAGGTTCAATTTCCCGACGACTTCCGAATTTTTGCACCAACAATTGGGAGTAGAGGTTGACGGAATTTCTCCATCGGAACTCTTGAAGAAGTTTGACGAGGCCTTGAATGCCAAACCTAAGGTAGGCAATCCCAAACAATTCAATTGAATATCATACTTTGAAATTTTATTTGCTCGACTGATTTTCGTCATAATTTCATCTTTTATTTTCTTGATTTTCTGTAGGACGATAAGAACGTACTAAAATACTTCCTTTCGCCCGTGCTTAATGTGTCATTTTTAAAAATCTTTATCAGGGCAGAAAAGAAATTGAGACTATGTAAATCACCATAAGTCCCCGAGGGGGTGAATAGAACGACAAATTTAAAAATTAAACATTCCCATTTTAATCCATTTAATCATTTTACATGGAGAATCAATTAATATCACAATGTAAGCAAATATAGCAATAATTGAAAGAACGCGAACACAAAGATGGAGTACATGGAAACTACTTAGCATCTAAGCACCCTAAGCATAAAACCACAGCTTAATCTACTAATTGTTATAAATCAAAAGATTTGATCAAGAGCTACAGGATTAGGAATTACCAACTTATCTCAAGCTACACCTGAACTTTACTCCTTGATTTAGCTCTCCGAGCCTTTTCTTGATTTCATAGCCTCCTTGACTCCAACACTCCTCGATCGTTGTATTAAAGACGGCTCCAAATCATCTGGCCAAGTAGATTTAAAGCCAACAAACCATGATGTACAGAAGATATGGTTTTTATGATGGTTTTTGTAGAACAAAATCAATCTAGATTGAGTCTATCCATTGAGAGAAATGCAGTAGATTGAATAAAGATGATCAAAGCAAGCTTCTATCATCTTAAGAAATTCAAGCTCACAAAGGGGAGGACTCCTCTCTCTCTCTCTCTCTCTCTCTCTCTCTCTCTTATACACACACACACACACACACACACATATATATATAAGTGGCTGATTTTTTGAAGTACCCTAAATGAGAGAAAAATATACTTATATAGTGCTCAATTCTGTAACCCCTAAGCTAGTTACTTAAAACATGACACATGGCCTTTAAAAGCGCTAGCAGACGCATGTAAACGCTATAGGGAATGGATCAGGACATGTGGACACAAGGGGACACGCATCTACAGACGTTTGTAAACCTTTTAAAATGCTGATAAAGAATAAGGGCCACTAGATGCTTTGTAACCGCAATGACAAAAACACCGCCCTTGGGAAATCTAATGCCTTTAGACTAAAATCGTGATTTTTAAAATGCATCAATACATTAGATTAAGTCAAAATCATGCACCCTAAATCAAGATAAGTAGATGACCTAAATGCAAACATGATATGCATCATTATACATTTCTGAATTGAGCTTCAATGCATTTGGCACGGCATAGGCTTGACAACGCATCTTGAAAATCATAAGTGGAGTATCTAGACTTAAACCCAAACACTCTACCTCCCAAACCCCAAATGAAAATCACTCCCTCCGTTGCTCCGTCCCAAAATTTTGTCCAGTCCGTAAAACGAGAACTTGAAAATAATACAAAATTTTCAAAAAAATTCAATATTTTTTTAACAATTTACTAGATATCAACAAGTACTTTTAATTTATGAAAAAAAGTTTGAAAATTTTATTTTACAAGACTTATTATTTTCAGGTCCTCAATTTACAGACCAGACAAAAAAATTGGGACAGAGGGAGTAAACAAATTACAAAATCCGAAAGGCTTGACAAATAGTAGAAAACGCCAAAAAAACTAACAATCTCCCTCCTTTGGCTTTTCTTGTGCTAAACCTTTCCAAAACAAGAATGATAAATGAAAACAAAACCTCATTAGCCAGAAAACCTTCAAAACTCTTAACCAACTATTAACCAAAGTTTCCATGAAGGAAGCCGCAATTCTGCAAAAGAAATTCAGCTAACACGAATGCAAGCAGAGGCAATATATGGAAGCAATAACAAGTTAGCACAACGGAAGAGTGAAGATAAGGACAAACTATCATATATAAAGCCATGAATCAAGATGAGAATATCCAAACTAAGGCATAAACATAAGTAAAAGGATAAGCAATTTAGAAATATGGGCATCGACGGATGGTGCTGGATTTCTTTCTAGTTGTTTTTTTTTTTTTTTTGGTAGAAACAAGATTAAGGGGTTTCTAGTTGTTTTCGTTTACCTTTTTTGCTTTTGTTGTAGTCACTTGGCTCCATACCTCCAAAAATAATCAATTTCGTGTCTAGTTGAGAAACTAATGACTTCCTACTTACTTTGCAGGTTGATAGCTTTGTGAAGATATTCCCGGGGGTCGAACATGGATGGACGGTGAGGTACAAGGATGAAGATGAAGCGGCCGTGAAGCGTGCAGACGAGGCACGTACAGATATGTTGAACTGGTTTCTGAAATATGTTCAGTAGAAAACTTATATATGTATGTTTTTATTGGCAGAATAATTTGATGGTGTGTTTGCATTTTGTTCATTAGAGAGGGGAAGTCTCTGATAAATGTTTTAGGTAATTTGGAGTTTTGTCTACCTTGAGAAATAGTGTGGTTTTCACAAGCTAAGGGTATCCTCATCAGGCTCAACAAAAATTTGACCAAATTTTACCTCAAAAATATCTTTTATAAATTAACAAATCACTTTTTCAAAAACTCACAAAAGCAAACTCTCTATTCAAGAAGTTAGGAGAAAGAATTGCTTAAACCTGTGAATAGTGCATCAAAGAATTTACCAAGTTACTGTAGCAAAGTTATTACTTTTGCAGATTTACAAAAAAAAAATTGTTGAGTCTGATTTTGGGGGATTTTTTCCCCTTTCACTCAACAGCTTAGCCATCAGAGGGATTTGCCTCTCCTGATGAGGATACTCTAAATTTCTATTTGTTTTTTTGTTTGAGATTGTGGAAGTATTGTCTATCTTATTTACATGTTCTATTAGTACGCAATAGAAAACGTATATTAGAGTATTTTTATTGGGATACTATCACATGTTTATTGGGTGTAATTCAAATACTTAAAGAAGAATAATGTAATTAAAATCGAGTGAGGGCCCGTGCCTTAACGGGACCCACGTGGGTTCATTCATAGTCTTTTGTTTGATTGGAAATAACTTTTCGGAACACCTCATCCCGCACGTATGTGTGCAAAAAGGCTATGGCATGAGTTCTAATTCGAAATGCACGCAAGATGATCCGAGACAACTTATATTATCAAAAAAAAATTAAAAAAGACCCGTAATTCTCTTCCCCACTATAAGGATCAAACCCACTGCTATCAGATTTGGTGACTATGTTTAGACATGTTTTGGTTATGCATTCGTAAGACACATTATAGGTGGAGCTCATTCAATTCACTAAAGGCAACTCACATGGTTTTCAAATATGGAAAACTTCGTGATACACTTCCTTTCGCCAATTGTATCTCGCGCGTAGGCAAAATGTAACTTTTACAAATGGGTAATGCTATAGTGACATTATCTAGGTAAAACATTTGAGGTACCTTGTGATTTTTCACCAAGGTATTTGTAGAAACGTATCACATTGTACCCCAATTGTGATACTCAAATGTGGTCACCAATCTAAATTCGTAAAACTATGGAACAGTAAATTCTTTTTGGACAATGAATCTCAATTAGTCAATTCAAAGGTGGACACGAGGAATCGATGTCCTTTTCGGATTTGTTTAACAACATGTCTAAACCTATTAGAGTTAAAAGTTAACAAGCACATCTAAACTATTAATTGTCGAGATGGACGGCTCGGATTGGGAGTTAGGGGCCTGCCATTCTCAAGGACAACAGAGCTCCCCAATCCTTCAAAGGTATGGATAGCTATGGATGCCAATCATCTTGGCCGTAGAAAACAAAATAGGGTAAAATAAAGTGCTTCCACAAGAAAAACTAACAGGAAAAATATAATTCTGAGGGACGAAGAGAGCTTATCATGCTACATATATATATTCCCTCCATCCCAATCCCATATTGTTGGCCTTATTTATTTTTTTTAATGTTCCAAAGAATTGTTTATATCTCATAATCTATGATGTTTTTTTGTCATTTCAACAACTTTGTTTAATAAAACTACTTGAGATCTATCAGATCCATATTGAACATAAAAATGCATAATAAATCAAAAGTTATAGACAATTCTTTAAGACGCCCAAAAAAAGAAAGAGGCTCAACATTATGGGACGGAGGGAGTATATATATATATATATATATATATATATATATATATATATACATACATGGATGTATAAAAAAAAACACATATATCGAAGTTAATATGCCGAATTAGAGGAGAGATGAAAATCGTGCTTCCAAAAAAAAAAATTCTTGATTATGTGAGCAGAAGTTGCAATAATGAAATAACAAAATCCATAGGGTAGCCTGAAAATAAACTAAACCCAAGCACATTTATGCAGTTGTTCTGGCCCGGGAAAATCATTGCAGAGTTATTGATGCAATTTGGGATTCATCCCTCTCACAATGATACGATTTTAGAATAATATGTTGGCATTTAGTTTTGGATATCATACTTGAAAATCAGAGAAGAATATTTTCATTCATAATAATTCTGACTCTTTACATGTACATATTTATAGAGATCGTAGAGATCTTATAATCAAGCTATTCCTATAATTACAAGGAAAGAATATAATCCTATCATTACAAGGAAAGAATATCTCTAAACTAGGAAAGAATATAATAGGAAAGAACTTTGACTCTTAATTCAATATCGCAACACTCCCCCTCAAGTTGGTGCATAGATGTCACACATGCCCAACTTGCCCAAAAACTTTGAGAATACTCGACTTGAAACAGCTTTGGTGAGGATATCAGCCAATTGATCTTCGGATCGAATCTTAGGCAACTCGACAATTTTCTCATCCAATTTCTCCTTAATGAAGAACCTGTCTACCTCCACATGCTTTGTACGATCATGTTGGACTGGATTATGAGCAATATCACATGCTGCTTTATTGTCACAATAAAGCCGAATCAGTTGCCTAGGCAGATAGCCCAAATCCATCAAGAAAAGTCTTAGCCACAATGCTTCACATATTCCAAGTGCCATACCCCTAAATTCAAAGATTCAAGGCCGAGCGTGCAACAACAATCGCTTTTGTTTCTCCATGTAACGAGATTACCACCTACAAATGTGAAATATCCCGAAGTAGATCGCGTCATCATCATCTATCGCCTGCCAGTCAAAGATCACTATAGGCATCCACACTTTGACAATCTTCATTTTTAGTGAACAAAATGCCCTTTCCGTGAGCGACTTGGATACCTTAAAATGCGCATAATCGATTCATATGTTGTTCTCCAGGATTATGCATAAACTGGTTAATAATACTCAATGCATAGGCAAGATCTGGCCTAGTGTGGGCTAAGTACATCAATCTTCCAACGAGCCTCTGATATCTCCCTTTATCAACAGGCACCTGATTAATCTCAACACATAACTTCAATCCTTCTTCTACTGGTGTATCAACTGGTTGACATGCTGACATACCAGTTTCCTGCAACAAATCTAAAGCATATTTTCTTTGAGACAAGAAAATTCCTTTATCAGATCGAGACACTTCGATCCCAAGAAAATATTTTAAGGGGACCGGTGGTCTTTCATTTCAATTAAATTAGCGACAAATAACTTTGTAGAGCCTTCCTTTAATCGGGGTCATTTCCTCAGAACCACCATGTCATCAACATACACAATAAGGGCAAAGATCTTACCATGCTATTTTTTCAAGAATAAAGTGTGGTCTGAATTACTCTGATGGTAGCCAAAAGACCTCATGGACTTTGTGAACCTTCCAAACCATGCTCTCGGAGATTGTTTTAGCCCATACAACGATTTCTTTAATTTGCACACTTTCCGACAATGCACTTCTGGTATCATGCACCCTGGTGACAAATCCATGTATACTTCTTCAGACAACTCGCCATGCAGAAAGGCATTTTTCACGTCAAATTGTTGCAATGGCCAATCCAGGTTCGCAGCTAGAGACAATAAGACTCGAACTATGTTGATTTTAGCTACAGGTGCAAATGTATCAGTATAATCAATTCCATAGGTTTGGGTGTACCCTTTTTGCACCGCCTCGCTTTAAAACGCTCAATTGTACCATCTGCTTTGTGTTTCACAAGATATAAACCCATCGACATCCAACCGGTTTCTTCCCCGAGGACGATCAACAAGTTCCCATGTTTCATTCTTTTGCAAGGATTTCATCTCCTCATTCATAGCAAATTTTTCCACCTCGGGTCAGACTAAGGCTTCCTCGCATTAATCGTTAGGAATAGATACAAATGAGATAATTGATTTACAAATGACTTATTTGATTCGCATGTTTATGGTTAGACACATAATGACTCATGGGATATTTAGCTTTACTAGAAAGTTTGGGTTCATATGTGGGTTTGGGGATACCTCTGGTTTGATGCGGTGGTAGTTGTTTTCTTGGTGGTTCAGACACTACAACAGGACCATCCTCGCCAGCGCATTGGTTTGGTGTATCGGTTGCCCGTAGTGCGAGAGATTCGTGATGGAGGTTGATCCACAACTTCATTTTCTGGTCTTCATCATGTTCATCACCACCGCGGGTCCAAATTTATACCACTTAAATCCAATTCACCAAGATTCTCATTACCAAGTTCGTATGCGTTCTTTTTCATTCCCATTCAGATTGTTACTGTGTTCGAGAGTTCCCTTCTATAGAGATCGAAAAATCATAGTAACTTCTTCCAGAAACTCCCCTTGAAGTTCAGGCTCAGAGGAAAAATACATCGAGTCTTCATGAAAAACTACATCCATTGTAACAAACATTCGTTTGCTTGGAGGATGATAGCATCGGTACTCCTTTTGATAAGCAGCATACCCTAAAAAGACACATCGCAATGCTCGAGGTGTCAACTTGTTGCGCTGATGCTTATGAAGATGTACAAATGCTACACAACCAAAGACATGAGGAGGTAAGTTTGGAAACATCCGGAGAAACAATTGCTTCAATGAGATCCCGATGGTGTCCAAAAATCAATAGTCTTTGGAAGGTACTCGGTTGATCAAATATGTCATGGAGGTAAGTGCGTGTCCCCAATAGGATAAAGGCATATGTGCTTATCAATGAAGCACCGGACAACCTCCAACAAGTGACGATTTTTCCGCCTCGCCACCACCCCATTCCCTGGGGTGTACCGAACAAGTAGTTTGATGAATGGTTCCATGGGCTTCCAAATACCGCTTCAATTCAAAACTCAAATATTCACCTCCATTGTCACTGCGGAGAACCTGAACATATGCATTGTACTGACTACAAACCATTTTATGAAATTTTTGAAATAACAAGTTTACTTCACTTTTGGACTTCATCAAACATACCCAAGTCATCCTGGTACAATCATCAATAAAAGTAACAAACCAACGCCATCCATCCAAAGTAGCAATTTTAGATGGACCCCAAACATCGTAATGTATGATCATAAAAGGAACTGAATTTTATTCAAAGTTAATGGAAACGGCTAACGCCATGACTTTTTGCAAGTTCACAAACATCACATTTGAAACTAGAAACATCAAAGTTTGCAAATAAACTAGGAAATAATTTCTTCATGTAACCAAAGGAAGCATGCCCTGCACGTCGATGCCATAACCATATCTCAGATTTCTTCTTTTCCTCCTCAGAACCCCCAATCTTTAAAGCTTGACGCAATTTATCTGAACTTTTAGACACCAAGTCTAAGTAATACAAACTTTCCTCGCCTAACACCACAACCAATCGCGTCGCCTTTGTTCTGGATGTCCTTAAATACACAATATTCAAAGCCAAAAATGACAATACAAAATAAGGCAAAGTTATTTGAGAAACCCGACAAAAGATTATAATTCAAAGAGGGAACAACCAAAAATGTAATCTAAATTCAAGGTGTTAGTGAGGGACAAGGATCCTTCCCCAATAATCGGAATTGAGGTACAATTGGCAATGGAAACAGAATTTTGTGAGGAAGGTTTAAGAGGTAAAACTTGTCTAGAATCAAATGTCATATGATCCGTAGTAATCGAATCAATTATCCATGCACTATTAGAAACAAAAGTTGAGATATTTAAAACCTTACCACCATTACCCGCCATTACCGCCAATACCGAGAACTTTTCACCGCTATCATCCTCTCTGCCTTTGTTTCAACAATTGCAAAAGAGAAGCCTTCTTGAATTCTTCTTCCTGAATCACGACTATGATTCCACCATTCCTGATACCCCACAAGTTCATAGCATCGACTTTTTGTATGACCAGTTTGATCACAGTGAGTGCATTTGTATGATGATTTGTCACGAATGAAGGAGAGTTTCTCCTTCTCAGCAATTTGCATCTCTAACATTTGAGACCACAGATCATAGTTGGTCTCATTCAATACAATTCCTGCATTGAATGATGAACCTTCGTGTTGAATGATGATGGGGGTAGATTTGGTGCCAGATGTTTCAGAATCTGACTTGCTCATGGTTTAAGGATTCAAAGAAGAATGATTTAGGGTTTCACGGCTCTGATACCAACTTGAAAATCAGAGAAGAATATTTTCGTTCATAATAATTCTGACTCTTTACATGTACATATTTATAGAGATCGTAGAGATCCTATAATCAAGCTATTCCTATAATTACAAGGAGAGAATATCTCTAAATTAGGAAAGAATATAGTAGGAAAGAACTTTGACTCTTAATTCAATATCGCAACAATCATGTCATTCACCATTGAAATTCATTATTGTCTACAAAACTTGTTTTTCCATCTTTTCCGCGAATACATTTGTTTTTTTTTTTTCCAGATAAATCAAAACGGTAAGTGAGAGCTCTGGTGGCACCTTAGGGATTTCTCGTATTTGACGTCTAGATAGCATAGAATCTGGATTATTTTCCTTATTTGTGGTTCGTTGTTTATTTGGTGGTTATTAATCAGCTATTCGTGCTCCTTCGTATGTTGCTTTTTGTCTTTTCGGAAGAAAAGTACTTCAGATGTACATATGAATACAGAAATGCAAAGAAAGAAATTAAAAGTTTCAATTTACATATTACTGCCACCTTTGATACAAGATTTTGATGGACGGTCGGGGCCTTAATCCTTTGTTTAATTTGGCAAATAGTTTTGGAATATTAATCCTCCAAAATGGTGTTTCCATGGAAAGGTAAGATTAGAAGGCAATGAATTTAACTAAATCTCATCTACACAAAATATACATGATCTTATTATAAATCTCATACTCTAATCCTCTACAAAACAAAAGAAACACGGAAATTTTTCAATCTCAATCCCGCCTCATTAAGAATTACCGAATTTATAACCCGTATCAAACATGCCTCAAAATCCAAAATAAAAAAGGAGAGAAGCAGATATAACTTAGCATAAAATCAAGAAACAAATCAGGGTTCGGATCCTGATATGTTTTAAGCACAGCAGGACACGATGCGCATTCATGGTTTTGTTCCAATGTGCCGTGCCTTCTGGTGTCGTTGCAGCCATAAGGTGAAACAAGACTCTCCACATATAAATCAACATTAAACAGCTTCCAGTGTTGAGGGATCCCAATCCGCTTGAATCTTTTTGGTTTCTGGTTGTAGATCATTAACTGCCTCTGACCAATCTGAAAACAAAAGCATTACTACCTCTCCAACCACTGTGAAACACAAAAGGTACAAGAATCGGAAAAAGAATTCTTCTTCTCCTTCCACATTTGATATAACAAACAACTTGGTCCAAGAGTCTTTCACGCGGTATTCCTTCATCACCCAAACATCCGAATAAGTATTTTGACGTTTGTTAACCACACAAAGACATCCACCCAAAACTCCTCCCAAATAAAACCCATCATCCTTACTCCCGCAATTAGGCCTCGGCACCTCCCTGAATTTCTCCACCGTAGCATCGAAACCAACAATACGACAATCTACACCAAGGTTGTTATTTACAACCCAATGCGGTGTCCCATTGACGATAATCCCCGGCATAACATCAACAACTTTGTAACCAAACTCTCCAATGATTTTCCATGAGTTGAGTTTAGAAGAAAACACATGAACAATAAGAGTGGCATTGGGTTCATAACATTCATTACGTATCTGATTCTTAGGCCAAACAAACGCGACAACCCTGAAATCATCATTAGCAGAGTCATAGCCAAGCCCAAACATACAACACCTGTGTCCGAGGCTCCATTAAGGTGGTGAAATTTTCTGACACATTCTAATTGATGGGTTCCATAAACATATAAATTCAGCAGCAATATCCAAGAGGTAGACTCCATTAAATGAGCCCCAAATTTCACGACCCTCACCCGGGGGTTTCCATCTTGGCTTCTGTGTGATCGGGTGCTTTGTAGTCTATGGAGTACAAAGATCCAGAATTGTGAGGGATGACGAATAGCTTCTGGTTCATGTTGTGTTTCATGGATTGAAGGAGGTGAGATTTGATGAATTGGGGATTGGAGATAAGAGCGAGCCATGGCTTGGAAACCAATTTGAAACGGCACAAAGGCTTGACGGGTAGTCTTGAGAGTGTGTCGTGGATGATCTCTTGAGGAAGATCCGGTAAACGCCGTTCCATGCTCTAGGAGAGTAAACTGTTTTCGAGGGCTTTCTTTGGGGTAGTGTTGAGAGTAAGGATAGGCAGAAAAACCAATGGAGAGAGAGAGAGAGAGAGAGAGAGAGAGAGACAGAGAGAGATCAGAGAGAGAGAGGAGCGGGTTTATAGGATCTGCTGGAGAGGAAGAAAACCAAAGGATCATGAATGAGTTCGAGGTTGGCACTAGGTGAGCAAATTTATCCTTCTCCCATTATCATTTCCTTTATTCATGAACAAGAAGCCCAACAAATTCTATTAAGTGAAAAAAAAGGGGAGAAGACACTGAGGAAGATGGGGAAACCAATTAATTATCTAATCAAACTAATTAAACAACGGCAAGTGATACCTAGCTCATGCAGTAGGCCTCTTGGATGCCTCACACTGCATTCCGAGATTGAGTTTTATTCTCCTCTTTTCCATGTAAAAGGTTAAGAATGACGAATCACAAAAAAAAAAAAAAAGCTAATTAAGTGACGAGGGAAGACGCAAAAGAGCCAATCTTCGGGGACTTTCTCGACTTCAACTCCCTTGTGCAAATTAATTATCTAACCAAAATAAAAAAAGATTCATCCCAACAATAATCTCAAGTAATCAAAACATTTTGGGAATCAGATTAGGGTTTGCTTCCAGAAAAATTCTATCCCTGTAAATGTTTGAAAGGGGCCATCTGAGCTAGACCCAGTTAGCTGTGATTTATTCCTTTGTATACCATTATTCTATAGTAAACCTCACACCCCTGTGAAATGTTTATTGGCCAAAGTAAACTTGTGTTTCAATTTATAGATACACAACCTATTCTTTTAAATTGTCGTCGGATCTTTATTAACTTGTATTCGTCTTACAAACATAGACACATCTAATCGTTAGTAACACGCCTGTAAATTTGTATTCAATTTATAAATCAAACTTGAGTTACAAATCAAATTTGTATTCGTCTTACAAATCCACCACACTTATGAGTTATTGTTGGACACTAGGGCAGGCCCCCGATATTTGGGCTACTCAAGCTCGACCCCAAGTTTGTTTATCACAATGCTTTTAATTTGAATTACATACATAACAAATCAATGTTATTTATGTTACATTTCACAAGTAAAAAATATCAATGTTACATTATGCTTTTAACTTGAATTACATAAATAACAAATCAAAATCAAAGTGCTTTATGATTAGCACAATCATGTTCAAAGAAAATACCTTCTCCTTGAAAAAAAAATCTTCTTGGTTTTTACTACTATATTCTGAGAAGGGTACACTTCCCTTTCTTTCGATAATCGGCTCTCCCCAAGTATGTCAAGATAGAGGCGGGCTTCATGTTCTTAGACCAAAGAATCAAGGTTAGAAAACGAGAGCCTGAGGAATGACTAAAAATGCCCCCTTCTTCTCTCAAAAGTTTGGCCAAGTATCGAAAATGACTTCTTGGAAAATATTAATAGTTAGTTTTGTTGGCGTTTTTCGGGTTATGTCAAGCCTTTGGGTGTATGTAATTTGTTTATGGGGTTTTGGGAAGTAGGATACTTAGGGCTTGACTCTAGATGCTCTATTTGAGAGATTATAAGCTTTATGATCAAGCCAATACCTTGTCAAGTGTTTCAAAGCTCAATCCGGGAAGGTATACTCATGCATGTCATATTTGCATTAGTATTGATCATCATGGTTTAGGCCACATGAGTTTTATTTAGTTAAATTGCATTGATACACTTCCTAAATCATGATTTTGTCAAAGGCATTTGAATTCTAACTATTGTTGTGCACATGGTGTTTGTAAGTGTTTGGTAGCCCATGTTCTTTTATTGGCTGCTGAGGTCACAATGCGTTTACACGCGTCTGGTAGCCCTTTTTAATGACATGTGTCATGTTTTGAGAGGCTTACTTGAGGGCTCCGAATTTGTGCACTATATAAGCTCTTTTTCTCTCATTATAGGGCATGCACTTCATTGAAAAAAAATCAGCCCCTTTTAGGGAGAGAAAGTCTCCTCCCTTCTCTTGTTTTGGAACTTGATGTTCTTGATAATTTGAGTTAGCTCATCTCATCTTTCTTCAATCTAGGATCTTCCTTACCATGGATCCACTCTAGGTTGATTTTTTTTTTCAAAAATCTTCATAAAAATCATATTTTTATTACATCATGTTGTGTTGCCTACATTTTTACGTGGCCGGATGATCTGGAGCCGTTGTTAATATGGAGATCGAGTGTTGAAGAACTCGTGAAGGCTATGGAATCAAGAAGGGGCTCGGGGAGTTAAATCTAGGAGTAGAGTTAGGTGTAGCTTGGGGCAAAATGGATAATTCCTAATCTTGTAACTCTTGCTTTAACCTTTTGATTTATAGCAATTGGTAAGTTAAGCCGTGGTTTTATGCTTAGAGTATTTAGACCCTAAGTAGTTTTCACGTATATCCTTGTGTTTTGTGTCTTTGTCTTAATATTTACTTTGAATTGAAATAGTTCGTTTGATCAAATAGCCATGAAATTGAGGTGAATGTGAATCACGTAGTGATATTGAAATTTTAATTACTAGTCCTATTCACCCCCATGACTTGTTACACCTTTGCATAATTTCATCAATTAACAGAATGAAAAATACATTTTGCCAATTACACAATTATCACTCACATGACTCACCATATGTTACATTTCAATTAATCTTTCAAATCACCAAAAAAAAATAAAAAGGTCCCACCCCATTAACCCTCATACCTTAATGCGCGTGGGGATCCTGAAAAAAAGTTGTGCTAGTCTTGCACAGAAATGACCAACATTTATATTTTTTCACATAAGCCTAGCCCGTGAAATTCATGTATTGAACCCTCACATTTCCCTGGTTTTGGTAACGCTTTTCAGAAATCTTGAAAAAAAAAAAAAAAAAAATGGGGCCGATGTCTACACGTAGAACATTTTCAAAATGTTTCAAGATGAGATACTCTGTGTGACTTCATTCCTTGTGGTGAAAGGTATTGACGAGGGAGATTTCGTGTGTACAACAGTACAAGATTGAGTTCTACGCAGAACGAGAAGTAAATGTTGTTTTTTTTTTGGGGAACAGATTCTTTTATTAAGGAACAAGCTCAACGAATCAAGGGGGAAAGCCTTGAAGAAAACAACGAAAGAATAAGCCAATCAAATGGCAAGACCAAAAAGCCAAAAAATATTTATATAAAAAAAAAAAAAAAAATTGGCGCCAAATGAAAATACGCTACCAGTGGAATTTACGAAAAAAATCATAATGAATGAATGAGATGGGAAATGGCTATGTTGTAGTTTATATAGACAGGGGCAACAAAGTCATTTCAACAACAAATTTAACCTCGTTAACCCTGTTAGTCAAAAATAGACGGGAAGGGGATATCTGCCAAATAGTTTGTAAAGCAAGGGAGTGCAGTGGAATATCAGAAAGCAAAGGGGAGATCAGTGGAATTAACCAAAACCTTAGGGAAGCTAAGTGAAATTAACCCTAGAATTTGTTCTTGAACACGTCATATCCGTATATAGATGCGCGAAAAGATAGTTTGGGCATATGTAGAGAGAGAACGAGGAGGAGGACGAAGAGACATATTCAATTGATAATTGGAAAAATGATTCAGTATTGAAGATGTGGTGGTGGAAGGAGAAGTGAGAGAGGAGCCCGGGGGGAGAGGGTTGACCCCTTGGCGGGAAGGGACTGTACAGAGAAACCAAGGTCTTCCAACGGAAGCCGTTGGCTCCACTAACTTGGCCGCAATTAGCAAGAAAGATGAAAGGGGGAATTGGGTGTGGCAGGGTGATCTTGTTTTTGGTGTAATAGACATGTGTCGTGTAAAGTCAATTGGGACAGGCGAATGGGACAGGGGAAACGGGACACAGGATCCACAGCTGCAAAATACTTGCAAAAAAAAAAATCCTCAAATGAAACACCAAAAATACTTTCGCCCATAAGAAGGATTTTAACTCCCCATTGTGACATAGTCCAATGGCTAACATTCACAATATCAACAGAAAAATAACTCATTTCATTTCAGGATATAATATCCCAGTTTTAGTTAAGAAAAATCTGAAGCATAACAAAAATTAGAACTTCGAATCTTAATTATAAAATTAACAGGATAAAATCTCTGGACAAGGGTCTTTTTCCCCTAATCCAAACAAAATCTTAATCCTTCATGTTTTTTAATATTCAATTGAACATATGACATGATCCAACTAATCAAGAATCGATTACCTTAAAAGCTGCATCTCCTTGCTCACGCTTCCACTTTTTCGTCACCCCTGAAAGAAAAGTTTCCGTGTACTCTTCTTCCTCTTCCCAGTTGTTATTCGGGGGTGAAACAAGACTTTCCACAAATGTAGAAGCTTTGCTATTGTTACGACAGTTTGTAGTTTTGATCGGAATATCCAGGCAAAAATTAAGTTTCCGATTGTATACCATAATTCTCTGCACATGTGATGATTCCAGTTGCATTCGCACTTGCGCGTTCTTTGTTGAACACAAGGGCACCCAGATGCGAGAGCTAGATAAATGCTGCACATTAGCTATGACAAACAATCTTGTCCATGATGCAACGTTGCCATATTTCTTCATTACGAATACCTGAATCTCAGTTTCGTTAAGTCTTTCGCAGTCTGTACAGAGAGCCAAAGAAAGACATCCACCCAAAGCACCCAAACTAAGTACAGGTTTTCTTTTCTTACTTTGAGGCATTGGCACTTTCACAAATTTATTCGTCCGCAAATCAAAACCAACAACCAACAAGTTCGTTTCTTCCATACTACTAGTACTTTTAGTAACCAACCAATGCAAACCTTCATTCACCGTAGGCCCTGACTTTACGCATCGCTTATCATATGGAAAGCAAACCTCTGTCCAAGTTTTATTCCTCAAACTCCCAACCATGACCTTATCGCCATCGCGTTCTTCTTTCCATCGCCAACACGCCATTACTACCTTGTAATCATCAGTGGATGAGTCATAACAAAGTCCAGAAGCATGGTAACCGATACAGAATTTTGCCAACTGGGCATGAGAAAACACTTTTCTGCAGCACCTTGTTAATGGATTCCACAAGAACAAGTCCACAGTATTACTTAAAAGCACCAACCCATCACACGAACCGTGAATTGTCAACCCCCAATCTGACGTTCCACAACTCACCTTCAACTGTTTAGGTTTTGGTACCTCCACTGATAAAGCTTCATCATTTATCAAGTGGAGGGAACAATTCGGTGACCAGTATTTAGACACAACGAGTACTTGCTGTTTTCCAGTTGAAAGATTGAATTTTGGATCGGTAATTAAAGAACTCCAATACTTGGAAACGCACCGTAATCGAAGAAGATATTTAATCGGCAATTTGGAGAGGATGGTAACAAGGATCTCTTCTGGAACGTGGGCGATCTGGGTTTCTGATTTGGCTTTCAGATGTTTGATCCTTTCACTTCTTCTGGTTGGTTCCTTTCTCTTCCGTGAACCAATGCCGGTAGACGACATTGTAGCGTGTCTAGGGTTTTTTTTTTCCCACACACAGAAGCATTCTCAAGTAGTCAACTGAGGAAGTGTGAAACGAGGGTTCTTTGCCTTCATCATCAGAATCGGGGATTTTTCACTTTTAGCCCCTAATCTACCGAGGGCACACGGGGTCACGTGACCCCATGCAATTCCACAAATCCTTTTTTCTTTTTTTGGTAAAATATGTATTTGCCTCTTAAATTATTTGGGTTTTTTTTTATTTTGTCCTTATACTACTAATTGAACACACTTTCCCCTTAGACTATAAAAGGACAGTTAATTAGTCATCCTAAACAAAAAAACGTTATGATCTCATCCTGGTGATTTCAAATTGTTATGATTCCATCCTGACTTGTTATTAATACCCAAAAAGCCCTTTCTTTTTGTTTTTAGCTTTTCTAATTTCATAGATTATATAGTCAGATTTTCGCAATATTAATAGTCCTAAAATCATCCTACAAAACAACTGAATATTTACTACCTTCATATCCCACTAATTGCGGTCAGTTATTGAACCTCTTTGTATTTTTAAGTGGTGGGCGGTTATGGAATCTCAATCATCCAAAAATATCCCAACTTGCCAACCATCCCCAATTTTTTCGGTGGAAGCCCACCCTCAAACCCAAAAACGGCCCAAATCAACCAAAATTCCCAAAATCTCGATGAAACCCCAAACCTCCCCAAAATTGTCCCAATCCGGATTTTTCAGTGAGAAGCAAAAACCTCGTCAAACCATCCCGAATCCCTAATATTCCGGTGGGACGATTGCCCAAGTTTTGTGCGACCGTGAGTGAAAAGAGTTCTGTGGCGGCGAAGCGGTGGTTGAGGGTATGAAATCTCAGCAGATTTCAACATCGGTGAACCATTAACCAGGTAGTGCACGACGAAGGCATCGCGGCAATGGCGAGTAAGATTTCTCTCCGCGATCTTCCATGTGTTTCCGTTTGTTCAAACCACCTTCTCCTTCCTTTGGATCCGTAATCGTGGCAATTTAGGAATGGGTTTTTAAGAACAACAAGTCGATGTAGAGCTATGTCTAGAGGGTTTTTTTTTGGATTTTGTTGGAATTAATTTACCAAAGGTTAGGACTTAGGGTTTGTACACCATTTCGAAGATACAATCCGTGGTGGAATGGGATTAGAGGTTTTTTACAAAATTAGTTATGGTTTGCCAAGGGTTTATTTTGGTGGCAATATGGATTTTCCTGTTTATATTGTGATCATGGTATTTGGGTTCACCATTCTGAGCTAATTGGCCCTCCCAGAAATAAGCCCCTAATATGGACCACCCAAACACCACCTTAATTTGTGGACAAAAAATTGGGAAGGACTAGTAGTATTTTGGCCATGGAAATATGCGCTTCAATGGTAGTTCCATGTCCAATTTTGAGTGTGATGAATTTTGGCATCGAGAAACGGTGAATCAGTGAACCATGCATGTAAATGACGAAAGAGGTAACGGGAATTTCAAACTTGGTGAACCAGTGAACCAAAATATTGGTAATGCCCACGCGCGCACCATGTTTGGACTTTGAAAATATGTTGTATGTTGTATAGTTTTGCAAATATTTGAATCTGACATTCACCTTTTTTTGCAGGAGTTAAAACAACCAAAGGAGTTTCGGGCTCAAAACTAGGACTAGTGAAAGAGCCAAAAGGCATCAACGACCCCGAATCAAAGGGAAGATCGAACTCTATCAGAGGTAAGAGGAAGTGGAAAGTTATGATGAATCGATGAACCATGTATTAATTATTTTACTGGACTTCCACATTATTCTAAATTTTTGGATAACATCATGGAATGTTTGTAGCTTTAGTATGTTGAACTCATTAAAATGTTACAGGGGAAAGAAACCACAAGCGAAAAAGCGTAGCTACACCCATAACACATGATGATGCCACTGCTGCCAATAAGCAATCGAATGAGGCTTTGATATCTCTTAAAGGTACGGGGACACTATAATGTATATCTATATAGATAGATTGTAACAACATTCCGTTTAAGTATGATGTATATTTGTTTTCCTTGTATTTTTTTTTATTGAAGTGTGTAATGTCACAGGTGAAAAGGCGGATTCGAAAGTGAAAAGGCGGACTAGGAGTTCGGGAAATGAAACAACACCCGACGATACCATTGGACATTGCTTGTGGTAGACACTGAGGAGGGCACCTGGAGGTTCTACAACTCGTTACATCCGAGGACTGGCTTAGATAGTTGTTTAGAGGCTGCGAGACAACTGGTAAGTGTGGGCATGGTAAATTGGAATTCCATTAAGTGATATACATAGCAGTTTTCAAAGTGATTTGTTTTCCTTTCAAATGTTATGTTTCAGAAAAATCAGATCGATGCCTACTACAAACAAATTTTGTATGATATAGTGTGCACACAAGATTGCCAAGATGTAGTGCAAGTTGAGGATAGCCCACAACAAGCACCGGGCAGGTGGGTGCTAATAATAATAATAACCGTTACACCATAATTCACGGAGGGCCTTAATAATTGTTTTTTTTATGGTTAAACCAGCCTAGATTGTGGCATAATTGTGTGCTATATTATCTGCCAACATTTCCGGAATGAAAAAGTAGACCCCAAGTTGCCAAAATCAGCGTGCCGTCGGATGCGTGCCGAAATTATTCATGCATTTATTAATGATGAGCTGCATTCCTGGAATCCTAAACAACTGATGGATCACAAAGAACACACTGTTGAAGCCATCAAAGCGGACAAAAAAAAGCATGTACGTCCTTGTAGGCAGAAATGAAGATTTCTGGTTTATCTATCAATTGAACCTCTATGGAACTATTAATGTTTTTGGTTGCGTGTAAATTTAAATCCTAGTTGACATTAGGTAATTGTGGGATGGTTTTCTACCTGTGAGCAGGATGGAAGTATTAAAGTTTTTGTCTTGTTGGCATTAAGCAAATGTAGGACAGTTTTCTACATGTGAGTAGGTGGGATCATAAACCATCACTTACTCCATCCAATCCTTTACTCCCCTCCATCACATGGACGGGAAAAAATAAAAGGGTTCAATCTTAGAATTTATTTGGTGCCAAAAAGGGTGGATCAGACTTGAACCCTAAAAAAGGAGCCAACTCACATTCCTCTCTCTCTCTCTCTCTCTCTCTCTCTCTCTCTCTCTCACACACACACACCATTATTAATCAGAAAACAGAGAGCTGGGGTTCATGACTTTTAAATTGCAATGGATCTTGAGAGCTTTAGATAGACATCTACCAAAATGTAAGGCTACAGTTTTTTTTAGTTTCCTGATTCTTGAGATGGAGTATTGTTGTATTGTAAAGATCCCTGACTTTTTACATAATAAGCCAAAAGTCTTCCCCTTTACGAATTAAGATATGGGTTTGCTCAATTTGCAGCAACCCTTGTTTTTTTTCCATCAGTTTTGCATTCTCTCCATTTCAAGAATTTAATAAGTAGTGGACAAATTATACTATGGTAGGTCCGGAATATACTTTGTTGCTGAAAAAAAATGGCTGCCAATAACACTCCAGATTTGTTTCAGAGATAGGGTTGAAGATGGTGATTTTTATTCCTATTCCCTTAATTGATTTTTTTTTCCAATTTTTTTGTTTTCGGTTTTCAGAGATGGGTCGAACCCTATCATTTTTGGGGGTTGAACCCTCTCATTATTTCCATCCATCCCAAGGATGGGAGTGAAGAATTGGATGGAGTAAGTAACGGTTTTATAGTTTAACGGGGAAATGTGTTCAATTGATAGTTTAAGGACGAAGTGAAAAAAAATCGAATAGTTTAAGGGGCAAGTACATATTTTACCCCTTTTTTTATATAAAATTGGAGGCAGTTTAATAACCTTATAATAAAGGGAACTTAAATAATCATCATCTCACTCACATAAATCTATGAAATCATCCCGTCTCTTTTTTGGAGTTATGTTTCCATCTCAAAATTCAAATAAATCCTATATTACCCTTTCTGACACAAAGGGTAATACACACACACACACACAACAAGGATCCGGTTAGGACTCCCGGACCTATCTTAGGTCCGAACCTCCCACTTCCCGGCCATTTGGCCGGGATCCGAACCGTTGGATGTTTTTAAAATGTGTTTTTAAGGTTCCACGCGGGAAATGGGCAAAAAAAAAATACCGTGAAGGGCTTCATCCGAGCATTTTTCGATAAAACTGCAATTTTACAGTTTTATCGAAAAATGCTCAGATGAACCGTTGGATGTTTTTAAAATGTGTTTTTAAGGTTCCACGTGAGAAATGGGCAAAAAAAAATACCGGGAAGGGATGAAACAGTTTTATCGAAAAATGCTCGGATGAAGCCCTTCACTTATTTTTTGCCCATTTCTCGCATGGAACCTTAAAAACACATTTTAAAAACATCCAACGGTTTGGATCCCGGCCAAATGGCCGGGAAGTGAAAATTTCGGACCTAAGATAAGTCCAGGAGTCCTGACCAGAACCGGACTCTATATATCTATATCAGTCGGGATCTTATCAGGACTCCCTGACATAGTCTTACGTCCACACCTCCCATCTCCCGGCCATTTGGTCGGGATCCAATCCGTTGGATGTGTTTAAAATGTGTTTTTAAGGGGTCTAGGCGAGGATTTGTCAAAAATAAAATACTCAGAAGGGCTTGTTCCGAGCAGTTTTGGCAAGAAGATATATAGATAGATAGATAGATAGATAGAGAGAGAGAGAGAGAGAGAGAGAGAGAGAGAGAGAGAGAGAGAGAGAGAATGAGGGAAATGGATCCCCACGTGGAGTACACATTTTGGTACTCAATTCAGGTTTGTTAGGTACAATTGCCCAGTTTCAACCGATGTCAGCAACGTTAATGGGACTTGGTTTGCGGATAGAAGCATCTCTGTCAAGTAAGCTGCATTCCAAAAACTTAGCAATCCCAATTATCATATTAATATTTGATACTGGCATAAGTTTGAAAGTGCAATGGAGGATGCCATTGCCCATGGAAAAACATAGAAAACCCCAAGAGGATTATCATAACAGTGGAAATTGCGAACGAATAGTTTGAGACTAGTATCATTGGAAAATTGAAACAGCTAAAATCAACCGATGAGGTTGAGGACCTCTTGTTCAATACTGATTTTGGTAAGCTAAATGAACTAGCTAGAAAATGAACATCACAATGTGTACCCTCGATGAATGTTATATGTGTGGAGAATAGAGGAAATCCCATACCACTCGTGTGAAAGCACTTTGTTGCAAAATCCAGTCAATGGATTCCAAATGAAGAAGTCTTCACCCTAGTTTAATAGTAACAACCCATTACACCATAATCTCAAAAGTTGGCAATGACATTCCGGTCCAGCATAAATCATTTACAGAACAATAAATCCAGATTGAATAACTCATAAGTACCAATACACCAGAAATATGGGAAAGTTGAGTCAGAAACAAAGCAACATGTTCAAGTTTCCCAAAAGATGATCTTCCTCTTAATTCCTCTCTTTTATTTACTACCACCACACTGTCTAGATCTCCCATCTGTTACTGAAAATATTTTCCAAAAGGATGCAGGGAAACCCTTTTGCTATCAACAGCTATGGGACAGAAACAAAAAGAAGCTGGTTTGATATTCCTTTGTGCCGATAATTCACCCCAATCTAAGTTGCCATTGATCTACAAAATCACCACCACACAAGATTAAGTCAATACTTTATGCTTAAATAATTACTTGCAGTCAAAAACCTCAAAGAGGAAAAAGAAGGGGAAAAAAAAAGATTCACAAACTGCATTGCATATTCACTAAGCAACAATTGGTAATGGAAGTAAACTTGCCCGAATAAATATTGAAGGCGCTAACCTGTCTCGCCAAAACACCAATAGCCTAAAGCATATACAATTTGCTCAAGATACCAAGCACCAAGCGAACACTCAATTTGACTGTATCTCCATGGAGAAACATTTCTTTCGAAATTAGCAGGCACCAGCACAAGTTCAATTTGGATAGTTGAAAAAGTTATCAATCTCATGCCTGATAACAGAAAAGCCAAAATAGTAAACGGATGGCATGAACTGGCACTCTTCGCCACACAATAAACTTGGCAATGTGTTATTTGCCAATCTGCTTGAAAAAATCTGGACTCACCAATGATACCAAATATGTTATGAAAAATATTTCGCGATGAGACAATCTCATAACTAAAGGACAAACTCACATTAATATAACAGTAAAAAGGGAGAGCTAAATGAATGTACTAGAAACTGAACATCGCAATTTATGTTTTCCTCGACGTCTTGTGTGTGTGAGAATAGAGGAAATTATATCAGTAAGAATTCTGGTGTTTCAAAGATATTGCATAAGAAGAAACAACAAATTTCCAAGAAGTAATTGATAGTAAATACAGAACCAGAGCATGAAGTTCATTCTGTTTATGCCAAATACAACCAGATTATGTCCTTTCATCCTTCCGCCCACCAATCTAATTGATGACTTTTATAAGGATACAGAAAACCACAAGAAGATATTACTGCATAGGATTCTATTGACACTATAACCAATAGGAATTATGATACATTACTATCTTACCACAAAAAGATACTCACAAATTACCCGTTGACGAATGATTCAAGATTGTGTAATACCTCTTAGAGGAACTACGAGAGGACACTATACTCTCAACATACCATCGGGATTCACCACAAGTGGTTGCCCAAAACCTACAAATGAGAGAATAGCAACCTATGTGTTCCTTCTTCAAGATTATACACCACCAGTCTCTTTCTGTCTACTGCCATTATCAATTCGCCCTTCTCCGTAAAACACAACATATTCAAAGTCCTAAAACACAGGCTTTCGCTAGCATTAACGACTAACAATCTAACCCAAGTCGGCATACCGCCACACATACCAAATCCCAACACCTCAACCTGGTATACCTTATTGCAAACAACACAAAGAGACCCTCTCAAAAACCCCAAACTATATTCACCAACATCTGGTTCATAAGTTGGTTAAGTCAAACTGTCACAGTTCCTTAACATTGAGAGAGATGAGAAGTTTCAGCCAGTTCATCTATCTTCTCCGATGAGAAGAACCCAGGGTCACATCGGTTGAAAGGTATCATTTCCAACTATCTGGATTAGGGATTGAAACTGCGATTGACGACGACCTTGCCATTTGGGTCAGAGGCAAAGAGCAAGTTCTACTCTCAGGCAACCATAACTAGTGTTCATTACACCACAACAGCCACTCTTCCACCATCATCCTCTTCTCCTCCTCCTCCTCCTTAAACACAAAGTGTTTCCTTCTCTCTACCTCCATAGCCACCACATCTTTCAAACCTAACCACACCTCTCAAATCCAGATCTACGGTCGTTGGAGCATCTCCAAGCTTAGTCACTTGCATATCCGCATTCCCTAGGGCAAGGACTTTCATCCACTTTCGGTCGTTCATCCAGCAGCTTTCGGGCGACCTCGTCGGAGCTTTGACTGATTTTTGTTTCACGGTACGTCTTTCCCTCTCTCTCTCTCTCTCTCTCTCTCTCTCTCTCTTTGCCAGGTAGTGAGAGAGTAGGCAAAGCTCGGTCATGAGTAAACGAAAATCAACTACAAAGCTTACTCTACGGGACTTTCATGACCAAATTGACAATGCATTTGGTTATTCTGATGTTGAAATTGTTTCTATTGACAAGGAAGATGGTATCTCAGTGGTAGCCAAAAATGCCAACACAGTAGAGTTACAATTGCCTCTGGTCACCACTGATACTTGGCCTAAACTTGACACCCCGATCAAGGCAACTAAGAGTGGTGCAGTTAACACGAAACCACCTCAGGGTCCGATGCGTTTGGTTATTCTGATGTTGAAATTGGTAAGCAAAGTAAATACCTTAAGAGGTTTCCTATTGAATATTTGAATAATCAAGTCATGATTCCACTTAAGATTTCTGAAAATGGGGCATTAAAATGGAAACATGCAATTGTGGGATACTTTGTGGATAAAAGCCTATCCTATTTTCAAGTTAGATCTTGGGCTCAACAGGTATGGAAAATTGATGTTGAGGATGTGGTCACCTTAGACAATGGGTTTGTTGTGTTCAAACTTAGGGACGAGGACATTGGTCTCCATTCTTGAGAATAGTCCTTACTTTTGTGGGGGCAATAGTTATTGATTCACCGTCCAATAAAGAACTCCATTCACATTCGTCACCGGTGAATCCTTTGAAATCTTATGGGGGGAAATAGTTATTAATCAACCTAGAACTATTCCTAGTTTCCAAAGAAGAGCAAAACACAAAAGAATCATCAACAAGGCTTTCGCAATAAACAACCGCACCCACCACCTTATACTCATCAACAAAGGCATCGAAACCAAGAACAAAGTACTTCCGATTTTCAAGCGGAGGGAGAGGTGGAATATGACGCACGAGGTTTCGATCCCTAATCAAGGGGTTGAAAGCAAAGTTATTAATCTCGTCCCGTACCGGAAGAAAAACGGGATACTATAACTCATATTCCGTTCCGGTAGAATACCACTCAATACCGCGCGTTTCGGTTTGTTCCGGGTGTTCCGGCCATCTTGGCCATTTTCCGGATACCGGCCGATACAATTTCAGAAGAGAGAAATATAGAGTTTTGTTGTTGCCGGAGCCACATATCATCGCCACAGTTTCAGATCGGTGCCAGAGTCATCATTTGTGGCGGGAAGTCTCCCTTCATCCATTGTTTCTGTTGCCGGAATGAGATCGCCGTCGCCGGAGTCTGTTGACTTTGACATTTTGAAGCGGGACGGTGAATGTTGGGTTTGATGGTTGAGCTTCGAAGTGCGGTTGGGTTGGCCAGAGGTGGTGGTGGATCTGGTGGTGGGCAATAGATGCAAGGAAGGCAAAATTAAAATTTTGGTTTTAGTTATTTCTATACAGGAGAAAAGAAAACTCCTCATGTCCTGTTTCTCGATAATTCCAAAAGACCCCCTTTTATGTATTATGTATATTACACATTTTATCCTCTTTTTTGTATGTATTAGAAAACAAGTTTCCATCAAAATAGTTTTGTTAATAATTAACATGGTTAACTTTGTTTTGCGGAAAAAAACAAATCTACCAAGTTTTTGTCTATGCAAAGTTATGATGCTTTATTTTTTTATATCAAGTTTTTTTCCTGTTGAATTGCATATTTTTGGAGAATTATTTCGTAGTTTGTTGCGATTAATTTGGAACGGTACGCCGAAACGCACCGGTACCAGAACCTACCGTCCCAGTAAGAAAAACGGGACGCTCTCCGATACGAGATTAATAACTTTGGTTGAAAGTGAAGAAAGTCTTGTCAGAAACACTAAAAAGAATCAAACCCATCACAGGAGTTCCAAATTTTGGCATTGGGATAGGAGTACTTGAAATTGTCACAGAAAGAGATCACGGGTTGGTCGGAGTGGAGTAAAGAAACAAATTACTATATCTGTACATATTTTGGTGTTTCAACTTATGAAGATAGAACAAACTTTCAAGTTCTATATGATAGGAAGTTTGAGATTGCGAAATATAGAACCAGGTTACATCCTTTCGCCGATCAATCTAATTGAGAAGGGTTGTAAGGGTACAGAAAAACACAAGAAGATATCACCGCACCGGATTTTTATTCACCAAAAGAGATTTCATTTTCAAAAATCACCAAACATATTGAGAACATTTATTTTGTTTACTTTGGGGTTTTCCAAATCAACATATTTATTTTTCATGTTTCCGTTCTTTAGGTTTATGCAGTGATGGAGCCAGAGGGGGGCCAGTAGGGGCGATTGTCCCTGCAACTAAAACAAAAAACCTCTATTATTACGTAGAAAAATCTAATTTTCCTATGAATTATATGGGTTCGCCCCTGCAAAGTATTTTGGATAAAACATTCGCCCCTACGTAATGAAATTCCTGGCTCCGTCCCTGGGTTTATGTAGTATATTTTACGAATGCGGTGCATCCAACGGGGTGCTGCTTATTTATGCACGAGACAAATCCAAAGAATATAAAATTATGGTCGAAACTAATTTTTTTTAATTAAACCAATAAACTAGTTTTTTTTTACTTTATTCAAAAAAAATTACTTTTTATCATAATTTTGTACTATTTGGATTCGTCTCGGACGAATCCATATACAACAAAAACTTGACGTAGAACTAACAAATAAAAAAAAATTGAATAAAGATAAAACAAAAAAGCCAAAAAACCAATTTTTTCTTTTCAGCCAAAGGAGCCCTGATCACGTCCCTCCGTCCCTCCCAATTGGTGACCGTGCAAGTTTAACTTTAAAAAATAATTGGCTCCTTTGAGAAAAAAACCAAAAACGAATTATTGGTTTTTTCATTTTGTCTTTATTCAAAAAAGATTTGCATTTGTTAGTTTTGCATCAAGATTTGTCGTTTCTGGATACCTCTCGACGAGACAAATCTAACAAGTATAAATTTACGGGCAAACCAAATATTTTTTAATAAAGCCAAAATTAATCCAATAATCCAAGTATTTCGGCTTTATTCAAAAAAATATTTGGTTTGACCATAAATTTATACTTGTTAGATTCATTTCGTCGAGAGCTATCCAGAAACCACAAATCTTGATGCAAAACTAACAAATGTAAATCTTTTAAATTTATACTTTTTAAATTTTTTAAAATAGTACGACTTTACCTAAGGCTTACTTAAAAAGCGATGGAGAGAATATGTGATTTCAAGGGCTGGGCTAAGCTGGTCATAATTTTGTGAAAATATGCGCTTGTTGGTTTTGGATTGAGAGCCCGTAACAGATCCAACATTCTTTTTAGCCCGTCGCATCTCCTGATCCTAGTGTTGCTGTGCAACATCTAGGGCCTAGTTTGGCTAAACCAAAAAACTTGATTTTTTAGATTAATCCAGTGCAAAAAACTGGGGTCGTTTGGATGAATGGAAAAAACAACTGATTCATCCAAACCAATTTTTTGGTTTTTTGGATTAATCCAGTTGGAGTCCAGTTTGCATGAGTGGATTAATCCAAAAAACTAAAACACCAAAAAACCAAGTTTAAAAGAGATTAATCCAAAAAATCAAGTTTTTTGGTTTAGCCAAACTAGGCCTAGATCATCAAATATGTTCTACACAATCTTGATTTCATCTCAGCACTTTTATAATAAATCAAAGTTGTCGATTGTCAAGATAAAATCCGAGCCATTGAATGCCCATATCAAAAACTAGCTTAAATTGTTTGTTTGTATTTTATCTTGGATATTTTCCAAACTATTTAGGTAAAAAAAAAAAAAAAGTTATAATTTTACTCAATCCCAATTCCTCTCTTCAAGACGAACCTAAAATTACCAAATATTTTACGCAAAACTAACAAACACAAATAAAATAAAATAAAAACAACCAAAAAATCCCCCAGTCAGTGGCACTGGAATAAACCTAAACTTTTCTTCCATGGAATCACCCAATTTCATGGAGTCTACCTATAACTTGAGAAGCTGAAATCTGTTTTCTATGAATAGAATGTAGGACCAGCGACTACCAAAATAAGCGCCAATGACTAGATATGACAATTCGGTCAGCCTAAATGGAGTAATTTACAGAACAATAAATCCAGATTGAATAACTCATAAGCACAATAAACCAGAAATATGGAAAAGGAGAGTTGGAAACAAAGTAACATGTTCAAGTTTCCAAATAGATAATCTTCCTCTTAATTCATTCTTTTATTTACTACCGCGATACCGTCTAGATCTCCCATCTGTTACTGAAAATATTGTCCAAAATGATGCAGCGAAACCCTTCTGGGACGGAAACAAAAAGAATCTTGTTTGGTATTCCTTTGTGCCGATGATTCACCCCAGTCTAAGTTGCCGCTGGTCTACAAAATCACCACCACGCGAGAATAAGTCAAAGCTTAATGCTTAAATAATCACTTGCAGTTAAAACCTCAATGGGGGGGAAAAAAGATTCACGAACTGCATTGCATATTAATTACACAACAAGAGGTAATGGAAGTAACTCGCCGGAAGAAATATTTAAGGCACTAAGCTGTCTCAAGACAGCGCCAATAGCCTAAATCGGATACAAGTTGCTCAAGATACCAAGCACCAAGCGAACATTCAAATTGAGCGTATGTCTATGGAGGAACATTTCTTTCGAAATTAGCAGGTGTGAGCACAAATTCAATTTGGATAGTTTAAAATAGTTTAACAACCAACCTCATGCCTGACAACAGAAAAGCCAAAATAAGAAACAGATGGCAAGAACTAGCACTCTTTGCCACACATTAAGCTTGGGAATGTGTTTTGTACCGATCTGCTTCGAAAAATCTGGAATCGCCAATGATAACAAATACGTAATGAAAAATATTTCGGTTTGTAACCAAGGGTACAGATTCCCGTAAATATAACAGGAAAAAAGGAGAACTAAATGAAACTGAACTTCGCAATTTATGTTTTCCTCGACCTATGGTATATTTGTGGGAATAGGGGAAATTATATTCATACAAATTCTGGTGTTTCAATGACATTGCAAAAGAAGAAACAACAAAATTCCAAGAACTAATTGATAGAAAGTTTGAGATTGGAGAACCATGCCAAATATAGAAACAGATTAGGTCCATTCATCCTTTCGCCAACCAATCAAATTTATGACTTTATAAGGATACAGAAAACCACGAGAAGATGTTACTGCACAGGATTCTATTGACACTGTAACCAATAGGAAATATGATGCATTAGTACATTACTATCTTAGCAAAATTGGTCATTCAACTCTCATCAAAGTCCAGTAAATATTACAAGTTCCAGATTGATGCATAAAAGCCAGCTTATTAATTTTCTGTTCAAAGCTAGTCTTGTCAAATCACGCAAGTAAATCTTGGAAATCTATCACCTAAGCCAAAACGTCCAAAGACCAAATAAATTTTGCCAAGTTAACACATAAGCCCGATCACTTGCTATCAAAGTCGAATAAATTCTTCAACTTCAGTGTAGCACAAAAATGCTTGCATATTATGTATGTCCGCAGAAAGTCTTTGCACACCCATGAAAGTAAACAAGCAAAACCCATCACTTACGCAATAACAACTAGGGTATATAAATCAACCAAAAGACCGAAAGAGGAACGGGAAAATACCAAAAAAAATGCCCACAAATTACCTGTTGACGAATGATTCAAGATTGTGTCATACCCCTTAGGAGGGGAAACTAGACTCTCAACATACACCGCCACTTCAAACCCATTGGGATTCACCACAAGACGCTGCCCCAAAACCTCCGGATGAGAGAACAGCAACCTATGTGTTCTTTCTTCAAGATTATACACCACTAGTTTCTTTCTGTCTAGTGCCATTATCACTTCGCCCTTCTCCGTAAAACACAACGGATTCAAAGTCCTAAAACGTAGGCTTTCACTAGCATTAACGAAAAACAATCTGACCCAAGTCTCCATACCGTCACACATACCAAATCCCAATACCTCAACCCGGTATTCCTTATTACAAACAACACAGAGACATCCTCTCAAAACCCCCAAACTATATTCTTTAACATCAGGTTCATAAGTTGGTTGAGTCATTTCAACAAACACCTCCGCTGCGAAATCGAAGTAAATAATAACCCTCCGATTACCCCTTCTTTTTTTTCGATTACCCCTTCGCTCGTAAACCAAATTTTGATTAACCATCCAATAAAGAACTCCATTCACATTCGTCCCAGGTGAATCCTTCGAAATCGTGTAGGGGAAATAGTTTTTAACCAACCTAGAAGTATTCGTAGATTTCAAAGAAGAGCAAAACACAAGAAAATCATCACCAAGGGTTTCACGATAGACGACCGCACCCACCACCTTATACTCATCAACAAGGGCATCGAAACCAAGCCCTAGAAGAAGAAAATACTTCCGATTTTCCCATGGGGAGAGAGGAGGAATAAGAGGCACGAGCTCTCGAACCCTAATCGAGGGGTTGAAAGCAAAGAAAGTCTTGTCAGAAACACTAAAAAGAATCAACCCGTCACAGGAGTTCCAAATTTTGGCATCGGGATAGGAGTACTTGAAATTGTCACAGAAAGAGATCACGGGTTGGTCGGAGTGGAGTTCCGTATGGACGCAGCGAAATGCAACGGAAGAAGGGGGTTTACGGGACTCGAAAACTGCTACGCGGGGGCGGTGGAGGGGGTGGCGGCGGAGGTGGAGTTTGGCGAAGTGGGGAGTGGAGAGGGAGTGGCGGAACTGGGTGGAGAGGGATTTGAGACGGAGGACGTCTGCGACGGGGAGGCGGGAGAGGATGTCTAGGAGGATGTGTTCGGGGAGGAATGGAGAATCGGATTCGTCCTCCATTGTTGGAGTGTGGAAGCTTTTTGGGGAGGTCTGCTTTGGTGGGGCTGGGAGTCTGGATCGTTTTGTTCGGTGGGATTGTGGGTTTGGTCTCTTCCTCATTTTATGCAGGCGTAGATTTTTTGAGCAGGGTTTGTACTTTTCCAAAATAAAGATAACTTTTCCAATGCCGAGCCGGCATCGTCTTATGTGGTGTCTGAGCGTACATTACAGATTTTCATCTTTTCAATTAACGGTATGGATTCTAAATTGGAAGAAATTATTTAAGGTTGTGTTTGGTTTGGATTTTGAGTTTTGGTTTTTTTAATGATTAGTGGGCGAAATAGGGATAATAATTACTCCCTCCGTCCCAATTTTATAGTCCCAGTTGACACTTTTTGGTGTCCCAAAAATATTGTCCCACTTCAAAACTAAATGGGTAATTATTAAGGAATTTCCTCTTTTACCCTTATATTTTGAAGTTAAAAGTAATAAAAAAGTAAGAAGTTGTAATGATTGAAGGGTAAAACAAGGAAAAACATGTTTTCAAAAGTATAATGATTATGTCTCCTTATTAAGTTAGAATTCCCAAAAGAGACTATAAAATTGGGACAGATGGAGTAAAAAATAGGTATTAATGATTGGAGAGAGATAAAGAGAAAAATAAAAATAATATTTAAAAATAGGGGTAATAATTGAATAATAATTGAGAAACCTGGTTCTTAAGAACCAAACCAAACAAGGCCTTAAAACTCGGATCGTCTAATACATTTTTGGAGACTGCGTGCCTAGCACGCCACGTGATACTCGGTATTGAAAAACCATGTGGAGAGATATGAAGAAGGTGTGTACCTATCATTTTTGGGGAAACAAATAGCGTGGAGAGGTTACATGCTCCCCAAAATAAAGATAACTTTTCCAATGCTGAGTAGGCATCATCTTATGTGATGTCTAAGCGTACATCACAAATGTTCATCTTTTCAATTAACGGTATGGATTCTAAATTGGAAGAAATTATTTAAAACTCGAATTGTCTAATACATTTTTGGAGACTGCGTGCCTAGCACGCCGCGTGATACTCGGTATTGAAAAACCATGTGGAGAGATATGATCTACTGAGATTTTTTTTTTTCAATTGTCAAGATTTTTTGGTCAATTTATGCACATCTTGACTATTCCCATTTCTAAGGCTATCCACGAGGGAATTAAGAGATTCACAAGAGATTTTCTCTCTTGTGGCCTGACCCCAAGACGTAGCCAAATTTTAAACGCATGATTAGGGATGGCAACGGGGAGGATCAAGGACGGATTTGACCATCCTTCTTCTAATTCCCGAACGCCATAGTTGCCTCCACCCCTAGCCCATTTGTCGAACAGGGAATCATCTTTACCCTCCATCCTCGCTCCTAACACCATTCAGAGATCCCCGCCCCGATCTGAAAGTCAACAAGCCAAAAAATAATAATAATAATTCTAGGAAAAATACCCCTTAAGCTTTACCAACATATCTGATATCCAACTAACCAAATAAAACTACATAAAAGTTAAGATTCCAACCTTAAAGTCTGGAACTACCAACTAAATTAACTTACAAAAACAAAATTAGAATCAATATCCAAACTTAAAGTTTCAATGCTATCCAAAATTATATAGTAATCAAGAGATTTCTATTGGTTCATTTCCATTAGCATTTAGTTGCCACTTGTAACTTGTTCAACCAAAAAGAACCTCCATTTGTAAAAGTACATGTACGACAAAAAAATAACAAAGGAATCAATTCATTGAGAAATATACAACATCAGAGACAAAAAGAAGTGTACTACTAATATAAATAGTGGGGAAAACCGTAATTAACAATAATTCTAGGGGTCTAAGGCTCGTTTATTTTGACCTAAAATATTTTTTAGGGTAAAATATTTTTCATGTAAAATGATTTCACCAAAAACAACTTTTTGCATTTTTAATTTCAAGAGTTTGGCAAAAACTTTTCTCCCAACATTCATTAACAATAATGGAGTTAGGGCATCCTTATCTAACACACACAAAAAAAAACACCAAATTTAACCTCAAAAACACATTTTATAATTTAACAAGTCACTTCTCAAAAAATTCGTAAAATCAAACTTTCTATTCAAACTTAAGCAAGTCACTTTATCAAAAACTCACAAAATCAGACTCTCTATTCAAACTTTTACTCTTCCTTCCCTCCTCCTCTTTTGGTGAGTGAACAGTAGGTCACCAAATTTGTTAAGTTACTGTAGCAAAGTTAAGAAATCTTTAAATTGGTGACTTTATTTGGTGAGGTTGATTTTTGAGATTTTGGAGGAGTTTGCTCTCTACTTTAACTTTAAAGTTAAATTGTTAAGCCACATATTGATGATCTTATCCTTCAATTTGAAAGAGACAAACTATAGGGAGGAGAGAGAAAAATTGGTGGAGGGGGAGAGGGAGGGAGGGAGGGAGGGAGAGAAAGAGAGTTAATTTCAAGTTTGAGGAGGAGAGAGAGAATGAGAGTCTTGGACCTAATCAGAGATTGAAGCGGTGGAAGATAGTAGTGGTAGTGCACACAGAAAAATGACTTGCAGGATTTATCACCGTAAGTTAATTTACCACCATAGCTCAAAAGAAAATTTTCTTTTTCCCCTTTTTTCATAAGAAAATTTCTATGAACACATCCAAATGTATATCTACTTCTAAATTTCTCTCACAAGTGATGATGTGACCCTCTAAAAATAGATGTGCATTTGGATGTGTCTCTAGCATTATTAGAAGAAAAAAGGTACAATTACAAAAAAGGCATACAGGAAGACACCAATTTCTAGATATCAAAGACAAGATCACATGACAAGGATTAAAGAACCCTGCTACGTACACACCACGTACACGCACCCCAGATGCACATCAGCACATCCCGATCGTCCATTTCAAGAATCAATGGTCCGGATTTGAAATAAATTCTTACCGGTAAGAGTTAATTCTTACCGGTAAGAATTTTTTCAAATCTGAAACGTCAAAAAAAGCTTTTGGACGGTTGGCATGTGCTGGTGTGCAAGTGGGGTACGGGAATCATTTTCGAAGGATTAAATGTGGAGAAATTGTTTTTGGCACTCCACTTTTCGTCTTTATTTTGTGAAATTGTCAAATTACCCTCTAATTTGTTGGAGTTTTCATCCACTTTCTCACACAGAAGGGTATTGTTGTAATTTTAAATAGGAAAAACAAAAAATGGAATGTTAATCTCTAATAATGGAGTTTCAAAATCACTGCCCTGAAAATAAATAATTCAGTATTTTTAGATCAATGCTCCAAAAGCTATTTCACCACATATCAGTGTGAGATCTATTCGCTCACTAATAGGGCTTCTACTGATGTGGGGCTTCTGCCGATATATGGTGGGGGCTAAAAATGAGGTGTGGTGGGGCCTAAAAATAATTTGTTCCTCATTTCTTATTCTTTGAAAGTTGCTACATTTGTAAGTTGAAAAACTTGCTGACGACTTTGGATAAAATTTTGGCTTTCGGAAAACTCAGGAGAAGTTTCATCAGTAGCTGGTAAGAAAGAAGGTTTTAGATAGTTTGGTTTTGTCCGTAAGCCTCCACCCAAGTAGAACATTTTCCCGGTTTTGGCCGAACAATTGGCGCAGTTTTGGATTCGATCTGATAGACCAACATCTGCATTCTTACTATTACTATTTCACAAATTGCCCCCGAAAAAATTATGGAAAAAAAAAAAAAAAAACAAAACAAAAACAGGGCCAATGGAAAGCCTGGTGAAAATGACAGAAGCAAGTCTACAACATCAAAGAAAAAAATTGCTAACATTGGAGTGCACTCTCCTTCAAACCTTAAACTGAGAAAAATACCCATGAACACACCCTCGTCCCAAAGTTGGAACTTAAAAACTGTAACAACTCCATTGTGAGCTTTATTTACGATGGATCTTTTCTGAAGGTCTAGAAAAAAGAAAACAAATTCAAGAATCAACTTTCATGCCCAAGGGGCGGCTAATCCCGTCCCCTCATTTTATGTCGAACTGAGTTTAGACCTTCATTGCCAGTTTCTGAGCAGCAAGGGCTTCAGCCTCGAGCGTGGGCTCCCACAGTAAGGTGGTTTCAGCCAGTAATCCGGTCACTACATAAGGGTCCATGTTTGAAGCTGGACGCCGATCTTCCAAGTAACCTATAAAAAAGAGCAACAATAACCGGACTTGTTGGTATTGAACACAAACAACTCTCAATATAGATGAAGTTAAACTCCAGACTAAAAAAACGAAAAAAAGCAAATCTTAAAACAGTGTCCAGCAAGTGTCACCACTCCATGCACCTTGGTTGAGTATGGACCATATTCGAATTGAATGTTGTGTTGCCAGCACAACATTATGGCGATTTTTTTATTTATTTAAAAAAGGTCTCTGTTTGTTTTGTTTTCCTTTGCTTTGCATGGCCATACTATGGAACAGTTATAATTGTGGGACATTAAGGAATAAGGACAATGGAAGCTCCTGCCTTTTCCTCAACGCGGATGTTTCCAATCCGTTGTCAACAACCCATCTTATTGTAATGCATGGTCTTTGAAACTTATGGATCCATTTTTCACTTTTTGCTCGATAAGATTGTAGAACCTCATGACACAGCTTTAGGGATTGTTTTTGCTCAGACTTCTCGCTAATGGGAAAAACCGAAAACTGAAAAGTTCTGATTTTGCAGAAACTGATTTGATGTTCCTTTGGCTTCTTCCTATTAATCATAAGCTTATACGGGAAATTCAGCTGCAACAAATCAAACCACTTGGTGTACTGTTACAAGTAGTACCTTTGCCTTGCTTCTCAGTTTCACGGCCCACACGTATAGAGCAACCACGGTTAGCAACTCCCTGCAATTGGAAGTCAAATGATATAATTTAAAACTGAAAATAAATACTTTAATTCCTTATTTTTTTTCTTTCAATCTGGTCATTGAGAAATCAAGTTTGGCTGTTTTTGAAGCCTACCCATGAGAATGTGTTGATATCGGCAGTTTCATGCTTTCCAGTCAACCTTCTTTCATTTCCTTCTCCATAAGCACTGATATGTTCTTTGTGACGAAGCGAAAGATTTAGAATTGCCTTCTTAATTACTTCAAAGCCACCATCCTCTCTCATACTCTTTGTACTGCAAAACTCAAGCTTATTCATGTGATTATTGAGTATTGACCCAAATTATGCTATCTCAGTATGCACACTGGCATCCAGCCTGCTTTCTAGGCACATAGAAAAATTGGTTTCCCAGAAAGTATACGAAAGTACCTGTAATTCGTGTGGCATCCCGCTCCATTCCAGTCCCCCTACGGCTCAAGTAGAAGAGGGCCTTATTACTCACTTCAGATCAAAGCAAACAAAACATGTATACAAAGGGCATCTAAATTACCTCAATTGGTTTTGGATCGAGAGTGAGTACAACACCAGCTTGTTCGGTGATTCTCTGAGGTAAAAACCAACAAAATAAGAAAATTATGAGAAAGTATCATTGCTGCAGCAATGGTCTGAGCCATGGGAATCAACTTCTTGCGGCACAGGGAGCAACTTCTCAAGGAAAAAAGTCGTTGGGATATGACAGCCTATCCCCATATTTTGAAGCCTAGGGCACGACATTTTCAAAATTTGCAATGATAAAGGCAACAAAACTCGGCCATGGAAAATCAAATTGATGAAGCGGCAGATGATAATCTAGATAATTATAATTGTGCAAATTCAAGCATTTCTTATTTTAAGTGGTTTATTCAATTGACAGATTGCCACCTTGTTTCGAGGGTGAGCCATCTGTTAACCAAACAAGTTTCTAAAAACTGTTCTGCATAATACTCTAAAAACTGCAACCAAAGTGCCAAACAGACCTTAATGTCAGACAAGAGAAGGTACTCAAGTCCCAACTACCAGATAATGAAACTAATGTTTTCCAGCAAGGGACTGTTTTCAAACCATCAATAGATGAAGGTAAATTACCTCAAGGATGTATCTAGCACACCAGACATGATCTCCAGCTTCAATTCCCACGCTAGGACCTACTTGAAATTCCCACTACCAGAAAAAGAGAGAGAAAAAAATTCATCAGGTTAGAGGAAATAGTGAAGACAATCCCTGATGACTGACGTACACACAACGGAAGTAAAGGAAGAGAAGAAAACCTGGCCGGGCATAACTTCTCCATTGGTGCCGCTAATGTTGATACCAGCATACAAGCAAGCCTTATAATGAGCATCTGATATGTCACGACCAAATGACTTATCTGCCCCAGCAGCACAGTAATAAGGACCCTAAATACAGAAACAATGAAATTGTAATGTACTTGTTGGCTGTTGCTTGTTTTACACAATGCAGTTACACATTATACAATTTCAACCTATATATCTACTCACAGGTCATGAGAGAATAGTTTTGTTGCGAAAATATAAAAATACCTGAGGACCAGGATAGCCTCCAACAGGCCACCCCAAGGGCCATTTTACGTTTTGCTGGAGTAAGGTGTACTCTTGCTCTATGCCGTACCTAGATTTTGATTGATTGTAAGAATGTTAACAATTCAGTTCAAAAAAGGATAAACAAACCTGGAAAATGATCGTCTCAGATTCATTTGTTTCAACATAGTAACAAACTTAGTTTTTCTTGATTGTCAACAACAAACAAGTTCAATCTAAGTATCAAGATTGTATGAATTCTAGTTGAGCGCCTCTCCAAAAAACTTACCATGGGACTTCATCTATAACCTTCTTTTTACTGAAAATTTCCGCAGCCTTGTAGCGTTTGTTTGTGGGGATTGGTTCGCCTGCTGGTGTGTAAGTGTCACAAATTACCTTTTCAAATCACATAAAAGGGAAGACTTAGTCTTTACATTATTATACTTCAACAAAACATCAAAACAAAAACTTAACAAATTCGATAAATATCCAGATCATTACCAAGATATTGTTACCACCACGAAAAGGATCCTTGAATATTGCTTGAGGGCTGAAGTAACAAAATTTTGTTAAGATAGAACTGAAAAAGCAAATAGAAATAGGAAAGGTAAAAGAAAACCATTATGCACACGATCTTACTATAAAATTACTTCACTATCTTCTCCCGGTGCTTGTCCAGTACTGGATCCATCGTAGTTCCACTTTGGAAGCTCGGACGGGTGTTTAACTGGCTTTGAGATTGTCTGCAAACAAAAGATGTCGGTTTATTCTTGCACAAATTGCAAACAAATCCATTGTTCGGAACAAACTATCTTAAATACCCTTGATTTACTGCGCAAATCAATGCCGGATCCTCCAATCCTATTTCAGAAGACAATAGGAAGTGTTAACAAGGCACAGTGCCATAAAAGCAGATGGGAAAAACCACATAAATAGCACTAAGGCAAGGGAAATGAAAATGCACCATATATACTCGGCAATGATCTTATCAGTGTACGGTGTAATGTCCAAATTTAGCAGATCTTCGATTCTGTTTACTGCATTGTTTTCGGTATATACGGCAAACGCCCTAAATTTGGCAGAGGATTTAGTTGTTCCCTTCTTGTTATGTTTCAACAAGAGGGAGCCCCACATCTTTGATGTCATTGGACTTGCATTTGTTGAGTTCTTTGGTATTCTCATCTGCCATTGTGGGGAAGGAGCTAAAACTTGTGCCATTCTCACCTATCCCTCTGAAAAAATAAAGAGGTATGCATTAGGAAGCCAATAACCCGAAACAAAGATCATAATTTAGGAGACATAAAAATAGGCAAAAGCAAATTATTAACGAACAGAACCAAGAAATGCAAGGGCTTCAAGGAGAAAGATAAGAATACAAAATCTCCACTTTATAGGCACGTCATACAGCCATCTGTAGCCAATATTGATTTTCTTATACCATGATTATTCAGTTTTCCTCCCTTACTATCATAGAGCATTAGCGTGGACTAAACTGTTCTTTTCATTTAACAAGATATTTGTCGCTAACTAACCCCTTGCCTTCCTTTTGCTACGTCTGTCTCTGTCCATGGCTCCATGCATTGAAGTTCGGTAACAATTTTCAAGGTTTCCAAAACTTGTCAAAGAAAAAAGAAAAAAGTGGTTTCACTCAGCAATACCCAGCCACCAACTTCCACCTCACACCACCGTCTGGCCAAAACTTCGGCGCCAAAACTTCCGGCCACTGCCCACCACCTCCAGTGCCTTCCTTTCGTCTAGCGATCACGTCGGTGACTACCTTCCACCAGCATCCCTCCCAACCACACCATCCCTTGATCTCAAAACAAGTTAAGTACATGTGGGCAACATGTATTTTACTTGTTTCTCAATAAAAGAAATAGAAAATTGCATGTTGTCAACAGAAAACAAAACCAAAAAAACGTAAATTCGAACTAACGTGCTGTAAGAAATTTCTTCAATATTTACTATATAAAAAGATAAATTATTAGAGCAATATATAGCAACAAGACAAAATGTCGTACGATAATGATTTGGCTACTGTTAGCTGGATGAACACAATGTATCCTGCTCAGTATGCAACCTAAATTATACTATGCCATCATTTTATCACACTAATTTTTTTTGATGGCGATAAAAAGAATTACACTATTCTTACCTCGATTCAACCTACTCCCTCTATTCCACTTTGTTAATCCTTTTGTAAAAGGTGCATTTTCACGGGCAAAAAGAATATATTTTTGTGAATAATATTTCCATATTTTTTTGCTCCAATTAAAAGAGGTCTTTTGATCGTGAAAAGCTTTGAAAAATTAGCAAAGGTACGTTTTTTGTATATAAAAAAAAAGGGCCAACAAAAAAGAAAGGGGAGAGTGTTATCAGCACAGTAATTGAATCCACAGCCTCATTACACTTAAATTCAGCACATAATTGCAATGCCGAGTGTCCCTACTATTTTTCGAACCCACAAAATCACTGCACACAGTTGCTAAGTCAACCTCTACAGTTTATTGAAGATCCACAAAAGAAAGAAATCCTCTGCAGTTTATCCGACTAAGTCAAACACTAGTCAATGCAGTAATTTGGGAATTTCTCAAATTTATTGAAATTGATAATAATAGTAGAAATTGTAAAGGGTCTCTACCTTAGAAGTGCCGGACACTGGCTTCAAACAGGAACCTGAAACTGGGTCTGAAGTAACCACAGGAATAGAGAGAGAGAGAGAGAGAGAGAGAGAGAGAGAGAGAACAAGTGGCTACAATGGAGAATATGAATAAGAGGGTAAATGGGTTGACCTGGGAGTAGGAATCTTGGCTTTTCTGAGGTAGATAGGGCTGTGCTTTGAGTGGAGGGAATTTGGTTTTGGTCTCTACATGGTTACCAAAAGAGGTTTTGGGAGTTCCAAATCTTTTAGGACTGTAACGCCAACATTTAAATAGTACTTAACTAGTCGTATTACGTTTTGGCTCTCTAATAATTTTTTATTGGACTAGACAAGTATCGGGTCAATTTATGTGAAAAAGAGGTTTTTGTAGTGTCCCAAAGCACGACACGGTGTAGTATCTCCCATTCAACTGTCCACTTCAATAATGTATGATTAGGATTTAATTTTAGTTTTTACAAATCTGAAACATCTAGATCTATTGCTCAGATTAAATTCAAGTCATGCTTTATCGAAATTGGTGGTTAGATGAGAGCACCACACTATGCATTGCTTTAGCAGCACTACACGAGAACTCAAATGACGAGGGTTTCAAAATGCTTTTTTGAAATTAAGTGAAATCTTAATCCCATTATCCATTTATAATTCAACGTTAAAAAAAAAAAACAGATAATAATTGAGTAAGGATTCTTTCTTGCATGGATTGTCATGATTTTGTGTTTCAGTCGTGTAATTCTATGTGTAAAAGGAAATGATCCTACTAAATTCAAAAAGTCGATTAAAATTGCGTTCAAACAAAATTATATATCCATTAGAACAAAAAAAAAAAAAAGGAAAAGGAAAAGAAGAGAGATGTTTCATCAGTACAAACGTGTCACTTTAAAAATTACTTCAATAATTCCTCAATTGCAAAATAATTGTATTAGTTTAGAGGGTTGAGCTGGTGATGAACATGTGATTATGTCCACCACCTAATCACTTTCGTATTATTACCTGTTGATAGTTACTAATAGTTTGCTCCCCACCTAGGGCTGCTTTGGGTAAAAAACTTGATCCGGATTATTGGTTTTTTGTACCCTTTTTGTACCCAAAAAAACACAGTGCTTTGGATTAAACGTCCCATCTAATAATCTAGATTATTTATGTCAGCTATCGCGTGGAGAATAAAGTCCTACTATCACTGCCACTATCGTATATTCCTTCCCAACCACACATTCTTCTTTTCCCTCTTATACTGCCAACACACTCTCCCCAAAAGTCAAAGGACGAGTTGAATAATCTATCTAAAAAACAAAACCGGTTTTTTCGATTATGTGACAAAAAACCAATAATCTGGATTAAGTTTTTTTTATCAAAAGCAGCCCCTAATCTCTAGTCTTAAAATCAACTTTGTATTATCAACTTTTTTAAGATTAGTTCAAACACGGAATTTGTCCCGACTTAGAGTTTTCATTAATAAAAAGGTGAAATTGGTCTTTTAACAGTTAAACGAGGTGTACACAGACCTGAACACATAAGTTAGTAGTACTGTTAAAGAAGAATGCACAGTTGTGGAGCCCAAATGGCTCTTTTGTTTTCGGTATCCTTTTTTTATGTAGTGAATGGGTGTTGGAGGGTTGGAGATCACATTGGACAATGTTTTTGCACTTTTGGGACTCATCACTGGATAAGGTGTGGTGGATCGAGGTGCACATATTCAACTGATTACTCGTGGCCGTTGATTTATGATCCAATGGCTGAGAGGAATGTGAGGTTTTATTACTGTAAACAAGTTTTAAATTGAGAGAAACCAACGAGGTTTGCCATTCAATGGAGTTCTTCTAAATAAACAAGTTTTAAATTGAGAGAAGCAACGAGGTTTGCCATTCAATGGCTTTGGGGTGTGTTTTACTAGTCTTTAACTCTCCTCACAATGTATTGTAACCTTATTGTTATTAATGAATTTTTTATTCTAAAAAAAAGAAAAAGTGTCCACTTTTATAGTTAAGTGAGAACTTTTTCTTAGTTTTTTATGTTGAAAAATATGCTTACTTTTTGTTATAAGCTTGAAAATATGAATGTAACGTCCCCAAAATTTGGGTTTGTTAATAAAAAAATACATATACAATAACTGGGGTTTTACAATAATAACCCATAAAAAAAATTACATAAATTCTCCTGCCAAATACGATCATTATCTACAAGGTTGACTAGATTTCTCTACTTCATCACACGGCCGTCAATCCCCGCAGTGTCCTGCTCTGCTCCCTAAGCCTTCAAGCCATAGTTCTCTCCTCCTGTCCATCTCCATAGTCTGGCATAATATGTCGGAGTCGCGGAGCAACATCGTGGTATTATGCCAGGGTTACACAAGTGTAACACCTTGAGCGATAACGCCTAATAGACTACACTACCCAATCTCTAACTAGCAATTTGAGAACAATAAACTCAAAAACAGTATATAATATTTTTGAACGGTAAAACCATGCAATGCACTATGCGTGTCTATGCGGATCAAAGTACATGCGCAAAATCGTAAGTCATTTCAATATCTCAAAACAATGTCATGTATCAGTTTCTCAAGCAATATCTCATTTTAATAATGCATTACATGTCTCAAATCATTTTCTTGTATAGTGTCGCTTTCAGTATTCTTCTTCAAATTTTAACCATGTCAATATCTCACACTACTCGAAAATTATTGGTCCGTTTACGCCTCCTTTCAGCTGACGGTACCAACGTTTCCGCTCGAGGCCCCGGCTGTCGTGCATCACTGAACCTAACCAGTCTCTTTGCACGGTCCGTCCACCCCATGACTCACACGACACAATCCTGCCCGTCTCATATCACTAAACTTAACTAGTTTGTTTATGAGGTCCGTTCACCGTGTATTGTGCACGCTTAGCCCAAACATTCAAGTTCTCTCCGCAAACTGGAAGTGGCACACTAGCTGCACTACTGCATCAAAACATTCCTCCAAGTTCTCTCCGCGAACTTGAAGTGGTAACAATTCATCTCATCACATTTCATGTTCAAATTTATTTCATTTCATTTCCCGAAAATCTCATTTCTCATTTCAAAAATTCATTTTTATTCTCATCTCTATTTTCTCGTCAATCAATAATCAAAATCATCTCATTTCTCGTGTCATAACGTATCGTCTATGTGCTCAATGCCACATGCTCAAAATAATGCCCATGCAATGTTTTCCAAACACCTTTCCCATAAAAATCATATTTTTCCCTTGAAAAATTCGCACATAAAATCATACACTTTAATGCACCAATTTCTCAATAATTTCTTCATAAATTTTATTTTCTAACAAAAATCCAATTTCTCTCTTTTCTTTTAAAACTCCACTTATCTCTTCTCTAAAATAAGTGAAATTAGTAAACTATCTTTTTCTAGCTATTTCTTGAAAAAGACATTTTTTTTTTCTAGAAATCTCATGTCCAAAAGATTCAACCATTTTGTCATGAAACTTTCTTACCAAAAATAAATTTAGAGAAGTAGTGAAAATCTTCTTTTTAGAAAATCTAAATTTTTCTAAAAACATACTTTCTAATTCTCTTGAAACTTTCTTTTTCAAATAAACTTTAGAAAAACTCTTCATTTTAAAAAGATACTTCTCAACATCTTTCTATCTGCCAGACAAGTGGTGCTCCGTACACTGTTCCCTTCCCGAAGTAGTAACCTACTACTGATAGCCTCGCCGGGCTAGTCCTCCTTGCAAGCGTAGCCTGTGGAGTTGGTGGCCTGCCACTTGCGCAGAGCAAGTGGGGTGAGCAAGTGGGATGGTCAAGACCATTAATGAGCCGCCCGGGCTATTAGAGGTGTCTCAATCGAGCCCCCCCGACACCCGGCGCGACCGTCCTCGGGAGTGGGATCAAATGAACTGGCTCGGGAGGCACTCGGGAACTCCCGCCGAGCGCTCCCGCGGGTCCCTTAAGTGATGCTCTTTTGGTGGTGTAGCCAGCTCGCAGGCATGGGCCTACCGGCACCACTTGTTGGTGCTCTAGTTTCTTTCGCGCAATGGCACTGTCCGGATACAAACCCACCCCAGCCCCTCAACCAGCCCCCCCGGGTAACTTAGGTGCAGACGTGGTCCACCCTACGGGATGGCCCCTGCGGGCCCGATTACATTTGCCGGCCAATAGCCCTCTCAAGCCCGAATTTGTGCTTTAAATAATTTGGGTAATCTAACCAGCTGCCAACGGGATCCCACACGTAATGCCGGGGGGAGCGTCTTGCCGCCTTTGTTTCAAGCGGGAGGGTCGCCCCCAGGCACATTGTCCTCGGGGCATCCCTCCCCGAGGCCGAAGGGCGCATGACGTGACAACTTAGAACGTGATGCTTGGGTTATTTGGTGTCAGAGATCCCCTGACGTGGCATGACGTCATGTGCCACGTGTCGTCTCGGTATTGTCCCCCGGGCCGTCGCGTAGGATTCTGCCAAAACATTTGAGCGGTGTGGGCGGTGTCATCTCACGGTTGTCCGGCTAAGCCGTCAGCGCCCGTTTGCGAGGCAACGCGTCTTCCCTATTAATCGGCGGCTAGTAGCGGAAGATCACTATTACTGCTGTCGATTTTGCTCCCCGCCGGAATTTCTTCGCGCCGCCGTTGGATACCAACCGTTTCTAGCCCAGATCTTGTATCTCAGCCACTTCTACCACCAAAGCTCAAGGTAAATCACTCTCTACTGTCATTCTCTTGGTTTTAATGCATTTTTCATGTATTTTGGGCCATTTTTGGCCCGCTTTTGGCGTTTTAAACTCTGCTTTGTTTTTGGGTTGAGTTTTTAAAAAGGCTTCTAGCGGCGTCTGACGCGGAACCTAAAACGTTAATTACTCAACATGTTCTTCCGAAACCGCGATTTGAGTATTCAACATGTTCTTCAGATACTTCAGTTCGCCAAGGCCCGCTTTGGGATTTTCGAAAGCACACACCGCGCCTAGGTCCCAGCCAGAGGTGGTCAAGTGCCCCCCGGCTAGCCTTGTGTCCTCACTTGTAATTAGTTTTCCGCGCGCGCATCACCCCTTACATACATAGGTGATGGGTTTCTCTTGTACACATATGCTTAGGATTCTCGGCGGGATGAGCAGCGAGTACATTTGTCATTTACGGCGGCTGACGAAGGAACTCAGCGAAAGAGGAAATAGTATATATCGAGAGAGCTGTTAACGTCCATAGCAGGAGCCCACAGAGCCGCTAAGCATCCACTCCACTCGAACAATCTTTGAAGACTTCATTGAGAATGGAAGGGATAGAAACGGAACCCGAGGCAGCCTCGGCTTATCTGGAATGGCCAAAGCGCCCGGCTGTCTCCGAGGTTGAATCACCCAGAAGAGATTAGAGTCGAGGTTGTCTACTTTGAAGGCAGAGAAAGGGAGGAAGAGCAGAAGGGCAATAAAGGGCTCCGTAGCCTTAAGAAGCCTGCCGCGGCTCTATGGGAAACAACTGGGAGGAGGTACTCTTGAAGGGTGGAGACGGTGAGCCCCCTACGGCCAAAGAGTTCGATCCGGACCACCAGGCGCTGGTGGAATTCGAAAGGTATGGGATCCCGACGACGACGGAGATCGAGCTCTTTGGTGATCGATCTAGTATGGGGATGACCACGCCACGTCCCCCGGATGGCAATCACCGCAGGGGGGGACTCGCTTCCCTTCCTCGGCAAGATGGTCCGCCAGCTCCTTCACTACTACGACCTCGGTCCCCACTAGGTCGTAGTCAACGTCTACCGAGTGCTCTTCTTAATCCTGAAGCTGTCCGAGAGGCATCACATCCCCGTGACCGTATACGACGTGCTCTGGATTTACCTCATGGCCTCAAGCTCCAAGTTCCGATGGTACTACTTCTCCATCCGGAACAAGTATCACCACCTCATCACCGACCTCGACAAGAGGAGCACGGTCTGACTTCGTGGTGGTGAGGGGGAACTACTTGGGCCTGAAGAGCCCCACACACGGCCTCAACAACCAATGAGGGATCCCGATGTTCTGAGCGTCTTCCTATGTTTATTCATGCCATGCACTTTTTGTTTGCATCCATTGTTTCTTTATCGAGGACTGATTGAATCTTTCGTTATTGCAGGCTGCAGCAACGTGAACAAAAGGCTCCTCGAGCTTTCGGACAATGGAGTCATCGAGGCCCTCTTCGCCCTCGGCCAGCATCAAGCCCAAGCCCTCCTCAGCTACCAGCCCAGTTATCACGGCTATCTGAGCCAAAGCAAATCTCCGAGGGCAAGCAACCCGGGCGGGAAGGGCGGGACCACTCTCCCCGGAGGAACCGGAGCGGTTGTGGGAAGAGAGACAACCGAAGTGAGATGGTGGGTGCGACGAAAGGCCCACCCTGCCTTAGGCTTGGAATAACAACAGAGGGAACGCCAAGGGCGTGTGCCGAGGCCCGCGAGGGGGGCCAACCAAAGAAGGGAAAGGGAGGAATCCTAGGATCGTGAGCGACCCGCCGCTGGTGGTTTGGTGGAGGAGGCATGCTCTAAAGTCTCCAAGGAGTCACAGGGAGGCCAGGCCCCGGCGGCGTGCCCACCGTCTTCTTTGCGCCCGAAACTCCATATAGATGCCCAGGGTTAGGGGCCTCCCAGGGGAGGCTGGACACCTTTGTGGTCCGCAGCCCGATACCGAAGACACAAGCTGGAGGGTCGTGATGGCAGTTCACGGGGCACAGGCTCAGATCTTCTCGAGGTGAGGGGGTCAGCTAGCGAGGGCAAAGCGGCGGCCGGGGCGGACCGGGGAGGTGGCCAATAATGTCTGCTTGAAGTGGCCTTCGTGGACATATCAGCGTGAATGCAAACTCCTGCGATGACTTAGCTTCATGGAACTTCCCACCGGCTTTGCGCGTGAGGGTAAGATCATCTCTAATCTTTTCAAGTTCAATTTTCTTCGAGGTGTTATCCACGCATGATCTCTGTTTTTTCTCGGGCAAGCCCGAGGGCCTGGTGGCCTTACTTGCCAGGCATGTGGCTTTTGGCTTGGCCCGCCCATGAGCTGCAAGGCTGAAAAGAGGAGAAAAAAGTTGTTGAAAGATAGAGGGCGAGATGTGAGGGCCTTACTCAGCCCGAAGCTGGAATACAATGCCAGAAACAGCCCGGCTGAAAGAAGGGCTTGAGCAGTAGGGGCTGACTGAGACCGCCGAGGTCGATGCAAAATCACGAGAGCCGCAGCTCGTAACCGGAGATTGGGGCCAAGGCAGCCTTGGATCAGCCAAAGTCGCTGGAGGACCGCTCGCCGAAAGCTCGGCTTCACATGCCGCCACGCCGCCGCACGTCAAAACGCTACAAACCGCAAAAGGTGAGGCCTGGAGGCGCATTCCAAAAGCCGAGTCCAAGAGATCGCTGGCCGCTGCTCAAAAGGATATCGCCTCGGCACGTTGATTGCTTCCCCTCGGATACCCGCGGGTGGACGCCTCTGATGACTCCCTCCTCAATCAGGCCGCGGAGTGATTGCTCGTCGGTCCCCAGCCCTAGATCCCTGAGATGACAATGGATGACTATGACGAAGAGGCAGAGGAGGAGCTGGATGAGCCAGACGCTTCTGCCGAGGACCCTCAACCCGAGCCGGATGCTTAGGCCTAGGCTATGTCTTTTCTTTTTGTTTTGTTGAGACTGGCGCCGAACTGTTTAGGGCACATGCCATGTTTTTGTATTTTTGTAATTAACACAAGTATTCTGGGGGCTGGCACCGAACAATGCACCACCGCCAAGCCCCCCCTGTTTTTGCTATATGAATGAATGATTTCCGTTGTTATCTTGATGAAATGTTTCATTGAATTGTTTTTTTTTTTTAAATAGATGATAGTTTGTACCGAGCGTAATTTCTTTGTCGAGCCTTAAAGCACGTAGTATATAATAGCCCCTCTTCGGGAGGGAACAAAGCACGTGTTTCCTGTCGAAGATAAGTGGCAAAGAGACGTTTTCATCCGTTCGCTCAATCGAGGACGGGCGTTCCATGAAGGGCTCGGCTTAGGTGGGGAATTGCCTTGGTAGCCCCCGATTTCGGACCTAAGCCGAACACTGAACAGCGTTGATCCCCCGAGCCCGTACTGGCAAGGGGGTTGGATGACAGCAAGGCCTGGTAGTTCAACCCAAGGCCTTGTGAATATCTGAGGTTTAAAAGATCTCCTGTTCGCTCAATCGAGGACGGGCGTTTCGAGATCAAAAGCCTCGGCTGAGTGGGGACTTGCTTCGGCAGCCCCCGATATCGGACCTAAACCGAGGTGGCCTTACGCCAAACATGAAAACAACGTAGATCCCTCGAGCCCGAAGTGGCAGGGGGGTGACAGCAAGGCCTAGTAGTTCAACCCAAGGCCCTGCAGTATGCATCACCCAAAACCAATCTTCCATTCGCTCAATCGAGGATGGGCGTGCCGAGATCAGAGGGCTTGACTTAGGTGGGGAATTGCTTTGGTAGCCCCGATTTCGGACCTAAGCCGAGGCCCCCGCAATTTACTTGAGATCAAATGGTCTTTCGTTCGCTCAATCAAGGACGGGCGTTTTACTGAACACATGGAGAGGTCCTCGGTGAGAACGGGCATTGTGGCCCAGAGCGCAAAGAATAAAGGATCTCGAGAGATTTGTGAGAGAACAAAAGGTGATTCATTGAAAACGCGTCCCGCTCGGTATACAAAAAGCTCACCGAAGACGGGGGATGAGTGATTAAAAGAAATCTAGACTACTCGTAAAACTTTTTGAGTTTCGAAGCGTTCCAGGGGTTGCCAACGGTCGTGCCGTTCATCTCAGCAAGCTTATAAGTCCCATAACCGGCCTTGGCCGTGATTCAGAACGGACCCTCCCAGTTAGGCATGAATTTTTTCTTATTTTTCTTCTGGACCACCTCCCGAACGACGAGGTCATCAACATTGAAGGGGCGTATCCTGAAATTCTTGTTGTACCCTCGGGCCACTTCTTGTTGGTAAGCAGCATACCTAAGATTCGCATCGTCTCGGAGATCCTCGATGTGGTTCAGCTCGGAGGCGATGTGTTCGTTGTTAGTGGCGGGGTGGAATGCTTGGTCATGCTCCATTGGGATGGGTGGCGTGGGGGAGGGGAGGCTCCATTTTAAGCCATTGAAAAAGCGTTCGCCGGTACCCACGTGGTGTAGTGTGATAACCCTAAAGGACCTTGGGGAGCTCCTCGACCCACTTCCCTCGCTTATTGGTCAGCCGCCTCTTAAGGCCGGAGGAGATGGATTTGTTGGAGGCCTCGATCTGGCCGTTCCCTTGAGGGTAGGCCACCGTCGAGTTATAGACTCGGATGTTCTTCTTTTTGCACAATGTCTTGATGGCCTCAGCCACGAATTGGGTCCCATTGTCCGAGATAATAGCATAAGGAACACCGTCGAAATTATGTTTTTCGAATGAAGTGTTCTACTAAAATGCTAGCGGTGATGTGGATGAAGGTTCCCACCTCAACCATTTGGTGAAGTAGTCCGTTCTTTGTGATAAGGTGCTTGAATCCTCACAGGGTTGGGAGCACGCCGACGCATATCAAGCCACTTGGTAAAACCCGCAATTTGGTGGCTGGAGCAGGTTAGGAATAGGGTGGGTTGATGGAGGAGGGGAGAGTGCCTCTGGCGGAGACCCATGATTTTCACATCCCAGTCTTGAAAGCGGAACTCCCGCATTTTGGGCCACCGGTATCCACGGGTCGCGGCAAGACGCCGCTAAAGACCATCTTCCCGAAAGTGGCATCCACCGCCGCTCTCATGGAGCTCTCGCGAAGTACCCGAGGGACTCTCTCGCGAGTAATGCTGCTGTGTCCGGGCCAATGTGCGTTCGCAGAGTCGGGGAATGGTACGCAGGAAGTACGCAGGCCGCTTTGGCATCGCGAACCGGGCCGCTTTTTGTCCTTTCTGAAGCGCCGTCCCGGGCTGGTAGGTGGCATTTGGTCCCCATCCAAATAGGACTCAAGGGCCCGCGTGGCGTACATGGCGTCCTTGCCCGCCGTTCAAAGCTGGGGGCGGGGATGTAGCCAAGGATTACCGTCGGGAGCCCCGAACCTCGTAACATGCCGAGCCGCAGTGGTAGCGGCGGCGTCAACTTGCGCGTTTTGTGCTCGGCCAATATGCCAAAAGTCCACCTTCTTGAAGTCCTTTTGCAAGGTCAATACATGGTTAAGGTATTTCAAAGATTCTAAGCCACCGGAGTAGTAGTCATTTGTTGAGTTGGTTGACTACCAACATGGAATCGCCAGAGACTTGTAGACACCTGTTCTGCCTATGCGGGGAGTCGAGGCGTAGCCCAAGAATGAAAGCCTCATGCACTGCTTCGTTGTTGGTGGCCGGAAGCCAATGCTCATGGCGGATTCGTGGAGGTGCCCTCGGGGACACGCAGTACTATGCCAACACCACCGAAAGTTAGAGGCGCCGTGACATGCATACGCCACGAAGTCAATGGGTGGTAGATTGTCGCCGCCTTCTGCGGAGATCTTCCGAGGGCGGCCGTCCTCAAGTCGCTACGGGCTGGATCGTGTAGATACCTGGTTTCTTCTCTTTATTTGCTCGCATCCAATCTCGGGTGAGCTGGCAAACGGCTTCCTACCGCAGCTTGCCCCTTGATTGTCAGTCCGTGGCTCATAGCTTGACAAGTCAAAGTTCGCTTGAACCTTATCGACCATCCCATGCAGATCCCGCCTCGAGATCCGCCTCTCCCAATACCTTTTACTGGTGGGGTATTCGCTGACAATGATGCGTGTGGCATCGAAGGTGGGAGAAGCTTATGCCACGTGATAAGGCGGCAAGTGTCGTACTTTCTCCAATGGAAGATATCTTGTTCTCGCTGAAGCATAGTCTGCTCGGAGTAAGAGATTGGTCAGCCGGGTTTGACCTCCTCAATAAATCCTCGCCGGGCCGGGCCAGCTAACTGCATGCCGAGACCGCGAGGTATGTGTGGAGCCCTCTACCACCGGGTGACTAGAAGGGGCTTTTAAGCCATGTAATCGCTTGGAGCACGCATAAGGGCCCCCTCACACACTCGGGCTCCATTGGAACGCTTCTGCTTGCTTTTCTTTACGGACTCAAAGAATCCGACAAGCATCACGAGGACTTCTTGTCTAAAGCGGTTGAGAATTTCCCATCCCCATCAGGTGAGCTTCGGTGTACCTCCCTGATGGTGGTTGGGGCTTGGAGCCTCTGGATGGCGGTGACCTAGTTAGGGTCTACCTCGATCCCCCGCCGAGTGACGAGGTGTCCCAGGAACCTCCCCGAGCCTACCCCGAAGGCACACTTTTTGGCGTTCAGCCGTAATTTGTGCGTTTTCAATATTGCGAAAACCTTGCTAAGGTGACCTAGGTGGTCTTCCGCGAATTTGCTCTTCACTACCATGTCATCAATGTATGCTTCCATAATATCCCCAAGTTCCCTCTCGAACATCTTGGAGACCATCCGTTGGTAGGTGGCGCCGGCATTCTTTAAGCCAAAGGGCATTACTTGATAGCAATAAATACCCCTTGGCGTAATGAAAGCTGTCTTCTCCACGTCTGTGTCATCCATGGCTATCTGGTGGTATCCTCTGTATGCGTCCATAAAGCTTAGCCTGGCATGGCCATCCGTGGCATCCACCAATTGGTCGATCTGAGGGAGGGGGAAGCAATCCTTCGGGCAAGCATCGTTGAGGTTGGTATAGTCCACGCACACCCGCCATTTGCCTGTCTTCTTCTTGACCACCACAGTATTGGCCAGCCAGGTGGGGTATTGTACTTCGCGGAAGGCCTCGGCCTCTAACAAGCTTTTGGACCTCTTCTACCACGGCGTCCGAGTGAATAGCCGGGACCGCCTTGGCCGCTGCACTACTAGTTTTCGAGCTGGGTCAACGTTAAGTTTATGCGTGATAAAACCTGGGCTCACGCCTGGCATTTCGTAGGGAGTCCAGGCGAAGACCTCGATGTTGCCTTTGAGAAGCTAATCGTCGCCCCGCCGGAGTCGGGAGCCCGGAGCCGCACCATGAAGTACCCGGCCGCCATCCTCGCTGATTGTACTTCGCGAGGTCCTCCACGCCCTCTTTTCGCCGTGGAGCCTACATCGCCGGATCTCCGGGCCGAAGTCCGCATCTCAACCCACTAGACTTGCCCCCCGGCAACCCCACCTCCTTTTCTCTCGGCCCTTTATGCGACAAATGCTCACAAAAACACTTCCTGGAGGCCATCTAGGCTTGCTCGTATGGTCTCCCTTACCTCCGGACGCGACCGGATGAAGTTTGACGCGACCGATGGAGAGAGGGAGGCGATTGCCTTCATGGAGCTGGAGCCACCCCCCGCCAAGTATGGCATTATAAAAGCGGCTCCTGGGAGTCCACAACCATGAAGTTTCGACTTCTAGATGCATCGATCCCGCCAAACCGAGGGTGATGTTCTGTGGGGTACACACAGGTGTCCTGAATCCCACGGTGTGTATCAGAAGTCCGGTTGGTCATGGCGTCCAGTTCTATGGCGCGAAGGCCGAGAAGTATAGGGATGTCGCGAACTCCACGTCGACCCGGTATTCTCGAGCGTCCATGTGGTCGATCTCAACTTCGATAACGAGGGCGTCCTCATGGGGGAGTTGTAGTCCTTCCAGGTCGACTCGGTGAAGGAGATGGGTAGTAGAGTATTACGGCTCTAGAACTTTTTAAGCAGAGGGTTGTGCCAAATTTTCTTGTTATTTCGTCTGCACCAACTCTCGGTGCATTGCCTCGGCCAAGTCTCTGCTGACTGGACCATGGATCGTAGCAACAACCCTACCTCTCTCTCTCTTTGCCCACCCTACTGCGGTGACTGCCCACGGGGAGGCGGTGGGGGCTCTTGAAATTTGGGGCGGCGTCACAGTGCGATCGATCCATTCATCTAGTCGTCCCTCGGTCACCAACCGTTCCAGATGTGCTTTGAATGGCCTGCAACTGGTCGTATAGTGCCCTACCTCATTATGGTAGGAGCACCTGCCCCTCTGGGTAGGGTCCGACCCCATCTTCTCCTCGGGCCAGACGAACCACCTCAACCGACAGATCTCCGTGAGTAACCTATAGATTGGGAGGGTGAAGACAGTGGTCTTGGCTATGTAATCGTTGTCATTCAGGGGAGGGTCTCGGCCACCCTCCATTGTCATTGCTCCTTCCGTTGCCGTCCCGGCCAGATTTGTCTCGGTAGCTCCTGCTACTGCCCCCTCCAGCCGGTTCGCTCTTTCCTCCTTTCTTGACATCATTGACCTGCCTTTTCCCCTCCTTCAAGACGCTTTTGGTGCTATTCCCCTTGGAAGCCTTATTGACAAAGAACTCTTCTAGCTCTCGGTACCTATCCACGGTGCGCATCAGTTCGGTCATGTCTCTTGGGGGGTGCACCATGAGGTCTTTGAAAAGATCCGAGGAGTCGTCCAAGCCGTTTTTGAAAGAAGTGGCCGCCACCTTTTGGTCGCAGTTCTCTACTAGGCTATACACCTCCCAGTAGCGAGCGATGTACTCTTTGAGAGTTTCGTCTATCCCTCTCTTCATGTTTACTGGCCAGCGTCGGCGTCTTGGTATTTGTCTTTTCGTCCTGGCAAAGGCGTGAATCGCGGCGCTCAATTCATCAAAGGCTGCCCGCCGATCCTGATGCGGTTTGAAGCGTACCACATGAGGCCCGTCAACTTTGAGGCTCATGGAGAGCGTCTTGCACATGAGGCGTCACTATGCCCATAGAGGCACCGGAGACAGGCAATGCTAGCGTATGTGTGTGGTAGCATCGGTGGCGGGATCGTATTTGTCAAACTTCAGGATTTTAAAACCCCTGGGGGGGCTGCCTCTGCGACCTCGACCACGAAGGGCGATCGCTTGGCTCTTTCCAGCCGAGAATCGGAGTGGCCAAGGATGGGTAGGTTGAGTTTGGCCGTCTAGTATACCCTGCAAGGTCTCTTGGAGGGGACCCCACGTGGATGTCGAGCCTCATGACCACCAATGCGCAAGGATTCTTATTTCGGATGGCGCTCTTAGTCTTTCCTCTCGTATTGTGTGTGCATCGTCTCTCGGGCATTGTTGTGCTTCCCCATCTTCGGGATGGTATACACACGTGTGTCCCCCGTCCGAGTATTGACAAGCATTATGCTTCCACCCTGATGGCGGAGTTCATACCGTTCCGCGGCGAGGCGGTCACCGGTTGTGGCGTTAGTTTCACTTGTTGATGTGGCCTCCCCAGGGACATTAGCCACTATCGCGATGGCTCAGGTGCGTTTTTGGGGGCAACTTCCCGAGCACCATGTTGCCTTGAAATCTTTGGGGCGGCGAAACCCTTGTTCACGAACACCTTTCTTGGCGGCGATTATCCCTACGGTTGTGATGCATTTGCCTCGTGGCGTTCGTGAAACGGTATTTCGGACCACTTACCTGTTTGGGTCCTTTCAAGTCGTTGCAGGGCCCGTGGGGCTCTCCTGAACGCCAGGAGTCCTTGCACTCGAGGTTGTGGCGCTTATCCTCCGTGTACACCTGGTTCGTCTCCGCTGAAGCCCGTTGGTTTCGGTAGGAACCACGCTCGAGGTTGGAATCGCCAATACCCCCGGCCGCGAGGGACCACGAAAGTCGCTCTACTGCCAATCCACCCCGGCGATCGGGCCGAGGTGGGAGAACACTTGAGCCCTCTCCCCTTCACACCTTGTGCTCGAGGGAGGTTTTGTGTTCGCCTATCCTTCGTGACTTCGATGTCATAGGCCGCCCGCTTGCTTCGTAGCCAACGCTTTCTTTCCCTAGTAACGCATTTCGCAAGGGAGCCGAGAGGAGTGAGGGGCAAATTTTCCTCTTCCGAAAGGGGGTAACGTAGGTTTGGCTAAGGAGTGGACGCCCCCTCATGTTGAAAAAGATCGCCAGAAATCCCGACGCTGTTTGGCCAAAAACGCTGACGCCATCAGAACTTAGTCATCCCACGGCCGAAATTGAGTGAGTGTAAGTCCCGGAAACCCGCTCCTGGCTGATGGTACCCCAGCGGTAAGAACTAGTAGTAAGAGCCACTGCAGCGGCGTCGAAGCAGCGTCATCCCCAAAAGTGAGATCGGCCACGTCTGCGGTGGCTGGGAGGTGCAGAAGAGGAGGTTTTTGAGAACAGTGAAGAGACCACCCGAGAGGCGGGAGAGCCCACGATGCAGTCCACTTTCCCGGCGAGTGTAATTGTGGGGGATGCTTCACCAAATGACCTCTTTGGCTTGGGCGGTGTAGGTAGGGGGGGAGAGCTCTGGATTAGTCTTCTTTGTAGACCACGGGGCTGTGGGAGAGTAGGCCTTATTTGGAGTCGCAGCGGGAGGTCACCTGAGGAGCAACCCCACGTTAGTCTGTAGCGGGGCCGGTGAGTGGTATGGGGAGGCGCTCCAATATGGCTAAATGCTTGTGTAGGGAAGGATTGCGAGATGGAGATCTAGAGAGAGAGAGAAAGTCGCATTTCAAGCGAATGTAGAGAGAGAGATTTTTAGGATTTACTTGTTCTTTGCCGCTGTCTGTGAGAGGCGTATTTATAGCGAGTCTGCGTGCCCTTGCATTCAGGGGTTGCAGCGCCCATTATTTATCCACCGCACTCGAGTGCATGGATATCTGTCTGCCGGACAAGTGGTGCTCGGAGTACCTTTGTTCCGCTTCCAGAAGTAGTAACCTACTAATAGCCTCGCCGCAAGCTAGTCCTCCCTTCAGCATAGCCTCGCCTTTGTGGAGTTGGTGGCTTTGCCAACTGCAGCAGCAAGTGGGGGTGAGCAAGTGGGATGGTCAAGACCATTAATGAGCCGCCCGGGCTGTCAGAGGTGTCTCAATCGAGCCCCCCCTGACACCCGGCGCGACCGTCCTTGGGAGTGGGGTCAAACGAACCGGCTCGGGAGGCGCTCGGGAACTCCTGCCAAGCGCTCCCGCGGGTCCCTTAAGTGATGCTCTTTTGGTGTAGCCGAGCCCCGAGGCATGGGCCTACCGAGACCCTTATTGGAACTTCCAGTTGCTCCGCTGGCATGGCCTGTCCGAGGATACCAAGCCACCGAGCCCCCTCAACCGAGCCCCCTGGGTAACCGGTACACGTGGTCTACCCTACGATGGGATGGCCCCTCTGGGCCCCAATACATTTGGCCGCTACACACACTTTAAATAAAATATTATATTCAAAATATTATCCCAAAAATTTTATTTTGGGGTTGAAAGTGTTTTCTCTTATTCGACTCAAAGAGTGGGGCTTCCAAAGTTTAAAGCAGTGTTCTAAATATTTAGGGAAGGATTCAGGCGGTTCTCCTCTTGTTTACACGAGGTTTGAAAACTAACTAGACTTTTTTACTGTTGATACACAAAATCTAAACAGAGATCTCAATGTGTAAAACATTCGCATGAAAATTAAGTAAATCGGATATCTAAAGAAATGGACTATTGTGGCCTCACTGGTCACGTTTTTGTAAATATCTATATAATAAGGGAGCTCATGTTTTGAATCCCTACATAAATCTAAGGGTCCAGACTTAACATGTCTTAAACGAGTGGCTGAGATTTGTTTTCACACAAACACTGGAATTAAGAATTCGCGCCCAACAAAAACGGTTGAGGAACAGCCCACCCCTGCAATCTCTCCCCCACTTATCCACGACTACCCCTGGAATCGCTCCCCAATGCGCTCTCTCCCTCTCTCTCTTTCTCTCAAACACAGAGCCAAACGTCTCCCTTTCTCCCTCTTTCTCTCAGACACACATACACAGAGCCCACCCTCTCCCCCAAGGTCCACCCTTTCCCCCAAGGTGCACGTTCCTTTCAAGCCACACACGGTGCTGATCACAGCCACACACGGTGCAGAGACATGGAAAAAAAAGCATTTGCAGTCCACTCATTACATAGAACAGGAATCTCTGCAACCGCAGCACTGGGGGTTCATGTCCAAATTTCGCACCCGTAAGTAGTATAGCATTTAGTTTGATTTCGCTACCAGCTGCGAAGACACGGCATAATTTGAGTCGGTAAGCCTAATGTCTTTTCTAATCTTTTCTAAGCATTCCAACTGTTTGACAATATGTCCGAGAAAAACGAATGGTTTCGCGTGAATATTTGTTCTTCATGATATCTTTCTATTTTCCCAAAAATCTCTGTTTTTTGTACTTCTAAGACCAAATGTATTTCCTATAAGTTGTTTGAATAGCTTCATATTTGGTATGCTTTATGGGGATTTTACTGATTCTGGGCTAACGCCTCCATCCTTTTGTTTTGGGTGTGTCTGAGTTCTAATGCATGTCTCCTTCTACACTTTCTTTCTTTTTATTTTTCTTGCTTTGGCGGACCTTTAGATTATGATGTTGAGCAACTAATTGTGTTTAATCTTCTCCTCTTCCATTTGTGGTTGGGCCTTAAGTAGTTTTAGTGATGTTCTTGGATCTATATGTTGGTTGATGGCAAGGGTTTGATAGATGGGATTATGGGAAAAAAGGTTACTTACATTGACTCATGTGATACAAAAGTTTAAGAAATATGAGTTGGATTAATGTGGTTTGATAGAATTTGTACATGCTCAAGTTAGCAAACAATTTTATATGTAGGATATGGATGTGGCATCTGTCCCATATTAATTAGTTTCCGTGATCCGACAAAAGTGCCTTTACTAATTTAGTTTCCGTGTCGATGAATGAAGCAAGGGTCAAAGCTGAAACATAGAAACAGTTGATTTTTGTTGGTGCAGGCCATTAATTTGTGGGTTATAGCAAAATCGAGGTAGATTTTGCTTGACAAACAGTTGATATTAGTTTTCTGCTTGAGTTTTGCTGTTAGAACATGTTAATTAGTTCTTCTTTTTCTCTTTTTGGGGGATCTATTCGGTTTATTGGATTTATGATCTTTTGTTTTACCTTTGCTCAGGCTCTTGGAGCATCACGGGTTAGCCAAAGTTTGAGGTTTTCTTCATAGATGGAGAAAGCGCAGGAGATTGACACCATGTATTGAACTTTTGTAATGATATAATTTTTGACCGGCTTATTTTTTCATGAGACTATTTTGTTTCTCTTACAAGTAACATGGGATGACCAAGATGTTCTTTTCCCCTCTTTAAATTACATGTGATCTCATTCTACACTTTATTTCTTTTTCTTTTTCCCTCTTTTGCTTTGGACGACATTTGGCTTATCGCAGTGAGCAACTAATTGTGTGCAAACTAATTAGTGTGATTTCATATATAGTTCTTGACTAGATCTAATTTTCCATTCCATTTTTTTCAACTTAAGAGTTATTAAGTTCCAATGCTACTGTTGGTATGTAGGTAACAATGTAATTATGTTGTTGGTTTGGGAATTTTCCCTTCATAGTTTTTATATGTTCTTTTAGAGTAATAAGCTTAAATCATTGCCCGACACTATTTGAAATTTGAACGAAATCATGGTTGGTTTTGTTTCTTCCTTGGCTTTAGATTGTGAAACCTAAACTGCTGCTAGGAAACTACTCAACAGTTCATAGAACCACCAGACCATGAAATCCGAACAACGGAGATCAGGTAGCTTTTCTTTCTCTATCTCTTTTCTTTCAAACGGCTATCCATATTGTCAACAAACCCTAAGGCCTAAAGCCTTTTTCTCTCTTCTCTATAGTACATAGACCCTTAACGTTCCATATTTGAATGAAATCATGGTTGGTTTGTTTCTACCTTGGCTGCAGATTGTGAAACCCAAACTGCTGCTCAAAAACTGCTCGACAATTCTTAGAACCACCGAACCATGAAATCCGAACAACGGATATGAGGTAGCTCTACTTTCTCTATCTATTCTCTTTCAAACGGTTATCCATATTGTTAACAAACCCTAAAGCGTAAACCCTTTTTTATCTCTTTTCTATACTTTACATAGACCCTTAACGTTCTGTATTTTTTGGCTGAGAAAAGACAAGTATGGCCAAGTTGATTGACTTATCCAGTGTGACTCAGTGATTGGTGTTATGGTTTGTTGTTGAGTGCCTTTAGCACGGGTTATACATGGGAGCTTTGAATTTTGGGCTATAGCCTTTGAGTTGAAATGGGATTTTTACTGGCCTTACTGTTGCGACTGGTAGCCGTTCCTTTTCTTCTTCTTCTTTCTGTGAGACATTGGTTTGGTATATGTCAGAGTTTAAAATTTGTGCATTCATTGCACGCTTCGGTCTTTTTCTTTTCTATGGTACTAAATTGAGTATTTTACTTTCTTTAATTTTCTCTTATGATTTGTGTATCTTTTAGGACCAGTGGTACTGATATTCTCAAAGTTGTGTTGATGCTGCTATACTTAGAACTTGCAATTGTTATTGATATATTATAGGAATGCAGTGCAACAAGTATGCACATCTATATAAAGCATTTTTTAATGCTTGCTTTATTTTTATTTCATGACAACAGGTCCTAATGCTTAATTTGGTGTTACTAAATCCCCTTTTGTCCGCCCAACTTATTGTATTGCTTATCTTTTGCCGAGATAAGATGTAGTGTGCATATTGGGTATGTTGGGAATGCAACGGGAGAAGAGAGGTAGAGATGACTCTTTGTGGAAGAGAAGGCCAAAGGATTTATGTGGGAAAAAGATATCACCTATGAAATTGGTAAGGTTCTGCTATATCAATTATCAAGTAGTCACTATTTTTTAAGGATTTATCATGAGCTTCAATATTAGAAATCCTATTTGTTAGGCTGGGATTCATTTGAGATTGAAGATTGTTACAATTCTTATCCGGGCTCTTGGTTTTACTATTGAGAGAATCTTTCAAAAAAACTTCGCGTATGAACGTCTGCGTATGCGATATAAATGGACAATTAGCACGGATAATTGTGTGTTCATGTAATCTCGCTCGTGCATGGCACGGGTTCAATGCTAGGTTAATGTAGCTCTAATGTTTTTAAGGTGAACACAAAATTGCGTCTTTTTGACATCTAATTGTTATTTCCTCTAAGGTTAATGCAGCTCTAATGTTTTTAAGGTGCATGGTAATTGTTCGAGTGCACGCTAATTGTTCAAGTCGTGCCTTCAGGCACGGGCATCCGCTATTGAAAAATGTATGAAGCATTTATAGTAATTAATTAAGTTAAATTTAATCAGATATCCTAGTTTGTGAAGCCTTCATGCAAAATTTAAGGTAATCGGATTTCTATGGCGGACTCATCAATGATTATTACTCCCTCCGTCCCATAAAGTTGGATCACTACGAAACTACGTACAATTTTTAAGCTAAAAAATAATGTACTTACAAAAATATTTTTTGAGTCAATATGGATCTTATTTGATAGATCTCATCGAGAACTTTTATACGATGCAAAAAAAATTTAAAAATTATTTTGGTAAATACATTATTTTTTAGTTTGAAAATTACACGTAATTTCGTAGTGATCCAACTTTATAGGACGGAGGGAGTATTATTTAAAGATCTCACCGTGGGAAGCATTCATTATTAAGTTAATTAGCTACAGATAGCCATCTCAATAGAACATATTCTACAAACACGTGGACGGTACGAATTCTAACTATTTATGACAATTATGACCACTATTTTGTCTAAAAATAAATATGAGTAGATCAAGTCATTTGCCAGTATTTTGTTAACTACTATAGTACTCCGTATTACATATATGTACAAAACTAGTAGTCAAAATGAGCGTCAGCAAAACTATTGGAAGCTCCCAAAACGTTGTTACGAGGACATCTCCCCAAATATGTATCCAAGTTTCGATGATCTTGTTCGAGTGAATCATTTCACTTGAAAATCTTATCTAACGACTGAGGATGTAACACGAGAGAGGTACATAAAACTTTCGGTACACATGATTTTGTTTTGCAGCGCAACTATGTGTATGCACATTCACGTATGTCATATGCACACAACTTATCTCAACTGTCCATCTCAAAAATCAATGGTTAGGATTTTAAATAATTTGTTCATCCAAACAGTTTATTTAAAATCCGAACTGTCGAAAATGCACACAGATGGTTAAGATGCACCGTCCGTGTATTTGACTTTAAAACAATTTGTAGCGCTGTAGTATTTTTTTTTTGTTTTGTTAAAATTGATAAGCCGAGCAAGGTTGTCAAATCCTGCACTGCACGTGCTTGCACGTACCGGATTTGTGTGTAAAACCGCAAACATTACCTTACCTTCCCCGGCCCCAATGCCTTGCCGGCCCAACCGGGACTATACCGTACGCAGTACCTTCACTTTCTAACGTGAATTTCGTCCTAAAATTGCAGCGTAGCAATGACCGGGTGGATTTTTGGGGCTGATCGCCGAGGAAGGAGAGAGAGTCACAGAGAGCACTAGATCAAGAGGGGGAGAGATCGAGAGAGTGAGACCTCGACAATATCGGTATAGTTAGATTCGCTGCTTACTCCAGAGAAGAAACAGAGGTTACCAAGCTCTAATCATTCAAATAACGCTAATCTAGTCAGGTTACCCATTGTTGTTACTTGTTACAACTGATGGGTCAATTGACCTCTCAATTTCAGACGATGAGCAAATTTGGCATAAACAGAGGATAACCAGCTCTCCTGCGGCTGTTGGCTTTGGCTGTTTGTTACACTAAATATATATTAGGGTTTACTTGGAGTATTTGTTTTTGCCTCCTGAGTAATACTCCTATAAGGTTGGGCCATCTATCTTTTAGTTGGGCCACGCCCTTCAAATCCTTTAGGTCATTAGTTACCTACTAATTTAAAAAACGAGTATATGCTATACAAAATATATTTTTCATAAAATATGCCATAAAAAGTACTAAAAAAATATGTTTTGTATGAAATATTCTATAAAAAAATATGTTTTGTATGAATATGCTATAAAATAATATAGTTTGTATATAAAATATGCTATAAGAATATATTTATAATTACATATAATGAAAATAATATTTAAAACCAAGAAGCAATCCAGATTTGAAATCCCCCAGACTGCATCATATCATACCAATAAGAAAAAATCGATACCCCGGCCCTAAGATTTGCATTCGAATCCCTATTGGTTGAGCCACTTTATTCACCTTTATAGAAGAGAGGGAACAAAATTGCACTCATCGATGGTAGTAAGTTACACAACAAAACGAGGTTGCTCCGTTAACTCCAACAGAACCCCTCTCTCTCTCTCTCTCTCAAGCGGTTCTCTCTCTCTCTCGCAAGCACCTTGACCTTCACGACCGCTCGGACCAGGTCAAGTTCTACTTGAAATTTTGAACCTCGCATTGGACTCGGAGTGTAATGCTATGCCAGGCAGACAACGACTTTTTTTTTGGCAAATTCTCAATTTTTTCAAGGGAGAAAACGGAAATAGGGCGGAAAAAAACACCCGAGGCCGGGTCTTTCTTGCATTTGCTTCGCCTTCTGTTTCAAAATTATTCGTCACCCACCCAGTAGTTCCTTCTTCTCTCTCTCAATTTCTCTTGCCCTACACAAAGATATAGATACATACACTCAGATATATGCAAATTGTGTCAACAACCTAGAAAAAAGAGAGAACAAGAACTCCATCATCTGAATCTTGATGGAACAACTCATTAACTTCATCATCCGACCCCCCAGGTACCCATTCTCTCTCCCTCCTGTATATATAAACATATATGTATGTATGCATATTTCTGTTAATGATTTGGTACTCCATCGATTTGGAAATTTGGGGATTAGTTTCAAATTTGACGTTTTTCCCCAGAATCCCGTTATGGGTTTTGATTTTTTAGTTTGATCATTTTAGGGTTTAGTTCGATTTCTTGGGTTCTTGAAATTTGTAGCATCTGGGGTTTTGAATTGATTGTTCCATTTGTTTAGATTTAAATACCCTTTTGTCTTATCTCATAAGTTTTCTCTATTTGGTGAAGTTGGGTTTCAAATACTAAGCACTGACTGTTTGGTTTGTTGTGAAATGTCGTCCTTTTCCCTTCCATTTCTTGCTGTATGGTGGTGGTTGAAGTATTTGCTTTTTTATAGTTCTGGAGATGGATGGATCTATTTAACCTTGAGGATACACATCCTATTATCTAAGATTAGTAATTTGGTTGTGGTTTGTGGACTTTCAAATTTGCTACTGATCTTTTTCATTATAAAGTACTTGCATAATGATACTTTATTCCTTGAAACTTGTGCTGCTCTTGATTCAATTGGCATGTGAAGTTGGGGCTTAAAAAGTTGTAGGTATAGGGCTATAGGCACACACAAAAGTAGTTATGATTTGGGTCTGCACTTAACTTGTTAAACAGTGGATAGAACATTTACGAGCTTAGGTTCTGGATGCTGTCCATATGGTAGGTAGTGGATTGATTGTTGAATTCTTAGGGTCCTTATCTTCCTCTTTTGTGATGGGCTTTTTCCATTTGATCATTGTATTCTTCGTGTATGGCTTTTTTTCTCTTTTGTTTTGGTAAATAACGACGACACATTTTGTCAATAAGTAAGCAACTCAGGACTAAATTATAGCTAGTTCATATTAACTGTAAAAGAGCAGGTGCATGTTTTTGTATGAAATATATAGCACTTGAAGTTTATAATTGTTAATTCTAACTTTGTCACTATGGAGATGTCTTCAACCATCTTTACGTGACATATCTAGCCATGCTGAGTTAATCCAAGAACTAAGTGTTCTACGTGGGGTTTTGTTGCAGAGCTGAATATGATCCTAAAAATGATCTGCTGGATGAAGAATTCATGCTGAGAAGGAAATGGTACCAGCGGAAGGATGTGGAGGTAAGATGTAACTTTTGTAATAAGTTTCAACTATTTCTGTATCTTGCTTCTTTAAGCTATCTTTTGGGTTTTGGCCAAGATGTAGACTGAATTTCTAACAAGTGGTTGTTTGTTTTTAAATCCAAGTTTTATGGGAAAATTCATACTCCAGTTTTCCGTCTATTTTATTGAAGACTAATAGTTAAGCTCATCATTGACCATGCAAGATTTGTCTTTGCATCTTCATAATATTGGAATTCCTAACTAGCTTTGGCCTTTTTAACATTCTGCAGATTGTAAACGGTCGGGGGGATGTACTCCAGTGTAGTCATTACATGCCTATTGTACGTCCAGAAGGAAAGGCTCTGCCTTGTGTAATCTACTGCCATGGAAATAGGTTAGCAAATAATTATGGCGAGTAGAAATTACACTTCTCTAATCATTCATGCACGGAGGGAAAGAAAAACAAGAGATTTTCTATGTAACAGTATAAACAGTGAGGATTCGACTTTTGAGGGTGTTGGCAATGGATGAGGATATTAAGGAGAAGTGGAAATCTTTATTTGAGAAACTGGTAGATGAAAAGCAGTTAGGATACTTAGGATGAGAGGATTTTCATAGTCTTGTTCATATTATAGCAAGATTGGGCTTCTTAGGTTTTATAATAGCAAGATATTAGATGGTATATTTAAAGCAGTGCAATAAATGTTCTAAATTGAAGGAGCACCAATCCACTTTGCTATACGTTGTGCATAGTGGCATAGATGGTATTAAAATGGCAGTTAAAACTTGTTTTGTCTTCCTTTTACCAGTGGATGCAGGGCAGATGCTAGTGAAGCAGCTATAATATTACTGCCTTCAAACATTACTGTTTTTACTCTTGATTTCTCTGGGTCTGGACTCTCTGGGGGAGAGCATGTCACCCTTGGGTGGAATGAAGTAAGTGGCTGAGCAATTTAATTTTTCCTTGATTCATTGATACATTGTCTATGAAGAATTTACGTTGCCTTTTGATTATATAAGACACTTTGGGGCTTTCCCATGAATTTCTTTCCCTCTCTTTGGGTGTGTTATCTAGTGGGATATCCTTAACTCTGAGGCTGAAGTTCTCTTGCTACCTAAAAGCTGTATTGGCATACAATTAACTACATATTTTGTGCATTTGGAATACTTCAAAAAAATGGAGTTAGCAAGTTCATTGTTTTTAATATCAAACTTCACTTACATTCCATGTGCTTTGCTTGATGTGCGGATACATCAACCCATGTTCAATTATTAAATGATAAGTTATACTCCTAACGCCTTGTGATTTTGATGTAGTAGTTTATGGAGTTTACTGTTATTATGTAACAGTTAGGGGGGGTCTTTTGTCATTTTATGTCTTTAATGTAAGGGGGGTAGTATAAGTAGTGGAAGGGTCTTTCTTTTGAGCAACTTTTATCATTTTAAACATAATTATCAAGAGTATATCTCTTTGTATCCCATTTTGGGAGTTTCTCTCACTGGAAATTTCAATGGAATATTCCGGTTGCATCATTTTGGTATCAGAGCACTGAGCTCAAATCCTGACAATTGATCTCACTTGAATCTCGTTGGAACTCTACTCCTTGCCGGGAAATGGCGCCGGAACCTCGATGGAGTACCCAAAACACCTCATTCAACTCGTTTTATTCAGATCTAGCCATTTCAAAGGCTATAAACCCATCTCAGACCCATTTCGAACCCCTATTTGATCATTATGATTCCAACCGATCCTGTTTGAACCTGAATCTTGATCATCCATACACTTGAAACCCAGATATGGCTTCAAACGACCTCGAAAACACTCAAACTCACCTCGTCAACCTTCGATCTGACAACTAGAAGGCTATTTGACCTTCAATCTGTCGATTTGCAGGCTGTTGGAACCATTTCGCACTTGACCCAGTACATTTCGAACTCGATTTGGGTTGTGTGATGCTTGAATCACCAGATTCAGCCTCGAAGGGCCCTGTACAGCACTCGACATCACTGTTTGCACTTGATTAAGGTACGGACAACACTGTACAGTACTTGAATCCTACTGTTCAGTGCTCGAAATAGGGTTTTGGTACTCGAATCAGTGATTTCGAGTTGACCTAGTGAGTTAGGTTTGATTTTCTTTGAGTTTGCTGTGATTTTGTGGCTATTTATTGTAATTTGTGGCTGTTTATTGTGGGTTTGTCGTTGTTTGGGATTATTTGTGGTGATTGACTGAGATTTGTTGACGTTTGGGGTCCCGATTGATTGGGTATTACTTAATTTTGGTTCATTTTGATTATTGGAGTTGATTTGGTGTTGCTATGGCTCATAGAGGAGGAAGAGGTAGGAGGGGAGGTCGAGGAAGAGGATTTATGGTGAATGACGGTGAAGAAAACGCGGTTGACAACTGGGACCAAGAGATGGAAGAGATGAGACGACAAATTACTAACCTTACGGCGTTGGTGCAAGGGTTACATGTATCACACAGGGGTAGCGGAGAGTCTGAGGATTCTCAGTCACTTTGAGAAACCTTTTGGGGAACAAAGTTTGCGTAGGCCGCCTCCTAATCACATTCCTTATAAGTGGGAGAACAATATCAAGATTGAGCTTCCCGAGTTAAATAGAAGTCTCAAACTGGATGAATTTGTTGATTGGTTGAACACTGTTGAGAGAGTGTTTGATTATGGTGAAGTCTCCGAGGAGAAGAAGGTGAAGTTGGTGGCTATCCGTCTCAAAGGAAGAGCCTGCACTTGGTGGGAGCAATTACAACTCACTAGAGAAAGGAGAGGTAAATGGAAGATTAAAGAATGGGGGAAAATGAAAATGAAGAAGAAGCTCAATGAACAATTCTTGTCTTTTAACTAAATGCAAAGCCTTTACAAAAGTTGGCATAATCTTAAGCAAAGTGGAAGTGTGGAAGAATACACGGAGGAATTCCATCAACTTGTAGCTAGAGTTGACTTGAATGAGAGTGAAGATCAAAGGGTTGCAAGGTATATAAGTGGGTTGAAGCCTTCAATCCAAGATGCTCTCGACATGCAAACTTTGTGGATGGTTTCGGAGGCTTGCAATCGTGCTTTGGTGGCCGAAAAGCAAGAAAAGAGGAAGTTCTCAAGATCCGGGCAACAATTTCAGCAATATCAAGGTGGTTCCAAGTCGGGACAGCCCTATTACTCCTATTCTAAGGGTGGATCTTCCTCTAGTGGTGGCCAAGGTTCTTCTTCTGGGGTTGGTTATCAAAATCAGGTGGAGAAAGCTACAACTCCCACTCAAAATCAGCCTCAATCCGGTGGTTTGGAGACTAGAGTTCAATTCCAAAGTGGGGGATTCAAGTGCTTTAAGTGTGGGGAGCTGGGTCACAAGTCTTCGGATTGTTGGAGGTCTTCCGGAAGTATAAACAAAGTGCTTTTTATGGAGGAAAGTTGTGAAGACGAGTTCCCTATTTATGACGAAGCTATGTGTGAGGATATTGGAGGTGATGATGAAGAGGAAGTAGGTCTTGCGTTGATGATTAAGTAGACTCTTCTTGCTCCTAGGGACGATAGCAATGAAGATTGGTTGCGTACCAACATATTTTATTCCACTTGCAACATTGGAGGTGGAGTGTGCATCATGATTATTGATAGTGGAAGTTGTGAGGACGTGGTCTCTCAAGAAGTGGTCGACAAGTTACAACTCAAAGTAGAAGAGCATCTCCATCCTTGTAATCTCTTTTGATTCAAGAAGGGCAATGAGATCAAAGTGACGAAAAGGTGTTTGGTCTCTTTCTCCACCCGGCAAAAGTACTTTGATGAAGCTTGTTGTGATGTGGTTCCTATGGATGCTTGTCATTTACTACTTAGTTGTCCGTGGCAATATGATAGGCAATCCGTTCATAATGGGAGGAAGAATACTTACACCATCCTTAAGGAAAAACGACAATTCACTTTGTTACCTATGAAGGAGAAGGTGACCACAAAGCCTCTTCCTACTACGTTGCTTGCTTCTAAAGGATTTCTCAAGTAAAGTCATGAAACCGGTTATGTTCTAGTCTTAGTTCCTATGGCGGATTTGGGTGTGTTGGATGTTCCCGATGTCGTCTCTATGCTTTTAAAGGAGTATGTTGATGTGTTCCCTAAAGAGTTACCTTCCGAATTGCCTCATTTGCGAGATATACAACATTGTATTGACTTGGTGCCTGGGGCACCTCTTCCTAACAAGCCTACCTATAGAATGTCTCCAAGGGAGAGGGAAGCAATCCTAAGGCAAGTAAAGGACCTTTTGGGCAAGGACTACATAAGGGCAAGCCTTAGCCCTTGTGCGGTCTGGCTTTTTTTAACTCCGAAAAAGGATGGCTCATGGAGGATGTGTGGATAGTAGAGCTATCAACAAGATCACTATCGAGTACCGGTTTCCTATTCCAAGGTTGGATGATATGTTGGATTCCTTAGCCTGTTCCAAGTTCTTCTCCAAGATTGATCTTCGAAGTGGTTATCATCAAATTCGAGTCCGCCCCAGGGATGAATGGAAAATGGCTTTCAAGACTCCTCATGGCCTCTTTGAATGGCTTGTGATGCCCTTCAGGCTTACTAATGCTCCAAGTACCTTTATGCGGGTAATGACTCAAATGCTTTAATCTATTTTGGGCATATGTCGTAGTGTACTTTGATGATATTTTGGTGTATAGTCGGTGCTTTGACGATCACTGATCACACCATCAACAAGTATTTGACATTTTAAGAAGAGAGAAGTTTTATGGAAACTTGAAGAAGTGTAGCTTTGCCGTTGATAATGTGATATTCTTGGGCTATGTTATATCTTCTAAGGGAGTACCCATGGATGAAGACAAGGTTAAAACAATTGTGGAATGTCCTACTCCTACTAGTGTTCAAGAAGTGAGGAGTTTTTATGGGCTAGCTACTTTCTACCGGAGGTTCATTCGCAACTTTAGTAGCATTGCGGCTCTTCTTACCGATTGCCTCAAGCAAAAGGTGTTTACATGGACGTAATAAGCCGCCGAGAGTTTCAAGTTGTTGAAGTCAAAGCTTACCGAAGCTCCTATCTTGGCGTTACCCGACTTTGACAAGACGTTTGAACTTGATTGTGATGCTTCAGAAGTGGGCATTGGTGGGGTTCTAAGCCAAGGAGGCCAACCTATTGCTTTCTTTAGCGAAAAGTTGAATGGTACTAAGTTCAAATACTCTACTTAATACCAAGAATGGTACTAAGTTCAAATACTCTACTTATGACTTGAAATTCTATGCCATTGTCCAAGCCATCAAGCATTGGAGCTACTACCTTGCATACAAGGAGTTTGTTCTCAACACCGATCATGAAGCTCTTAAGTACATTAATAGCCAAGAACGCCTCAACAAGCGGCATGTTAAGTGGGTAGCCTACCTACAACAATTCACATTCTCTTTGAGGTACAAGTCGGGAGTTCTCAACAAAGTGGCCGGTGGCTTGAGTAGAAGAGTGGCTCTTTTGGTAGAAATGAAGAATAAGGTCATTGGATTTGAAGAATTTCAAACCTTCTATGCCGAAAATCCTTATTTTAGCAAAGATTTTTGATACTTTGCAAAGAGGTGATAGAGTTACATATCCATGCTATATGTCGAAAGATGGATTTCTTTTTAACAGACTCAAGTTGTGTGTATGTAAATGCTCTTTGAGGGAGCAATTGTTGGCCGAAAGTCACAAGTTGGGTCATTTTGGCAAGGATAAGATTCTAGGGTTGCTTCAAGATGAATACTATTGGCCGGGAATGACTAAAGATGTGGGGAGCTATGTGCAAAGGTGCCAAACATGCCAACGAAGTAAGGGGACAACAACTAATGCGGGGTTGTATTTGCCTCTACCCGTGACGGAAAGCCCTTGGAAATGCATAAGTATGGACTTTGTCTTGAGGCTCTCTCCCACGCAAAGGCAGAGTGATTCTATCATGGTGGTGGTGGATTGGTTTCCTAAAATGACTCATTTCATACCTTGTAAGAAGACTATGGAGGCATCTAACATTTTCAATCTCTATTTCAAGGAGGTCTACAAGTTGCATGGCGTTCCTACTTCTATTGTCTCCGATAGAGATGCTAAGTTTCTTGCTCACTTTTGTCGGACTTTGTGAAAGAAGATTGACACCAACTTGCACTTTAGTACCTCTTTCCATCCTCAAATTGATAGTCAAACGGAAGTGGTTAATCGGAGTCTTGGGAACTTGTTGCAGTATTTGGTTGTTGAGCATAAGGTTGGGATGACATTCTTCCCTTGGCGGAATTCACTTACAATTCTTCCCTAAACCGCACCATTCACACTTCCCCATTTGAAGTGGTTGTGGGTTGAAACCTTCTAGCGTGGTTGATCTTGTTCCTTTGCCAATGTCTAAGAAGGAACACCCCAAGGTGGACGAAATGGCTACCTTTATGAAGAATGTTCATGCTCAAGTCAAGTCCTAAATTGAGAAGTCTAATGCGAAGTACAAGGCGGCCGTTGATGCAAACAAAAGGGAGGTTCTATTCAAGGAAGAGGATCTTGTATGGGTTACATTGAGCAAGGAAAGACATCCTCATGGTGCTTACATGAAGTTGAATGATCGGAAAGTGGGTCCTCGTGAATTCTTGCGCAAGATCAATGATAATGCTTACCAAGTCCAACTACCCTCGCACTCGAACATCTCTAACACTTTCAACGTGCAACACTTGATACCCTATTTCCCGGAAGACACTATCGTAACTTGAGGACAAGTTTCTTTTTTAGCAAGCGAGTCATGATGTAGTAGTTTATGGTGTTTACTGTTATTATGTAATAGTTGGGGGGGTCTTTTGTCATTTTATGTCTTTAATGTAAGGGGGGCAGTATAAGTAGTGGAAGAGTCTTTCTTTTGAGCAGCTTTTATCATTTTAAACATAATTATCAAGAGTATATATCTCTTTGTATTCTATTTTGGGAGTTTCTCTCACTAGAAATCTCAATAGAATATTCCGGTTGCATTAGATTTGTAGACTTATGTGCACCAATAACATCTGTTCACGAGGCTTATAAAATGACCTTAATGTCCTCAACTTGTTCCTTAACAGATTGCCATCTTTACTTGTCTATCAACAATGTGAGCCACAGCACTTGGTCTGCTCACCCAAAAATCGAACGTAGAGGTGATGCCTTCATGGGTATTGAAAAATTAATTGTGTTGCTCACTACCAACTCCCCATTTTGTTTGCCCATTAATCCACTGCTCAAAGCCAAAACCCTTTCAAACTCTCGGCAACAAAGGTGGGGAAAACTTCCTCCTAAACAGGCCAGTATCCACCATCAAATTAAACTTGAAAACAAAAATACGCAGAGCTCAGAGCTCAATTCAAACCCATTGAACCCAAAATGACAGCCTTCATAAAAAGAACACCAAGCATACATAAAGAGAGAAAAAACCCCCCCCCCCACACACACACACACACACACACACACACAAAGTATTAGCGATTGAACCCCCAATCTGAAACCCCAACAGAAATCGAACGCAAACTGAAAATCCCACTAAAAATGAGACCTCATTTGACCTTTTCTGCTCATAAAATCAAGTCCCATTTCTGAAAATTTGACCTGGACTGCAGAAGCACCGATTTTCCACGGCTGGTGCGTGTGTTTGAGAGAGAGTAATTGGAGTTTAGGATTTAGGGGTTGGTGGTGCAATTTATGGTATGCAGTCAGGTGAGATTAGTGTAATCATAAATCTGATTTATTGACTACGAAATTCAGTAGTATACCATCCAAGCATTAATTTGTTGGCATGCGTCTCTCTCTCTCTCTCTCTCTCTCTCGGTGTTTTATCATATGTGTAATGGCAGTGGTGAAGGAGGAGGTTACAAAATAGAGAGAGTAGAGGAGAATGCCAATATTTGTAAATTTGAAGATTGTACGAAGATAGTTTTGCCTTAAAATAGGTTATTCTTCGGATAGGCATGTGAGATTCATTTTCCATTAGTTTGGATGGAAAACAAAATGGTACACATAACAAAATGATTTATGTGCTGTGAGAGAAGTTTGCTCTAGTTTTAATGTTGGACATTCATTTTGTTTAGTGAACTATTCACTTTTATATATGCCTATGTTTTCATTCGCCATGAATGTTTCATACGTGTTTTTCTTTGGCTTCCAAAGATGTAGTTATTTTTGCAACAATCAATGGTAATCTTAGTGGTGATTCCTGTACTTCCTTTCTAGCTGACAAGTCATGGTTCCTTTATTTTCTGTTTCTTTCTCCAGAAGGATGATCTCAGAGCCGTTGTTGATCACTTGAGGGCAGATGGAAACATTTCTTTGATTGGTTTGTGGGGCCGCTCAATGGGTGCTGTGACTAGGTTTTCTTCATGCACTAGCTTTACTTTTTTTAACATCATTTATCTAATATTTCTATCTCAAGGACATGCCAAACAATTTTTTTTTTTTGATCTTTCTTTTTATTTTCTTGGTAAAATGGTGTTTACAAGGTGCCTTAGGGGATTTCGTGAAAGATATATGACTAAGTGTATAATCCATGGTAAATCGACTTAAAAAAATATGCTTGTTACGGGAATGTCTAATACAACAGATTAGACACGGGTTGGATATACTTATTCTATTGTTGAGTGTCCAAATTAGTCACCCATGTACTTTATGCATTTTGGAGAGTCTATGTAGCATAGGATGTGAAAATATTGATTTATTTGGCTGGTGGTAAAAATGATATTGTGGTACTTGTGTTATAGAATTCTTCAAAATGCCTTACTAGCTATAAAGTATAAATGTGTGATGACTGATGATTGCAGGCTTTACAGTTTTGTATTATTTCCTTACCTTACCTTCTTGCATATAATTTGGTTTCGTACTTGAGGGCTGAAATCACAGCGCTTTAAAGTACCTTACCTAGAAGTTTAGCCTGAAAGAAGTTCATCACAAAATTTATTTGTTTATACATGTTTTCTTTCTTCTAGTTGATGTTTGTTAAAGTTGAACGTCTTTCCCAGGGTATCTTGGATTACATGGAATGCTTTGAATCTATGATTCAGAGTATATCACTGATGAATTTATCTTCCGACGAAAAAGCATTTCAGTTTTGGTGCTTTAGGTTTTAAGTTGTAGTTAACATAAGTAGACCCTATAACATCCAATGAGCCCTGGCTCTTTCGAGGCCGATCTACTGGTGTATTGGCTTTAACCATACTAATTGCTATGTGCAGCTTAATGTATGGCGTTGAAGACCCTTCAATTGCAGGGATGGTTCTTGACAGCCCCTTTTCGGATTTGGTTGACTTGATGATGGAACTTGTGGATACCTACAAAGTTCGTCTTCCAAAGTTCACAGTAAGTTTATCCATCTTTGAATGAAATTTTATCATTTAAGGCGAACACTCTTGTTTTCTAAACCCAAATGCAAAATTTGCAATTTGCTTCATACAAGTCTTCTACGTTCTTACTGATATTTCTGGTTTCAGTGATTGGGTCATGAAGCATTGTAGGCATAATGTACTCTGTTTTTATTATCTAGGTGAAGTTTGCAATCCAGTACATGCGAAGAGCTATTCTCAAGAAAGCAAAATTTGACATATCGGAGCTGAACACCATCAAGGTTTGTTTGATTGTTTCTACCACACTAAATTTTTGAAGGTTTGGATATGCAGCTCTAGCAGATCACCTGAACATTATCCCTTATGAAACTATTTTCTTTTGTTAATTGATAATTATTAGTATTGTTATTAACGTTTATCTTTTACGGAATCTGTAACTTGCAAGAGAGGTTCATAACCATTAGGTGCTTCTGTTTTGGAACAGTACTGAAGATTTTCTTTTCTTTTTTGGGATGGGGTTCATTTCCGGCTGTATGTAAGTGGCATTGTGAAGACAGTGGTTTGTGATTGGAAAATCATGTTCTTTATTCGATGAAGAGTTTTTTTTGTCATCTTTAGTAATAGCTGAATAAGATATTGCCACTCTTTTCTTCTGGATGTTCTGTCTTCTTTATCTTTCGTGTTGTGTGTTTGATAGTTCTGGGCACTTTTTGACGTTGTGGAGAAATTATAGTAAAACGAACTACCATGTAGATTCTGGCTTACAATTTTGGATGAGATTGGGACTGCAGGAAAGCACTCAGATACCTTAATAACTGTTGCAGTGGTAATAATTGATTAATTTCAGAGGTCACCAAATTGCCGTTAGCCTTTTTTTAGATTATATTAATATCGATTAGCTTTAAAGTGTTAATTACTTATTTATAATGGGGTTGACAATCCTTATCCTGTGGTTGTGAACACTAATCCCTGTAGTGAGACGGGTACCATCCTTATCCTGTGGCTGTGAACGCTAACCCCTGTAGTGAGACTGTAAACTTGTAAGTTCTTAGATGTAATGGAAGTTGGACTTGGTTAATACGCAAGGAATAGATAGTCTTTTTGGCCTGGAGATAGATGAAAATATTTTGGATGTGCCTGTAGGAATAAGTAATTGATTTTATGACCAAGCGCTATGTATGTATTGGTTAATGTTTACCATATTGTCGTTCTTCGTAGGAATGATGTGATTGATGTGCCTACTTCTTTTATAGGTGGCAAAGTCGTGTTTTGTCCCTGTTTTATTGGGGCATGCTGTTGATGATGATTTTATACACCCTCACCACTCAGATCGTATATTTGATGTTTACATGGTAATTACCCTCATAGTTCTTGGTATACTCTGCTATTATAGTTACATTTTCATGCAGTCGTGATCTTATATTTTACTGCATTATTAGATTTGGTGTCTTCTCTGCCTATCTTGCTATAGGGTACTTGTGATTCATGCTACCAGTTTGCTGTTTGTGTTCCATTTACTGTTATGGCATAGCTTAAAAATCGGCAGCATATATTTTACAGTTTCTCTTTCCATTTCTTAGTTTTTGCTTTGTAGTATGCCCATGGTTATACCTTTAAATCTTGGTAAAATATATTGGTCTAAAAGCAGAAACAGTTCGAGGGTTTGAATTGATTGGTTACAGATTGTTGGATGGTTTTCTTCCTTGAGAAGCCTTTATTTACTAGTTAATGTCAATGATGCCATTACAAGCAAGCCGTTCTAGGTTATTGACATTAAAGATGTATTAACTGCATACTTGCTAGAGCAAAGATTGTGAAAGTTAAACTTAATGTTGCAAGATGAATGCCAAAGTCATCAACAAAGAAAAAAAAAAAGGTGGAAATGCTGACTTCAGCCCAATTTTTCTCTCTCACAACTTAATACCCCAGCTTTTTTCATTCGGGGGGGAAAAAGGAAGGAAACGGTGTGTCATGAATGATAGCACACATGATTATTATACAAGTAGTTGAGATATGCTATAGGCTGCTTGAGTATGATAAGAGGTAGAAAACTTGTCGACAATCAAGTAGAGAACTGTTTGTTTCTCATTGGTCATAAGACTCATGACCATATCTTCAATGTCGCAGTGGGACATGTTGCTCACTTGGTGGCTTAGTGACAATGCATGGAAAATGAGTAGGCATGTTCTGATGTGCAACATATGATTGGCTTGTTTGCATTTCTCCTCTGGCATCCGTTGATTTGTTCCATGCAGCTGATTAATGCTTGATTCCACAGGGGGACAAGAATATCATCAAATTTGAGGGAGATCATAACTCTCCACGCCCACAATTCTATTTCGATTCAATAAACATTTTCTTTCACAATGTTTTGCAACCTCCAGAGGATGAAGTAGGGGAAATGGTCATTGATGCAACACAAAATTACTTCGGGAAAGTAAGTTGAGCTGCAACTACATCCTATTTGCACACAATGGAATATTTCGGATCCACATTGATTGAACTTAGTTGTCTTTTGACCTTTTCCACTGGCAGGGTAGTTGGAGTATCTTGAATGAAGTAGGATATTCAGATGATGGATTTTCCCCAGCTTCTGTTGGTATGGACGAGTATTATGACTCTAGGGCCTGTTTGTTTGACTTGACAAATAGTCAAGGGATACATTGCCCTGTAGCATTTGTAATCCCATCAGACTAATATGATTAAATTGATAATACCAAAACCGTGGGTTTTATGTCTGGGAGATTTTTAATCTTTGCAGCAAAAGTTTCAACCAAAAGCAGGATGTGCAGTTCCCTTGGATTTATAGTCCAATTCAATGCTCAAATCTGAAAAAACAAATGGCCCCCGAAGATTTAGATGATTCTTTCCATAGGTTTCTTTTGTTAGGAAGCTCTTGTTATATTGATTGTTAGTTTATCGCAGATCCAGCTGCAAGCAGCACAGAAGACGCTATTAATCAACTTCGCTCAAAGAGACCCATGAGTCGAATGGAGGTCAGTAGTTCATTGTGTGGTTTTCTGAAAAGTATTAAACTACTGATATATATGGCACTTATAGTTTTCATTGATTGAGTAGTTCTCCCGAAGGGTGAAATGAATGTAGTTCTTTTGTTCTCTCTTCATCATTGGTGAATAGAGAATGTTAAATGAAATGAAAAATGCAAGTATCATGTTTTGCTTCATTATACTTATGGCATATGAGCATAAATTGTTGAAGTAACTGTTGATATAGAAGGTTGCAGTCCAGTGTTTTCGTTAACTGAATAGTTCTCCAAAATGGAGCAGTGGCCTGTCAATAACAGTGTTAAGTAAGATGGATCAAAGTTTATGGGAGGCTTTTACTGGGGAAAGACATTGCTCTATAAACATGTCATTGATGAAAACTCATAATAGAAATCAGTTTGGAAAAATTTAAGGGTGGACGGGAAAGAGAAAATGTACGTAAAAAAAAAAAAAAAAAAGGGACAAATATGTTGAATTGATTTTTTTTTTTTGGTTATCTATACTTATACTTTCTTTTATTTTTCTTGTCTGAACTTTTCAGGTTCCTTCTGATATGTCTTGTAAAGATAATCATCAATCAGAAGCCAAGGTATTTTTTCCACCTTTTCCTTCTTTTGATTTTCTGAAGCTTTTAATAGTGGTCTCCAGTAGTCTTCCCTCTCCATAACCCCAAAGTTTCTGCATGTCCTAGGTTACTATGTGCTCGAAACCGGGCACTGGATGCTTAGTCCTAAGAGAAGATGAAACTTAATTGAAACTGTGGACTAAACATTTGCCAAACTTAGCTCATGGGCACTTAGGTCTGGTGATTACTCTGGACAGTTAGTGGCCAATCATTTGTGTTAATATGATCTTCATCCCTGGTAGATCTTCATTTTTTGTCCCTGTTTTACTGGTGGGTTCTATTCAGTTGAACCTCCAGCGAGTTTTTTGGGATGGGGAGGAGAAACACTAGCTATCTAATATTAAGGCATGATGGCCATGCTTAGAGGCCAAAAAGTGTAAAAAATAAAATGAGATACACAGTTAAAGGAAATTTGTTTTTACCATTTAGCTAACTTCAAGCACATGACGCTGCAGGAAGAAGGATCTGGAACAAAGCCTGTCCCATCATCTTCTAAAATGATTAGCTTTGAGTTTTCCAATGGTCATCCTTCTGGCCCCCATGTTGCAGATGATGACGATGACTACATTGAATATCCACTTGATAATTTGGCAGATTTCCCTTCCAATGTGGAAGAAGAAGAAAGAGTGAGTTTATTATACTGCTGACTGCGTCCCATTTTCTTTGTCCATTTTTATTAATCCTTGCATCTCATCTGATTGTTTATATTGCCTATTTTATTCTTTTTTAGACGAATATGAAAACTGTCTATAAGAACTATTTGTGATATTTCGATGGGTGGAGAAATATTTGAAGTATTATTGTGGAAAATACACTACCTATTGGTCGGATTTAAGGGCACCACTCCAAAAAATGTTTGAACAATATAAGACAGAGGGAGGAGATGTTTTTTTTTTCTTTCTCCAACTCATAGATGAATCTTGTGGATTCGATGGTCTTATCCATCTGTTAAACTCAAAGTATTTTTGACCTTTGTTTTTTTTGCCAAAATAATTCAGATGTTAATGGAAGCAGTGTTAGAGTCATTGAAAGACTTGAATACGAAACAGACCCATCTCCCAGAGGAACTACCTAGTACTGAAACTGATGCAAATGAGTCTTTACGGAGAGAAAAACCTGATGAGTCAACGACAACAGACCATCACTTGGCCAATGGACCTAATTTGGCATCAGAAACATCTACAAAGACAAGCGAATCATCTATGGAACCATCATCAGGAACTGCTCCTTCCATAGTGGAATCTGTAAATACGAGCGTTTCTGCCAATATTGAACCGTCACCTGACATCAAAAGTTCTTCCAATGATGATATGGGTGATCGTACAAAAGCCACTGTGACAGTTGAAAGGAACCCACCAAACAATATCATGGAGGGTTTTATGCGGCGTTGGGATTTCAACTTCTTTCGCAACAATCGATGAAACTGGTATTTAAAGTCCAAACAATTTACAGCTGGATTGTTTTGTGTTGTGATATAGCTGACACATGAAGAAAGAGAGAAGAAAAGAACAAAAAATAGTTGTAGCTTTTGTGGATGTGTATATGATTGTGTGATCTTTCTTTTGCCTCTTGTTTATAATTTCACGATTTACATTTGTTAGCGCAAAAAGGATGGTAAAGGGTGGGGAGGCAGAAAATTCTGGTGTAACTGACGGGATTTGTTGATTAGAAGAATAGAGTGGCTGTGTTTAATCCAGTAGAGATAATGGGGTTGGGATTGAATGAGAGTGTTGTGTTATTCTTTTGTAATCTTTGCCAATTACCTATTTATACGAAATGTGCAGTGGTCTTGATATCCAGAATCAATTGAACTTGTGTACTACTATTTGGCTTACAGTGGCTATAGTGATTGCTTCAATTAAATTACTTCCATCTGATACTGTAATGGTGACCAGACTCCTTGACAACCAAGCTTCGGGTAGGGACGTCCCTTGAAAACCCGCTGTCTAAATATAGAGATTCGAGCTCGTGTCCTACTGATTGTCTGATTAGAGTAAGTTTTTTTTAACTCTGATATAGATTATGACCTCTAGTACAAGAAGTGAACTAGGTTTTGGTATTCCTTCTCAAGCTTTTAGTTGTTAAAGGAGATTTGAGATAAGGAAGACATGTTTCCAGGGCAAACAAGATATGATTGATTTACCTCCAGGAAGATTTTGGACGGTTGTGATTGCTCACCATAGGCCCCCTATTTGCCAGAATCTACCTGATGGCCTTTCCCATGACTTTGCGGACCAACCAACCTGTATCTGACCTCACATGCCTCTCTGCATGCTCTAAGGGATTGTGAGGCCGCAAAGGCGCTGTTTTCTCAAGAGATTGGCAAAATACTCTTGAGACAATGGTTAAGGCCGGTGAGAGATTTTAGCTCATTGCAGTCACCTCCGGGCATATTTCGTCTGATAGATCCAGAACAATTACAAAGATTTCATTCCATACTCTCTCTTCACAATATTCAAGATTTAGGATGGATAATGGTATTTTTGTACCAATTTTTTTAAAACCTCAAACAACTTCACCCACAAGGGCACACCCACTCAGTAGTGGCTGATGCAGGATTGCAAATTTCGCCAAATTTATGGGGATAACTCTTCAATAATTTTACAAAAAAAAATGTAAGAGTACTAAAATTAGGAAGAAAATTGGGAGAGTGCAAAGGCCAAACACCTCCTTGCACTCACTTGCCCGCCCCTGCACCCACTCAAATGTTTATGATTGTAAGACCACAAATTTGGGAAAGTGATTGAAGAGAAGCAAGAAAAAAAGTGGAAGAAAATTTTCTGCCCTCAATGCAATTGTTTGCTATTTTTCACCCTCTTCCCTTCCAAATCAAAAATTGAAAAAGAAAATACAGTAACTTTTTATTCTTTTTTTTTTTTCCAACTTATAAACGAACTTTTTTTCCCCCCAAACTGCAAAAAGGGTGGGAAGGGATAACTAGCGCAACAACCCCCCTTGGGCGTGATCATGGGGGTACCCGCTATGGAATGTCAGGTTTGAGCCATAGCAACTGCCCAGAAAGGCGAGTCCATTACCACAACACTACCTAGGTATTAGATGGACAAATGACCCTTCATGTTAGTCCCGCAATTGGCGGGATTGAAACTTGAGTGGATCATGTATGAGTGGGAGGGAGCACTTTAAGTCCACTCACCCTTGTCATGTAGGCCACCACCTTCAGTGGTAGTTATAAACAAATCTCAGAGCTCTGTTTGCTAAGTGGGTGAAAAAAGAAAGAAAGGGGTGTGGCTTCCCTTAATGATGAGAAAAATGGGTTAAAAATGATTCCTAATTCTCTGTTTCTCAACCCCACCTTTTTTAGCCATCCAAACATCGGATATATTCTCTCCCTTTCTTTTCCTCTCTCTTGAAAACCTTCACATTGCTTTTGGATGGAGGGAAAACATGAGAAAAGAAAGGAAACAGAGTGGGAGTGAACTCTCTCCCTTGTTTGGATGACCAAAGTGGTGGGAGAGGAAGAGAAACTGTGAAATTTCAGAACATCTTATCCCCCATTCCCACCAACCCCCTTTTTTCGTTTCTTGCCACTTTCTGCGCAATTTCGTGAGAAAGAACAAAAAAATAGATGATTCTCCCATTTACTTGATACACTTCGGTTGAACTAAACTATGTTACATCGATCCTTTATTTTGGCTTACGTACCTGTGTTGATGTGTCTGACACACGTATCTATTTTTAACACTTGGATCCTCCAATTGTCATGATATTTAGTGGAAAAGAATATCAAATATGCTAGAAAGCGATATTTTTAGTCTTTAATTTGCTAGAAAGCGATAATTCTAACCCTTCACATGACATGAAATAGCAAAAACATATTTTTCTTAACCCCTTCTTGTTTAAAAATAATTTATGATACGTAATCTGAAAAAATTATGCACTATACACTACAAACAAGTGTTCACTATGTTTTCACGTACCCACACCTAATTAGGAGACACATATTCCGGTATCCTAAAATTTAAGTTTAGGAAGGTTTGACGCATGGACTTGCACCCACACCCAATACTCGCACTCCCATGTAACATAGGAACTGGAGAACAAGATATCTGTGAAGCTAAGTCATGTATCTTCCTGTGGGAAATAGGTGGGAATGGGCTTGAACGAAGGGTCACAGAATGATGATTTGATTCGTGGTTATGCTATTGAACCGGAAAAACTATATGAATAACCGAAACACAATGATGTGGAAATTCTTGATTTTATCACTGCAGAAAGAAAAAAAAAAAGACCATCGACGTGACTTGTAATTTCAAACATGTCATTGTCACGTCATTCTAGTGGAGAATTTCACAAAAAAAAATCAGTCAGAATATGTTTTATTATCTTTATAAGATCATAGGCATGTGCGGTGATTATAAATCGTGTTCAAATAAGCCGGTGTGAGTCTTTTCCAACCCCCTTGCTGTTTGGAAGCACACATAGCCTTCAACTATGAGATTCTCCAAAGATATATCTTTATTATTGTCATGATATGAAATCTGGAATTTATTTGTTACATTAAGGAAAAAGAATATGCTATTTAACACATCCATATTTACAAATATATTGAATTTGTCTGATGTGTCTACCTGAGGTAGTCATTTTTTGACAATGAATCATATTTCCATAAATTGCTCGTCTTCCAGTAAATTAGTTGCTGTTTCAACTAGCAAATGAATTGTTGTGCTGTGTCGGCTCAGTCCAATTGTACCAGAGAAGACATTGAAGCTTTCTAGCTCTGATGTTGTCTCTGTCACCCACTCCAGCTCCTCCTTCATTCCCAGATCTTTGAAAACTTGAATGTTGGTTTCCTTATCCTTCATCATCCAAATTGCCAACTCTAGGACAAATCTCCTTATTCTCGGAGTTTTGATTGATGGATGTCGATACTTCTTTAGAATTTCCATCAGTGCAGTGGCTAATTCAGCTTCTTGAATTCCGGCACTATGGAAGGCAGCACTCGACTCTTGAGCAGTCATAAATTTGAATATCTGAGCTGCTAGTCCTACCATCGCTTCTTGCAATTTGTTTTCTTCTGACATAATTACTCTAATCACCTGCAAAGGAGAAGAAAATTTGTGTCGATCTTCTGCTTTACTTTGACACGATAAAACATATGTTCATGGACCAGTTGGGTCTGGTTCTGCTGTAAACCAAGAAAAGAATAAGGCCAGTAACTAGAGTTATAAAAATTTTGGGACTGAACCAACCTGAACCTTATTAAAATTAGAATTGAACAGAATGGAACGGGTTTGCTTTGGTCAATGTGAAAGCTCATACGATGTAATAAAAATTAATTCGAAACTCCAATTCTCACAAGTCACAATGCTCCCTGAAATAAGTTGTAGGACTAGGACGCATAAAATGTCTATATGATGAAGTAGTGCTGCTACAACAATGGAGTTTATAGGAATATGAAAATTATGAACATCATAACAATGATGAAAACAAACTATACAAAAAATGCAGTCTTTCGGTTATGTACGCACCTAGCTAAAACAAATGAATAATTGTTTGTTGGTGTTAATGGAAACTTACAGTAGGGGCTGCAGCAGTGACTCCCCTTAACTCCATGAAAGAATCATCTCCGCTGTAGGTGCACAAATTTGTTAAGATTGTTGCTGCGTTTATTCGTACCAATGGAACCTCCATTGCATCAACAAGACTTCCAATTACTTTCAGTTTCATGATCCTACGACAGTTACTCTTGCTTTCTAATGCCAGCATTGCTAGTGCTTCCCCAGCTGCAATTCTTACACACTTCTGATTTTCATCCAACCCCTGTTCAAAAAATATGTTGAACAATACTTTAAGAACTCCACCTGTCCCCCCTATCCTCTCTTTCGCATCCTCTTCCATTGCGAGACTGGTTAAAATATGTATGCCTAGTTGTTGCAACCCTACGTAGTTTTCTCCGTATTGAAGTATATCTCTGATGTTGCTTATTGTGAAAACAACCTCCGAGATCTTTTTCCGCAGCTGCTTCCCAGTGGACCCCGTTGTGCTTGCCAGCATCTTCAGCAATTGAAGAGACCGTTTTACTGTCAATATTTGAGAGGGAATGGCAGTTTCTTCTTTCAATAATCTTTTTCCTGCATGCGTAAAATTTATAATCTTTCGCATGAGTCCCCTCGTGTTCCCTATCTTTCCGCAGTTATCATGGTCACGTGCAAGTTTCTTTAGAATAAGAAGTCCCAAATGATTGAATGTCCAGAAACGATAATTGCCATCATCGTGGACGATTTCCTCATCTATGAGTTCATTGTTTGCAATGTGAGGGGTCCCGTGTTTCAAGAGTAAAGATGAGATTGATTCCATTGCACCGGGTATTCCAGAAACCCTAAGAGAGTTCTGTTTTTTACCAGCTAGTTTTGACAATATCTCTGCTGCCAATTGCCTGATCTCCTGCTGTTCTGGATCTTTCCAATTCAACATTTCAACTAACCTTTCCACAACCGTTGAAGTAATTCCCAATTTTTGCAGTGTGTAATCTGAGAACCTCAAATTTGTGGCAAATTTATGTAAAATCCTACATCCGTTGAGTTGCTCAACCTCAGATTGGGAAACTAGGAGTTCCATGGAAAATGAAACCATATCCATCTTTAGGCCATCAAATATGCTTCCGTTTACACATCTTGAATACGCATCATAAAAGAACCTCTTAATCGAAACCATGCCTGTACGCCCCAGCTCGCAATCCTCATTGACCTCATCCAGAACTTTACACAAAGTAACCTTATATTCCCAATAGCCTTTCTCGAAGAGAAACAGCATTGCTTCAGCTAAGGCCAAAGCGTAGAAAATATTTAGAGCAGATCCAAGGTTTCTCTTGTACGTATCCCCTTCTGGTACTTGTCCATAGTTATGTCTGATGAGCTGCATTAGTGACAAAACTGCACATGTTGTTGCTGATACCAGCTGGAGCCAGTAGAAAAGCTTACTTATATTTCTCGATTCAAAAAACCATTTTGCATGTGGAAGAAGAGGAACACCCGAATTCGCCTGTGTTTCAGTTTCCGTCTTTCTCTCCATGTATGTTCTCTGGCTAAGTTCTGTGCTTAATCGATTTTGCTTCTGAGCGACATCAATAGGCCATAAAATTCCCTTAACTGTTTTGATGATGTGGTGTGATTTGGATCTTATAGAACGGAAGCTGTTGATTCCAACTCCAGTGATGGACGAGGTGGCTTGATGTTGCCATTCAAGCTCATGGCTCCTGCTGAATATTCGAGTCCCTTCGCTTATCAGAATAATGGAAATGACCCAGAAGTCTATTTTGTCTAGGGGTATAGCAAAACCGCCTAAAAGCACGACTGTAGCCCAGATAAACCCCAGAGTTCCTAGGCCAGTGGCTGCTTTTTCCAGCACCGCTAGGCGGAGGGCAAAGTGAGTTATCTTCTTGTGTAGTTCATGGACTAGAGGCCTCGATGGAGAAGATTCAGAATTCGTACTGCTAGTACCAGAATCTCCAGTTTCAAGGCTGCTTTGGGTTTGCAAAATGGTTGCACTGGAAATGCTAGGCTCATCAATCTGCAAGCAAACACTTCCTTTGCCTTTGGCACCTTGATCCATCTTGCTGGATCAAGTTACGTCACGAATTTTTGGCAACAAACCAAACACGACCATGTGACACACGAAGAAAATTCAGGCAAACACAGGGAGAAAGCGGGATGCAAAGATTTACTTATGGTGCGGCAAGAATGCCTACGTCCGCTGCTCACCCTGGATTCCTCTGTGTTGTTGAATGAGGAAGAAGTTACAGATGACGGCAGTTGGGTTAGTTCTAATCAGGCTTCACAAACTCAAATGCTTGTTTTGGTTGGATAATCAAGAAGACAGCGTACGGTACGTTGGGTTTTCGATTTGGAAACCTTGCTGTTGTGAGCTATGAAGGACAGATATTTGGAGTTTTGGTGATGAGTTTTCTTTAGAGAAAGGGAGGATTTTTTGATTGGGTGATGTTAATCCTACAGTCTGAGCTGTGAAGGGGAGAATTGAGAATTTGTGGTTATACAATTTTAATAGAGGAGCTTGGGGAGCACGTTTATGCCGTGGGAATCTGTATGAAAGAGAAGTCTAATTATTCAGTGCTCCTGGAGCACAGCCAGGTGGCGCTCCAGGGCACCCCAACTCCACACGTTCATGTGAGACCCACGATTAAGTTTATAGACTCAACGTAAATGTGTGGTGTTGGAGTGATTTAGAACATTGCGTGGCTCTGCTCTGGGACTACTGAATAATACTCCTACCGATTAAAGTTGCTTCTTTTTCCATATTTTTTTCCAGGAGAAGTTTGTTTCCTGTTTTCTCTTTTATCTTCCATTCCCGTGACTTTGGGGCAAGGACTTCCCTTTCCCTCTCATCTCTTTGTTAAGGTGTCAAGAGTTCATTTTTTCCAATGTGTAACACAAAAGGCAATAACGTCTTTTATTCAGCCTTTTGGGCTGCCTGAAGGCCCTGTACAAACTCAATTGTGAAATGTCTTTATTGCCCTTAATAGATTATCTTTAATGACTTTACATAAGTGGGTATGGATGTCATGTTAGAAAAATTGTTTAGATTCTTTGTTGTTTAGTTTCACGAACTAATGTTGTATCATGGTTCTAAATACAAGTCATTACGCGTCGTATCGAAATATGATCTAGGACCTCATTTATTGTTAATTGTGTGTGTAAAATCAACGTTGTATGATTACAGATACTGTTATGGAACCTATCCTGATACCGTTATTTAAAACTATAGACTATGTCCATTCAAAGTCGTAATAGCTCATCCATATCATGAAGCTATGACTCGGCCTAATGATGATAAATGCTATGAGGCTATTTTTTGATACTTTTTTTTATTTAATTTTATTTTATGTGTGGGGCATATGTAAATAAATAATTTTCTGACTAAATTCTACCTTGATACTGGCTCAAAATGTGCAATGGTGGCAACTTAGCTGGTTGTGGCTTGCAGCGCATAGCCTTCGAATTCTATTATTAAAGGCTTCAATGGGTCCCATGCATGTTCCCTACTTCATAATCGCTTTCGAGTATACGAATGTTCTTCTTATGTAACAAGATCCATGTGCGTGAAGAGAGAGAGAGAGAGAGAGAGATTGCTTTTGCTTTGTGAATAATCTTTGAAATGAAATGTGTTTAGTTTGGAAACTTCGTTGCACTTGTTTGTTTCTCAATTTCAACCCATAATGTCATTTTTTTTTTTGGATGAGTTAGGTGTCTAGGTTATCTTTTGCTTACCTCAATTATCCTAGGAGACCAATTCTACTGCCAACTTGTCGGGAGCCCAATTAAAATCGGAGAACAACTATGTATGGATTGGGTGCAAATGAGTTGATAGTACATAAGATGTTTCTAACCTGAAATATTAAGAGGAAGGAAACTTCAGAGTCCAAGTCTTGACCACCAGACTAATCCCATACCTATACTCTCATTATGTAAGTAACTTGCAGATGTAAGTATGGGATTAATGTTCAGGGCCGGCCTAGACCCTAGACCCAAGAGGCCTAGGCCTAGGGCATTAAAAAAAGTCAAAAAAATTAAGGACACTCCATACATTTTAGTATTAGGCTTGAGTAGGACTCTTTCTCATGCTTAGTCCACAAATGCCTTTTGACTTTCTCGGCCTGCAAAGAAGCACTGGGTCGTGGAGATTATTTACAGAGGGAGTGGATGTCTCTTGAGTTCATGTATTTTTCGACGGGGGACAAAAAGGTTTCCTTGTTCCGAATGGTTCACACAACCAAAATGATATTTCTTTTCTTTTATTAGTCTCACATTGGCTATTCACCCAAGTGAAAAAGTTGGATGCCTTGAAATTAAAAGTTGTACCTCCTCATTTCACTCACACCTCCAATGTGTGGCAAGGTTATCGATGCGTGGCACAGCTCTCAAGCCGAGCTCGTGCTTTTGGAATAGTATTCGAGTTTGAGCCCAACCTTTGAAGCTCATTTTGTGATCGAGCCGAACTTGATCCAAGCCTATTTTTGGCGAGATGAGTTTGAGTACTTTGAAATTCAACTCAGCAGGGCTCGTTTGCACCCCATCTTAAGGACACAGATTTTAGAATAAGCCTTCGGCACTCAAAACCCTTGGACCACCCTGTTAATGATCTGGATATTACTAAAGTAATGGGTCACACGTGGCCTATTGAATAGTGACCCAAAAGAACAAGAATAATACTCTATATTGAACTGTGTAATCTACATTTGGAAAATCTTGACAACGATGTCTATTTGCTTGACTGCACGCAATACCTGGTTTTCATGATTCCTCCGCGATTCATTTGACACCCATTTATGCATAATAAGCGTTGCGTCCCGTGCGATACACGAATAGATAATTGTTGATGTCATTATATACGCATACTCGTATACATTATATTTGCAAAAACCCTGTATTATGTAATCATTTTTTGTTTGTTTCTTTTATGGGGTGTTGGACGGTGAATATTCTCTCGTTCCCTACTCTTTCGTGCTAAAATTCATATAACAGGACTCGCTAAATTAAATATAAAAGGATTTTGAATTTTGGTCATGTGGAGACCTAATACACTATTTAAAATTCTAATACAATCACTATTTACAAGCGTACGTCTCTTGCACGAATAGATAATTGTTTGACGTCTTTATATATGTATACACTACCTTATATTTTCAATCATTTTTTGTTTCTTTCTCAATTGGGTGTTGGATGGTGAAAATTACCTCTCGTTACTATGCTTTTGTGCCAAATTAATATAATATGACGTGCTAAATTAATACTACTATAATAGGAAGAAGAAAAAAAGTTTTTGAAGAACTGTCTTGGAGACTTTTTGAAGTATAAATACAATTTATTAGAATGGGTACTCACTAGCCTTTTTTTAGGAAAGAATAGAAAATGAAACGATAATCTTACTGAAACGGAAGATTTGACTTTGGAGGAAGATGGGAGAGGAACTGAAGAAGTTAGAAGATTGAAAAAAATACTACTCTCCCTGTTCCTTTTTAAATGATAACTTTGAAAAATGTGTATTTTTTTGTAGCCGTTAAAAAAGCACTTCCATAGCATATTTTAAAATTTTTTTTGCACCAAATTAAAATTCTCAATGAACACTTTAATTTGATATAAAAAAATTCAAAAATTATATAAAGAAATATGTTTTTTAGGAATTTGAAATTGCACTTATTGCGATAGAAATCACTTAAAAAATGAAACAGAAAGTAACAAATAGAATGATATTAAAGACAAAAATAAAAATGTTGTTTCAACCTTTTTGTATCTTCCAACTGGTGACTAACGCATGCGGTAGAACTCTTAGATGCTTCACACTGTATCGTGGGATCGAGTCCCATTTTCCCCTCCCCCATGTAATAGATTATGAATGACCAATGACCCAAATTTTTTTTTTTTTTTCGTCTTACCTTTTTTGCTTTCGGTCATACTAATTGTTTCTTTCTCAATTGGGTGTTGGATGGCGAAAAAGTTGTCTCTCGTCGAGATGAAATGACAATCCAAAAAAGACCCAAACAATAATTTAGGAACAACACGGCATAAGTGTATTGATTCTAAGAAACTCATACATTTTCAACCAATGAGAGTGACTACCCTAGTAAGTATCACAAAATCAAACACCCATGTGAGAATGCTAAGCAGCTTCTGTGAGTAGCACATTGTCACAGACACAGTATCCAAAAACAATTAGTAGTCCTGAACAAAGTCATCTCTACATTTTCCAACCCCTACAATTACATGCAAGACATCTGCAAGTAAAGAATATCAGTTCTATTTCTTCACAATTCATATCTTTACATGAAACATCCTTCAAATCTGTCGTTGATCAGTATACAAAATGTAACAAATGTATTCCACCAACAGAAAGTCTTATATGCAACTCTCTTCAACAATCTGTTCTCTTGAAAGCTAGGACTAACGAAAAATCTCCATGCGATTTGAAAGGTTTAGATCCATCACCGATTGATCACACAAGATGTGATTTGGGATGACTGCATTTGGACTGTCAACTTATATGTTTTGTAATTGTCATATTTTTGTCATCATCATCGAACTTTATTTTAGCAATTGCTCAGAAATTTTACTTTTCCATCTCGTTTCAATAGAGAAATTAGAAAAGTAAAACGATAGAATAATGTTGGAAAAAGAAGTCCACTAAAGATGGAGATTTTTTCTTTTGTCTTCAATGTACAATCCTGCTCGTTCTTCTCAATTTTTTTTTTACTTTTTACTTTACTTTTTTACCAAAACGAAAAAAGGATTTGAAGACGCAAATGAGCATTTTGGTTAAGATAGTCCACACATAGTCGAGTCAAAGGGATCAATACCAGCGGCTTTCAAGTCCACCTTGAGCAGCAGCCACCTTTCTTGCTGCCATATACTGAAGCTTTGGCTGGAGCACGTTGGATCCTTCGACTCCATCTTCTACTTTCTCACTTTTGCATCCTGGGATTCTTCTTGGGTACGAAGAGCTAGAATTAATCGGAAATTGAATTGGAACAGCTGGATTCCTAGCTGCCGCCCTCCTCTGATCAAGCACTTCTGATCCGCAATTGTTGTACCGCAAAACTGCACTGACCGCTTTACCAGGTCTCGCACCACCACCTGCAGAGATGGTTGGATTTTTAGGTCAAAGTCAGATTCTAAAGATCATGAGTCAAAAAAAAAAAGATAGACTTCTAGTTCTAGGTCATTGTCAGATTCTCAAGGAACTGAGGCAAAATGCTAGTGTCCAATATCATGTAAAGGTCCAAAGAAGGTACCCATACATGCAAAAAATTTCATATGATGAACATTTAACACAACATTTTCTCCAATTCCATATGCCTCATTCCCATGACGCAAAAAAGAATAAAAAGAAATCATTTCATTACAACTCCCAAGAAAGCCGAAAGGGTAGGAACTACTGACTGAGTAATACTCTGCGATATGGTGCCTCACTAAGGCAAGGCTCGTAATTATTATTTGCCAATCCAATAGGGGCCATCGCTCACCACAATCTCTGTCTCTCTAGAAATTAGAAAATTTGTAATTGTTCAACTATATGTGAATACAAATATAGAGAAATTCAAAAGGCTTTAACCAATGTGGAGCAAAGAAAAAGAAGTACAAAACTCATAGAAGGATGCAAAAGTTAATTGATGCAACATACATAACTTCATTTTTAGATCATTAATTTACAGGATGTGACCATTGTTTTTTGGCAGTAGCGTGGGAGAGGGTATTACTCATTGTGGTACTTTAACAAAGAAACTATAAACTCTTTGAATCTGAAGATGGGGAAAAAGTCCTCTTGCTACCTGCCACGCTACTTGAAAAGACTGTAAAATTGCAAATAGAAAACAATTCTGTGCTACAATTCATAATGATTCGCTGGTAACAGATTCCTCATAAAATTTTAGAATAATAAACACTCTAAAGCTCCAATTCGTAATGATTTCAGGATAACATTTCGTCCGAGAATCGATTTTCTTAGGTTTTCCTTTCACCAAAGCAGATCTACCACAGCATGAAAGGGAGGGAAAAACATCTCAGATAGCAACGCAACTGATGTCAAAACAAGAATCAAAATGTCTAACGATGGCAAATGGAACTGATGGTCATAAAAGAACTTCGCACCGTAGATGCTAGAGGGAACTTGGGGAGGCAATCTCGGGATAGGGATCCCAGACGTCCTGCTGATTTGTGGCTTCTCAACCCCTTTGATGCTACATTTAGAAAGATCACTCGTGACTTCCTCTGAATTCTGTGTTGAACTGTCTGCATATAATGCACCTGGCCTGCATCTGCAAATTCACATTGGTTGATAATGCAACAGCTACAGATATTTACAAGGGAAAATCTTTGGAAGATTTCTAAGATAAAGTACAAGTGCACGATAAAGACTAATTAAAAATAATACCTTGGCAATGATGCATGTTGCCTCTCAGGTGGAGCAACATTTCCGCCCTTTCCGTAGTTCTCCTCAAGGTAAGCAAATTGCTTCTTGAATTGCTCAACAGCACTGTAAAATAGGGACAAGGTGAGGATGCCAATCAACTAAAATTAATTCGCAAAATCTATCAAACTCATGAAATCAAGCAACTTTCTTTGCTGGTAAACAAGGGTGACATAAAAAGGAAAATGAAAAACCAGGGGCATGGAAACATTTTGGGTCTTTTCAAGAGTGTAGCCAATGAGGTGTCTTGCAATAACAGCTTAACTCTCATCAGGACGGAAAATAGGACAACCAAAAAAGAACCACAAAAAGTTTAAAAAAATTTCTAACAATTGCAACAGTAAGGTAGGTGGTTGAAGCCTTGAGGGTGTAAATTGCACATAAAATAATTCCCCTCCAACAGTTGGGCTCTTAAACCAAAATCTCGTGTTGGTGTTTTCTGATATGCAGAAAACTATTAATGTTGGGATTCATGAAAACTAAAAAAATTGCCATTCTCTAAATGAACATATTTACCTCAGTGTTAAGTAAGAAAATAGGAAAGGAAGGAAGTCAAGCAACTGTAAGGGCATGGCAAAAAGGGTGGAGAACTTTAGAGCTGCCGGTGTCTAATTTAATAGCAGAACTATAAAAGTACCTTGGATACATGAAACCTGTTGGTTCTGCTCCTTCTAAGAACTCTTTCAACATCTTCGGATGGTATTCAAGAATTTCTCTATATATTAGCTCTCTTACATCTTCCTTTGACACCCTTCGCCTTTCAAATTCAAATTCCATTTTTGTAACTGGTTGAGCAGAAGAGCCTCTATCAACCCTGGCCAAATTCTTGAAATATGGATCTGCTAGAGCCTAACAACTTGCAACATATTATGCACAATGAGATAACAAACAATGCATTATACGAGGCAAGACAGATTTTTTTTAACATAATTCACCTCTTCAGCAGAAGGTCGATCCTTGGGATCAAATGCAAGCATTCTTTCTAGCAAACGTAGTGCAAGGGGATCCGCGTTTGGGAACTTGTGGGCGAAAGGAATAGGCTTTTTCTTCCGCATGCTGCTCAAGTATCTACGAGCTTTCTCATTTCGTATCTAAAGGGGAAAAGTTCAATGCTTGAGCAAAACAGACTAAACATCTAGATGTTCAGTAGAAATATGGGGGATATTTTTCGCACTATGGGGACACATTTAGGACAGCAATCATACCCTGGCTATAGATTCAGGAGATGGAACACCCAACAGATCAGTCATCAAGTCCAACTGATGGACCACATTTTTCCCAGGAAATAGAGGCTTTCCTGTTAAAAGTTCTGCAAATATGCAACCGATGCTCCATATATCAATTGCAGGTGTGTACTGTAAACAAGATAGACAAAAGATCTAAGTCAGGAACAACAATATACTTGAGAGGAAAGTACTTAAATTTGTTACACCTATGACGCCAAGACGAGAGTCTCATTCAAAGTTACTATACCCAACAACTTGGGCAGAGGCAGAGATGCATGTCAGATTAGATATGCTGGACACATATACCAAATCCTTACTGAAGTGTCGAGTATTATTGGCAAATCACCGTTTCGGTAATTCATGTAAATAAAAGAGACCAGGCTACATAGCCATTTAAGATGTCATCCACCAGATTATATGATCAATATTACTCATCTCAAAATACTGTAAAAACATGACACCATAACTTGTTTTACAATAGTTTCCACAAATGGTGCAACTGCCCATCTAAATCGCTGAATTTCACAAAAAAACTTCCCCTAAAACTGACTCTAATTGTTTTTCGGAATCAGAAGAGCAAATAAATTTTATGACGAAAAATGACATACACTTTTAGTCATGATAGGTACAAAAAAGATCTTGAAAACTGAAGTAAAAAAACATAGATATTACTGTTGAAATGCTGGCTTCAATATGTGGGGCAATATAACAGAATATACATCACATTACTTTGAAACAAAGGCAATATTCTCCTCTTCACTGGATCCTCCTTTGGGGCATCTCCAACCCACACTCCATATCTCCATTTGTCCAAGTTTAACAGGAAAATACATCCTCTTCATTTTGGGAAGATGGATTTGATACTCCTAATATGAAGTGTCAAAAACTTATGGAGGATACCCTCCATTTCAAGTTCTCCTAATTCATCAAACTATTATTTGTACATTTATATTCATAAAATTAGTACTTATCACTTAAAAGATATTCAGAATACCTTCACTATAAGAACAATATCAAATAGCTTCGTAAATAATTAGAAAATAGGTATTTTGATGCCTTTAGGCTTTGATTTTAAGGCATGTTACACAACATAACGTCCCTTGAGTTCCACAATCTTTGGAGGTATCAAGGGTCGCTATTTCAGTAGAACTTTTTAAGAGCAGCCACTTTTGCATATATTGCCAAGGTCAGGACGTCAGGTGTATTTCCAGTCCTCCCCTCCCATATCCCCACATTTGGGGATTACATAGTTATTAGCAGCCACTTTGTCCATATATTGCCAAGGTCAGGTGCATCTTCAGTCCTCCCCTCCCATATCCCCACCTTTGGGGATTACACAGTTAATGTTACTGTTATTGTTTGGAGGGTAAGTGTTGAACGTTTGGGATGTGATGTAAGTTCTTTGAAAAGTAGAGTATTGGTTGGAATTGGCTTGAATAGAGTATCCCTCAAAACCTCTTTCTGTATATGTTGTATTATTTTCAGACTCTCAAATAGGGAAACAAAAGTAAAAATGGAGGATAGGATTGGAGAAGTAGCACTGTTAACTTCTACCAAAAACATTGCCATTACAAGATACTAACTTTCACACTATACATTAGAAGATCAGCAATACCATGTGCACTAGACAGTTAAAGACTGTTTTCAAGGATTGGATAGTGGCAGTAACTTTAGCACCTTAGAGAAAAATGATCCGCACAATTCAGGAGCCCTGTACCACCTTGTTGCAATATAGTCCTATCAGCACATCAAAGAAAATGACGATCAATAGCGGTGTTTCTAGTAAGCATTCGTGCATGCATATGGAGGTTGAGTGTGTCAATTGATTAGAAGGAACTTACTGTCCAGAATATAGCTGTGGGGGTATCAGTGAAGGCCACTCTTGCAAGACCAAAGTCGCATATCTTAAGTTTGCAATCGGCATTTGCTAAGATGTTTTTGGGTTTCAGATCTCGGTGAAAGACATTAGCTGCAAAACCATTAATTAAAAATATAAACGTCAGAATTAGGGAGATAGTACTAAATTACTAAATAATGTAGTGACGCTATAAGCATTTTCTATGCTACGTAGTATATGTATAACGCTAACAGCTAACTAAGTGTAAGGCAGTCATAACTGAGTAGAAGATAGTAGCAATATATAACCTGTGTGTATGTACTTCAAACCTCGAAGAAGTTGATAAAGAAAGAACTGATAGTGTTGTGGTGTCAAATCATCATTTGCTTTAATAACCTGGTGCAAATCAGATTCCATGAGCTCAAAAACAACATATATGTCTTTGAATTCCCTTCTGGAAGGAGGTAATAAGATATGCTTGATCTCCACAATGTCTGGATGACGAAGGAGTCGAAGAAGCTTTATCTCACGAAGAATGCGTGTGGCATCAGAGACATGTTCAAAAATATCATTAATCTTCTTAATCGCTACTTTTTCCCCAAGATGAGTATCGTATGCTGAGCACACAACACCGTAGCTTCCTTTACCAATTACTTCCTCGATTCTATACCTGTTGCCCTCACCATATTCTGTGAAAAAGTCAACATCCACAGATGCCTGCAAAGACAAAACAATACACACCATGACATGAGGTAGTCGAAAACAGAACTGAGCTGCTGAAAGACCCAAAATGCAGTTTACACCAACATTTGCAAATTATGTGGCACTGGCCCAATGATGTAACCTTGATTCTTTGATATTAAGACGGACTTTATTGTTGCAGAAGGCACATCACAATTTGATTATTTGAAATTAAGACAGACTTTATGACCAACCCCAGATTGACAACTGAGGTGACATAATACATCAACAGTGTCCCCTAAGGGGGACTCAATCTGGAAGGAAACAAAGGCATACCGCAATTGGCATTAAAGATGAGGCATGAACACCCAAAGCTGGCATTGCTATCATTGATTACAAAGAAACATTAAGCGGGAAAAGGTACAGAACGTAGACTTCTATACCACAAGGATAGTGTTCTGTGATTATAACTATTAATGCGTAGTGAAAACCAGATGCATTTCTTCGGCCCTATATAACTCCTTTCATCTTGAACAATTTAGATTAGTAGATAATGAAGGAAAATGAACTTTTTTCGTGTTCACCTAGCAATAATGTACCACAAATCTTGGGAAAGTGAAGTTTCTGGTGCAAC